>QEPC01007852.1:310603-323534 GCA_003113815.1 Sphenodon punctatus | reverse complement strand
GGGATAAAAGTGGGGGGGAGGTGGGGGGTGTTAGGTCATTTTTAGATGTTTTAACTGTGGTACTGATTGTTGTTTTAAATTGTTGTTAGCTTGTGTAGTAAGCCACCCCGAGTTGCCATGGGCATGAGGGGGCAGATAATCAATGTAATTAATAAATAATAAAATAAACTCCTACATCTATCTGTCTATCCACAGGGATGGGGAGGGAGAACACAGACAGCTCACAACAAACAACACAGGGAGGGGTACAAAACTGAAATGAAACCTAAATCAATTTAATCCTACTCTAAATAAATCCCAAAACAGGGGAAGGGAATCAGGGATGGAATATATACAGGGAGGAGGAAAGAATTCAATGGAGGGGAGGAAGAAAAAACACAGGCAGGGGTAAAAAATAAAAATAGCACCTAAATCTATCTAATCTAATCTAAATAAATGAAACTATGGAGGTAAATGTGTGGAAATGGGTGAAATAGAAGGAGGATGGCAATGGATTTGGAAGACAAACTGCTGGGAGAGGCAGACTTCTGAAAACACTTGCTGACAGGATCAGTGGCTGGCTCAGAAGGAATTGGAAGGAGGGAGGGCCATGACTTTTGTTACCTGCTGCTCCCTCCTTACCACAAGCCCCATTGGCTCTGTGAAGCCTAGCTCGTGGCCAATCGCAGACTGTGAATCCAGAGGTCTGAGGAAAAGAGGGATGGTGATTGGGCAGGCTGGCTGCTAGTTCAGGTGTCTCCACCCCTGGCACCAGGAAGTCTGCTCCTCAGTTGCCCCCCCACCCCCCGGGCCTTCCAGCCCTGTTTTTCCTTCCCGAACGCCGCCAAACTCATCCAAACGCGGCTGAACTGTTCGGGACTTCATGCGTTCGATTCGGCCATCCAAACGGGCATAGTTCGGGCCAAACACCAAATGTCCGAATCACGTTCGCACATCCCTAGTTCAGAATGCAGCAGCTCCTTCCAGGGACTGGTCACTGCGAGCAGATTACATCTGTGCCTTATAATCTGTATTGGCTTCATATAGCTTTTTGGGTACACTATAAGGTGCTGTTTCTGACTTTTAAAGCCCTAAACAACCTGGGCCCTGCACATCTGAAAAACCTCATTTCCTATCATGCTCTACTGCGACCCCAGCAGTCAACCAGGTGCACACTCCAGGTGCTGGTTACTGCCTGCCAATCTTCTCCATATGAGAAGGGCCCGCAGACAGGTGTTTTCAGTTGCTACCCAGTATTAGGAACTCCCTTCTCTCAGAAACCTGTCAGAGCCTGAACCTCAGCATATTTTGGTGGTAGTGTACCTCTGATGTTGGCAAAGCATTTAGCAGGCAGGGATTTAGGTTGGCGTGGTTGGGTTTCTGGGTAAGAGTGGAGATTTTTAAAAGGGATTTGACTGTATTTTTATTACTGTAAGCTGCCCTGAGCCTTTGGAGAAGGGCAGGGTATAAGTTTTAACAAGGGAGGAAAGGTGCATGCCCAGGACGTTATACATGCAAAGCATGGGTGTTTGTTATACCCCCGGTCCGTCATCCCTGGACCCTCCCCACAGGCATATTCCATCCCTCGCTGGCCCCATTGTCTTCCTTACTGGTCACCCTGGTACTTAGAACTAAGGTGCCTGATCACCAGGCACTGTGACATCACACCCATGTCACGGCCATTGGGACATGGCCAGGCAGAGAGGGACCAGTAATGCCTGTTCCATGCCATTAAGTGTATATTGACCCTCATCTCTGAAACCCTTTGATACACAAACATAGGGGTGGGCATTTTGACCTTGTCTCAGTGAGACCTTCAAAATGAGATATCACACGTCTGCCTGGCTGGTGTAGTTCCAGAGATGATACATGGTCACAGACAAAATAGGGGCATAGACAGATTGCAACCTCCAAATATAGTGTTTCCTATTAAGTTTTGTGTAAAGGATGACTAATAAACAAATAAAGAAATAAAATAAATAAATATATCTGGGCAGCTATTTCCTCAAGCAATATATCTGGGCCCTTCCTCAAAAAAAACATCTCTCAGTGTGGATGCTCTGACACATTACAGAACTGTCTTTAACCTTCTGTTTTTAGCAAAGTTTATTGAACGGGAGGAGACCCGGCAGCTGCAGCCACATTTGGACTGCACCAGTTTTCTTGGTCCTATGCAGTCGGGCTTTTGTCAGGGTTCCAGCATGGAGATGGCATTGGTGGCCTTGCTTGGTGGCCTTGCTCATTGGCTTTTGATACCACGATCCATGAGATGCTGTTGACTCGCCTGCAGGACCTGGCTGGGGTGGATGGAACCGTTTTACAATGGTTCCGTTCTTACCTCGCCAGGAGGTCACAGCAGGTGGTCCTAAGGGGACTGTATTTCATCCTCTGGGGCTCTCTTGTTTGGGTTCCCGCAGGGTTTTATTGTGTCCTCTCTCTTATTCAACATGTATATGAAGCTGCTTGGGGAGGTCTTGCGCAGTTGGGGAGTGTATTGTCACCAATATGCAAATGACACCCAGCTGTATTTATCTTTTTCATCTGACCCAGGCCCTGACGTCTCCCTGCTGTCCCGGTGTCTGGCTGAGGGATGGGAATATTCCTGTCATTGGGGGTGTTCACCCTCCATTGGTTCCATCTGTGCTGAGCCTGGGGTTGCTCCTGGACTCACAACTATACATGAATTCCCAGGTATTTGGTGTGGCCAGGGGCACCTTTTGCCAACTACATTTGGTGAGAAGGCTCCACCCATATGTCTCAGACTTGGGCCTCGCCACCCTCATTCATGCATTTGTCACCTCAAGACTAGACTATTGCAATGGGGTTGCCCCTGGTGATGGTTCAGAAGCTACAGCTGATGCAGAATGCAGCGGCCCATCTCCTTATGGGGACGGGCCTCAGGGAGCACATTGCACCAGTGTTCCGAGCATGGCACTGGCTGCCTGTTGTCTTCCAGTCCTGATTCAAGGTGCTGGTTTTAACCGTTAAGGACCTAAACAGCCTGGGCTCTTCTTACGTGAAGGATCATCTTATCCTAGGCCGCTCCTGCAGTCATCTCGGAGTACCCTCCTGGAGGTCCCACATTTCCAGTTGGTCTGAATGGATAGGTGGGCATTCTCAGCAGCTGCGCCATCGCTGTGGAATGCCCTCCCGGTGGAGATACGCCTCAGCCCAGATCTCCTTGCCTTCCAATGAAGCTGTAAAAGCTGGCTCTTCCATCAGGCATTTGGCAGGAGGGAGGGTGAGGGTGGGATGGGTTAGGTGGGGGTTGTCTCTGCACTGGTCACTTTGATTTTGTGCCTTGTTTTTATGGTTTTATATTTGTATATTTTTTTGTATTTTTTATTATTATTTTTAATCTGATTGTGAGTCACCCCGAGTTGCCTCTGAGCAAAAGGGGCAGGCTAGAAATATTTATAATAAACAAATAACGATAACTATTTCATTGCCATAAGTCACAGAAAATTATTTTGGACAATTATTGGGAAAATGTTTCAATTCCCCGTGAATCATCATCATCTTTGGTTCATAGGCTTGTGCACTTGCCTCATCCTTCTAGACAGGGACTCAAGAGCCTTGTCAGTCCCTGCCATCCCAGATAGGGATAAAGAACCTCTATTGTTTTAGTAACCCATTTAATGTATTGTTTTGTTTTTAAATATCTTGTGAGCCGCCCCGAACTGGAGGGAGCAGGATATAAATAAATAAATAAATAAAATAAATGAAATAAGGCATTTTGTTTAGCAGGGTTTGTTTAAGAATAGGATTACAGGAACTAATTCATTACTAGGTTACTTCTGATGTGTAGCATTACCGTTATATTTCTATGAAAATTCTAATTTATTGGGTGTTTTTACACCTCCTGCTGCAACCCCAGCTTTGTGTGTCTAAATCACTCACCCAGATATTAAACACCCAGCTCTTTGATCTTCCAGATATTCTCACAGATTTAAGAAGTCCTTGATCTCTGTGGTCTGACAAATCTGGATCCTGCAACACCTGGGTATCTCCCAGAACTTGTGTGTGTAAAAAGTTCTCATGGTAAATTGCTTTGCTCATGGCAGCCATGGTCACATCATTTCCATGGCCACCCGTCTTCTCTACAACTGAGCTCTCCATTGCCACAATTGCAGGCTGCTTCAGGGCAGCCTGTGTGTGTGAAGAATGCAACCAGGAGCTGATTTGTGGACTTGTAAATGCGGAGGATTGAAAGAACAGCACTTTAAGGTGTGTGAAAAAACAACCATTATTTTACCCGCTTGAAGGAAGCACTTACTGAAAAGCTGTGTGGGGTTCATTTAGACTCACTGGAAGTAGCCTGCCACCATAGGAATTGTGGCTCACGCGGTCTCTTTCAAGCCGTATTTGGAAAGCCTCGATATCGGCTCCTCCATGCTGCCACGTCTGCGTCTCGCATCACTCTGACAGTGCCAGAGTGTCAGGTGTGAATGTGGTATATGGCCACTCATCTAAAAGCGGTCTCAGACAAACAAAGGCTTGTCTAAGTTTTAGACACTATTAAAACAGTTTAGACAATTTAAAAAATTCAGTATCAGCTCCCGATGACTCTCCCAAAATTATTTCACTCAGGCAGATATATATTAGCCAGCTACCTTGCAATTTACAATGTTAAAACCAAAACTCAATGAATTTGAAGTTGCATACATTGCTAAGATCCTAGTAAAGAACAGACTAACACAAAGCTGATTCAGCATTTACCAGAGCTCCTCAAACATTTTGGACGAAAGTACCACAGTTGTGCCTCAAAACGTATGGCAGCTAATCATGAAAGCTGGATGTTGCTGTAGACAACTTTGGTCCTCGCTATTATCTCTACGCACGCTGTGGACGATGAGTGTAGTACAGCACAGAATTATAGTTGCTAGTGGTGCTAATATGGGTAACATACCTTTACGTCCCCTCGTCACAGTGAATCATAGAGTTTGCCACTGCATGTTGTTCTGCAGACCATCAGTGGTCCATGGACTACGCAGTTTGGTTTTTTTTGTCTAGAAACCACATTTGCAATTTAAAATTGGTCAGTTGGCAACACACACACATACACAGAGGCATGTATACATGCATACAAAAAGTATGTGTGTTTGAGGGACAGGGGAAAGAGATCTCTGTTGTTTCCCATGTGCCAGCTGGGAAGAGCTAAATCTGGAGATTGTGCATTAGATAAGAATGAGTAGAGGCCCTCATCAACCACCCCAGACTCCTGGGCCAACACTCCCCTGACAGCAAACAACTTCAATAGCAGCTATGGAGAGCTGACATGAGCTGGATTTAAAGGGGATAGGGTCATATTTGTCTCATAGGCTAAAGATTCCCCACCTCTGCTTTGAATATATACACAGAACATTTCTATAACCCAAACCAGAAAAGATTAATCATTTATGACTAGATTAATATTTGTGATCATGGCCTTTTTTACAAGGACTGGGGTTGGGTGTGGGGGGTGTCAGTGTGTGGCGGGTGTTGGTGGGTGTGTGGCAGGAGCGTGCATGCACAAACACCCACCTGTGGTCTTTACATGGGTGCACACCCACTGAACACCCATCCCCGCACCTACCAGCAGCCGTTTACACGGACTTCCCCCTGTCGCACACTCACCTGAACACTGAGCGGTGGGGGGGAGGGGCTTCCATGTAAAAACGGCCCACATTTGGACATTTATAGCAGTATTTTAAACCATGAGATATAAAAACCCAACTAACCTGCATTTTACAATTTTCTGGTGAATCACCCTAGGCAATAGGAATAAATACCCATGAAGAATAAGTTAAGTCTAGTAACTAATTATTAAATTGCAAAGATAGTTATTGAATTATCCTAATGGGATTCGCACACATCAATTTGGTAAACAATTGTTTTGGGAACTTGATTTTTAGAAGTGTATTCTTAGTTGGGTAGCAGTAGGAGGGCTTTTTTGTTTTTTGTTTTGTACTGATCAAAAAAATAATAATTTTTAACTGTGAAAGTATTAAATTATTTATTATTAATTATTATTATTATTCATTATTTTAAATGTGGTTCTTAGAGTACAAAACGGAAAACCTTGCACAACATGTAGCACTCAGGAGATGGTGTGCTAGATTAAAGACTCCTGATATAGTACTTGTAAATTAATATCACGGCTGACTCTTATGGCGGTGTGAATATTTTCTGAAGCTACTCTCCACTGGAAACTCCAACTTTCTTGTGCAGTTAAAGTTCCTTTCAGAACAAGACTCAAATGCATGTTTCATTTACCCCATGGTCACCTGAGTCTATCTCATCGTGCAAGAAAGTTCTCTCCAGGCAGCTTAGAGCTGGTAGAAGGACCTGGTTGGCTTGGCCAGTTTGGAGGATATGTTGGGGGCATGCAGAGGGTGGGGAATTAGAGAGAGTATTTTCTTTATTCTTCTCCCCATTGTGCCAACAAGTAAGCTGTCCAGTGTGAGAAATGGCAGTAAATTATTCCTACGTGCAGTGAATGAAGAGCACAAACCAAGTGTGACTGAGTCCTTCCCAAAGTTGCTGGTGAGGTGCCACAGTCCATTGTATAGGCTGAATGATGCTAAAGGCTCAGTTCAAGGCTAGTGATATGTGAGTTCTCTCAGTTATTTGGTATTCTGTGTGTTGGGAACTACTCCAGTATCTCAGTTTCCATAGAGTGTAAGCTCTTGTTAAATGTCGACATTCCAAAAAGCAACCGCAATGTCCATGAAATGACTGCTTATTTTCACACTCTTGCTTTGCTAAATTGACCAGTCAGATACATAGCAATCCTTTCAGCATCGTGCTTGCTAAGCCAAGTTTATTTTTCCCAAATAAAAGCCTTTGGACCCCCATGAAAAACACACAATGTTACAACTCTGCACAAGCAATAAGGGAACCACTGCACACAGAGAGAAGAGATGATCTATTGAAATCTCTTACAGAGAGCGCCAATTACATAATTTAAGGAAATTAGCGAGAGATGATTCTGTGTGTACATGTTCAGAGTTCAGCCTGAATCATTTAGATTCCAGTAACAGAAAAACAGGCTTGACATTTTTAAATAATATATTGTAGATGAGATGAAGGGACTTTCAGATAGGCTTCACTGCACACCAAGCTGAGCAGCCTGTGACAAATCAAGTCAACAGAACCCTCAACAAGGGAATCAATGCAATTCTCAGTGTCCCTGCTAGAAATGTCATTCAAAATTGAGGGGAAGATTTCTGACCAAGTCCTATTTTAGGGTAGCCTTTAGCATTCTCTACCTGACACTACATAAGGTGACTTTTGACCTGTCCTGCAAAATAGCAAAAGTTTGAGCTAATGGTCCAGCTAATTTCTCTTCAATGCGTGGACATTAGCTTAATACAATTCTTGGTTCTCAGACACTTCTGACTGGAAACCTCAAGATGGCACAACTCCATGCTAGATCACTAAATGGACTCCTTCAGAAAAAGAATGGACTGTCAAATCCTGAACAAATAAAATACCACTCTCAACATAACCTATCCAAAAGAGAAAGAAAGGTCATCCAGTCCCTCAAATCTAGCCAGTAAATAGTCATCAAACAAGCAAAATGGGGCTCCATACCTATCCTCAGTCGGGAGGACCACATATCTGAGGTTAACCGACAGCTCTCAGATCACAATTATTACAAAGGGTTATTAGAAAATATCTCCTGGCAGTTGGAGGGGTTTTCATTAACTCTCCATAATGGCCAAAATAAAACTAATAAGGGACGGCCCTTGGGTGGATTGGCTTTATTTATAGCCAATAAACTTGGGGATCATTTCACTATTTTACCCTCAGATAGGCCAGAAATACAACAGGTACTCTTAGAGCGCTTTTAGACGATCCCACTGACAAGCGGGATTGTTCAGAGGCGGGATCGGGCACCCGCCTTTCTCTCTACGCCGGGTCTGATGCTCAGAAGAGCATCAGACCCGGCGTAGAGACTCAGTGCGTATGCGAGACTCAGTGCGCATGCGCGCCCTTCTGCGCATGCGCACTCAGCTACATACCCCGGAAGTGTGCCGTGAAGCCGGCACAGCGGCGATCCACGTTGGACGGGGCAGGATCGCCTGCCCGGTCTGACGTGGGGAAGAGCCGGCTTAAATGTGAGTTTGTAATTTAAACGAGCGCAAAGAAACGCGACTGATCAAAGGATCAGCCGCGTTTCTTGTCTCGTTTAAAAGCAGCCTTAAAATTGGGACATGGCCAGGAGGAGTGGATGGTGATTTTAAATGTGTATATCCCTCCCTTGGCTTCACCCTACTACCAGGATAACATATGGGAGGCCCTCGAGGGGGTAGTTCAAAAGGTACAAGATCATTTCCCCAAAGCTATATTATTAGTAGCGGGGGATATGAACGTGCATTTAAGGGTAGGACAGGCTAGTCTGACCCATGGGAAGGAAAGTGAAAGTTCCGGACTCCCCTCAGTAGGAAGGAAGGGTACTGAACGTCAGCTCGAACTCCTTATGCTCAATGGTAGTCTAAGGATAGTGGGGGAAGAAGTACTTGCTGATCCAGTTTAAGGGTAGTATGTTTATAGGACCCCAAGGAAGGAGTACTATAGATATGATTTTGACTAATCAAGAAGCATATGATAGCTTTCTGGATTTCCAGCTTATTCCATGACCCGAGAGTGACCATTTGGTTCTTGGAGTGTACATTAAGTTACAGTGTCAGCTAAAAAGGGTAAATATAGACTATCCCCAGGGAATTTTAGCTGGGAGGATTAGGAAAATGTCAAGTGGGTTACTTTCCCTGTGATTTCAGGTTCTTTGTCGGGAAGGGGAACTCAATAGGATGTGCTCCCAGATGTTTCTTTCTAAGGACATCAACACGGTCCTCCAGTGTTACGGAAGGATTATTGATAGTATACAGGGGGCGTTTGTGGATATGGAATCAAGGCACCGGTGCCAGGGAAATCACCCATGGTATGACCAGGAGTGTAAATTATTAAAGAAGAAACTTATTATTTCCAGGAATAGATGGGTTAGTGTTCCCAGTGAAATGCATTACGGGGAGTTTCGGAAGAATAGGAGGGCATATGCTCTTCTATTAAAGGAAAAACCGGGCAATTATTATAATAAGATCTGGGCCAGGTTGATGGTGGCTCAGAGGATGGAAGACTCCCATACATTCTGGCAGGAGTTGAACAGGATACTTAGTCCCCGGAAAGTCTTGGGTAATTGCAAAGTAGCAAATGAAGTGTGGGAATCTTTTTTTGGTCAACTATATGAAGAACCCCCGGTGATAGAGGTATTGGGCCAGTCATTCGTGGGAGGGGTTGGGACTGAGGCGGGGTACCAGGTACAGATAGATTTCCCAGAGGACCAAATTTTGGATATCATCTCGTCTCTAAAAC
This sequence comes from Sphenodon punctatus, assembly GCA_003113815.1. Taxonomy (NCBI): domain Eukaryota; kingdom Metazoa; phylum Chordata; class Lepidosauria; order Sphenodontia; family Sphenodontidae; genus Sphenodon; species Sphenodon punctatus. Next base: position 314,198 of record QEPC01007852.1, on the reverse strand, counting down.
TAGGCAAGGCCCCAGGCCCTGATTATGTTACCCCAGGGATGCTCCAGGCGGCCCCGCAGTGGTGGGCTTCCATGCTGAGTAGGCTGTTTAATAACATTAGTATTCATATGAGGATTCCCTCATCTTGGACCCAGAGTTGGATCATCCCCATTTTTAAAAAGGGGGATGTAACGGACCTGGCAAGCTATCGTCCCATAAGATTGCTGTCTGTGGTGGGCAAGGTTTTTGCCAAATGTTTACTTAAACATCTTGAGCAGTGGGTGGAAACAAAGTCCATTGTGCCACAAGAGCAGTTTGGTTTTGGGAAAGGTAAATCAACTGTAGATTGTTGCTTCATATTACAACATATTATACACAAATATTATAGGATTAGGAAGGGTAAAATATTTTTGGCCTTTATAGACTTGACTAAGGCCTTTGATTCCATTCCGCGGGTGCGACTTTGGGGGAAGCTTTCGGCGCTGGGGATTGACGCTAACCTTTTGGCACTTATAGCTTTGCTTTATGATAACAACATGGCCAAAGTTAAAACGGGCCCTAATAACCTTCTCAGTAGAGACATTCCTGTCCGAAGGGGGGTCAGACAGGGATGTGTTTTGCCGCCTCTACTATTTAACATTTATCTTGTAGACCTGGTGAGTTGTCTTGAAAAGGTAGATAATCATCCCCCCAGTATTGGAGCCCGGAAGTTGCATTTTTTGCAATTCGCTGATGATCTGGTTCTGATTTCCCAGACTGCAAAGGGTTTCAAGAGGCTGCTCCAAGGTCTGGATAGTTATTGCGCCCTCAATAAATTGTCACCAAACCCGGAGAAATCCAAAGTCATGATTATGGGATCACACAATCCTTTGGAGAAGTGGGAGATTGCTACCAAACCCATGGAGGTGGTGAAATCGTATGTGTATTTAGGGGTGATTTTTACAAATAGGGGTACATGGTCCAGTCACGTTTTGGGCAGAGCAGCAAGAGCAGCCCAATTTGCATGGGCCATAGTGAAGGCAGTACGGGTCTCTAAGGGGGTGCCCATTTCAGTTTTCCTTAAGGCTTATCGAGCAAAAGTTCCATCAGCAGCAATGTCTGGCCTTGAGATTATTCCCTAACCTATAATTCAACCTCTGGAAAAGGTGCAGGATGCATTTCTCTGTAGGATCCTGCAGGTTGGGAAAGATGTCCCAGGCCCAGTATTAAGAGCAGAAACAGGGATGCCCTCTATGGACAGGTATGCAAAATCTGCCGTGTTGCGCTACTGGCTAAGGTTGATTACCCTTCAAGAAAGATCTCTTCCGAGCCAGTGTCTCCAAGAGGAATTGAAATTTGATGGTAATGGAGGATACCCGTGGCTCAAGTATCTGGCAGACCTTATGCAGAGGCAGGGCTTTTCTTTCACCTATATTGTGGGGAAACCCGTGGTTGCAATCAAGAAGGAAATTCTTGTCAGATTGGAGGATATAGAGAAACAAGAGGATCTAGCAAAGGTAGGAAGCTGGAAGGTTGCACCATGGCTTTAGTTAATAAAGACAGCATGGGGGATAGAACCCTACTTAGATATCCTTCAAAATACAAAACTTCGGAGATGTTACACGCTTCTCCGATTCCAAATGGTCAAAACCGCGGTGGTGGAGGGGAGGTATAAGAGAATTCCCTACTTGAAGCGTACTTGTGTATGCTCTCATGTAGGGGTGGAGTCTGTTGAACATTTTGTGATTTTGTGTCCCCTCTTTTCAGCCTTGAGAGCGGTTTGGCTACAGGCATTTAGGCTCGATACCACGGGTGTAGGGTTGGGCTGGGGCTATAAGAGATTGCTCTCTCATGAGGCCAAGGAAGATATCCTGCCACTTGCATCCTATGTTTGGTTGGCGTCCCTGAAAAGGGCAAAGCTGGTAAAGAAGGGATGATAGGAGTTAACTATTCAACAGAGGTCCATGTGGAAGAGATTGTACCCAGACATATGGCAGGGTTTGTTTCCCACAGGGGCAAAGTTTTGCTGCACTGGCACCCTGCTAAGAGTTTGGCATTAGGGCCATTTATTTTCTTGCGGATGCTTGTTATCAATAGTCCTGATCCTGCAAATATTCCCACACTGATCCTGATAGGACTTATGCCTGACAAGCCTCACCCTGTTACAGTCCACTTCTCTGATGGAGTGCTCTTGTTTGGTGAAAGCAGACTTTAGTGTGGCAAGTGACCACTATTTCTGACCTCCCTGTCCTGGTCTTAAAAGGAAACCTATGAAACACCTTTGAAAGGTGAGCCTGGGAACAAAATTTCATAGCTTTACTAGATAAAGCTCCACAGGGTTCTAGTCTGTCTCCATTGTTATTTAATGTATGCATGCAGCCCTTGGGGAAGGTTGTGAGAAGGTTTGGGGTGCGATGTCACCAATATGCTGATGATACTCAGTTGTACCTCTCTTTTTCAGCTGACCCAGATCCTGCTGTCTTGCTGCTATCCCAGTGTTTGGAGGCGGTGGCGGAGTGGATGTGGCAGAGCATACTGAAGCTCAACCCCGATAAGACAGAGATGATGGTGGTGGGGAGAGCGAGGGAGGTGTCGGCCCCCCTGGTTGGGGGGTTGCGCCCTCCAATAGCTTGACAGGTTCAGAGTCTGGGGGTGATTTTGGACACAGACCTCCACCTGGCGCAGCAGGTGGAGGCAGTGGTGAAGGCCGCCTTCCGCCAGTTGTATCTGGTGTGGAGGCTGCGTCCATTCATCTCTGGCCTGGATCTGGCCTCCCTCATCCATGCCTTCATCACCTCAAGGCTGGACTACTGTAATGCGCTCTACGTGGGGCTGCCCTTCTTCCTGGTGCGGATGCGCGGGAAGGAGCCGAGCCAGGTTCAAGGTTTTGGTGTTAATATACAAGGCCCTTCATGGTCTGGGCCCCTCATTCCTCAGGAACCGCCTCGCCCTCCGCGCCCCAGAGCGGCTCCTTTGGTCCACCAGAGGTGCCTTCTTGGAGGCCCCCCCGTGTTAAGCAGGGGGCCACAATGGAGAGGGCATTCTCAGTGGCTGGGCCGCGTCTTTGGAACTCCCTCCTGGAGGAAGCTCACCTGGCCCCAAGCCTTTTGACATTTTGGTGAATTTGTAAGACCTGGCTGTTCGCCCAGGCCTTTGGGGGGAGGTGGGGGGTTAGGGGGTGCTTTATCTCCCCACACCCTTATTTATTTATTATTACTGAACTCCTTATCTTCCTTCCTTCCTCTCCTTCCTCATTGTCAATAACTATTGATGGAGTCACCATCCTGTCTGTCCCCCAAGCCCGTAGCCTAGGCTTCATCTTTGACTCACCTCTTTCTTTTAAACCCTACATTGACTCTGTTGCTAAATCCTGTCGCTTCTCCCTCCATAGCATTGCTAAGATTCGCCCTTTTCTCTCTGTCTCATCTGCCAAAACTCTTGTTCATGCTCTGGTCATCTCTCACCTCGATTACTGTAACTTCCTTCTCACTGGCCTTCCCGGGTCTCTCCCGAGGTGAGAACCTTTCTCCCCTCATCTCTGTCCAAAACTCTGCTGCCAGGGTCATCTACCTCACCAGTCGCTTCGACCATGTGCAGCCCCTCCTCTCTTTGCTTCACTGGCTTCCCCTTCCTGAAC
>QEPC01007852.1:278355-289249 GCA_003113815.1 Sphenodon punctatus | reverse complement strand
GGGCTCTGGGTCGCCAGCAGTGGCCCGGAGCCCAGGGACTTAGGGAATTTTTTTTTTAAAAAAAAAAACCAGGCTGGGCAGGGTCGGTGGGGGGTGTCCCCCCTTCCACCCGCGCAGCCTGGGAAGGGTAGGGGGGAGGTATTGGTTGTTTTTTTCCCATTGATTTCAATGGGGACAGTTCCCCATTGAAATCAATGAAAAAAACCCGGTACTGGTATACCAGGTTTAATCCGGTAAACAGATTTTTTGGAAACCAGTAACTGGTAAAACCGGTAACCGGTTTTTTGCCCCAAGTCCCACCCCTACTGAGTACTAAAGGGGTCCTTAAAGTAGCAGAAGGAGACATAACAAAAACCAACAGCTGGGTGTTCAAGGTGGACAAATAAAATTAGATATCAGGCGTATTTTTAACATGGTGATTAGACTGTCTAAGAGATAGCCAAGTGAAATGGAGACATCTCCATAGCATGCTGTCTTGAAAACAACACACGATCCAAGACATGCTTTAACAAAATATAAAATAGTGGTATTGATTTAGTAAAAATTGGAGGAAATCCAACCGAACTGTGTTATGCAGGTGATCAACTGTTGCTTAGATCAAAGCCAGTGCTCAACTCCACAATGCACTTCTTGGTTGAGTTGTGAAGCAATATGAGAGAAACAATTTCTTTCACAATCATGTGCACCATTCTCCAGACGTATTACATTACACAGATCACAATACATTGAAATAATAAGCACACTAATTTAAATCCTATATAGCACTTTTAATGTATGGATCTCAGAGGTAATGTTATACTTTTTTTAGACAAATGGAAAACAGTGGTGGCTAGTGGGTTCTGAGGCTGGTGGGGCACTGGGTGGGACCAGCAGTGGGCAGGGCCAGCCCAGAGGTGGGGGGGCCAATCACAGATGGAGTCAACCCTAAAACTGCATACTTTACATGATCAATTGAATAGAACATGCACACAAGGATAGGGGATAGCAGCTACAGGTCATGGAATCAGATCCACGATCTGGACCCTCTTTCCTGAATGCACTCTGTAGACACCTCCCCAGATTTAAGCACTGCTATAAAAATGATTAAAATACCACATGTGGAATGCTAACAACAATAATTTTCTGAACCAAGTGTACAAGGGGGCAACAGGAGGGCACAAACAAGTCACAAAAACATTCCCCTCCACCCCCAAATCTGCTCATGGTAAAACCAGGCAACCCAAAGCCTCTCTTTAAAAATTCCCAAAATAGAACAACAGAACCAGTGTGCCCACTGTGTGCATAGAGGCAACAGGAGGGCACAAAGAAGTCACAAACCTTTCCCTTCCATTTCCAAATCTGCCCAGATAAACACAGGGAACCAACAAACCTCTTTAAAGAACACCTTTTTATTTGATTTTAATTTTTTTTAAACAAGAAGCAGAACAAAGTAAGCCCACTTGACTGCACTGTTGCACACCTGGGGGCAGGGGGCCCAAAGTAGTTTCCCAACCCTTCCTCCTTCCCCAAATCTGCCAAGATAAAGACTGTGGAAACCAACAAAACCTCTTTAAAAAATAAAATAATTTTTTAAGGAGCAGAACAAATCAAGTCCAGTTTGAGTGCACACATGGGGCCAGGAATCCCAAACACTCACAACCCTTCCTCCTCCCTCCCCGCAAATCTGCCCAGATAAAGGGTATTTTCAGACATGATGGCTGAGATGCCGTCACACCCCAGGGTGAGCCCTCTCAGGTCTGTCTGGCCTTCGAACAAACATTCTGGTAGACGGTGTTGGGAAGAGGGTGGGGAGAGGACAGGGGATGTGAGTCCACATGGCCCTGCCCCCACACTCCTCAGTATGGCCCCACCTCCTTCCTTATGAGGCCACCACACCCATCCAGAACTGCTCCAGCCACTGGTCAGAATTAGGTGGAGCCAAGTGCGCCATCAGACGTGATCATCTGTTCTACTATGAGCCGGGGATGGCTACCCCGGACCGTGGCAGGGATTAACACGGGATGTGTACTGGCTGGGAACCCAGCACACATTCCATGTAAGCTCTGCCATGGTCTGGGGTTACTTCTACTCACCCACCTGTGGCCACACTGGGGTAAGCGTGGCCACAGCAGGGGTGTCACATCTGAAATACCCAAAGACAGGGAACCAAAAAACCTCTTTTAGAAAGATTTATTAATGTATTTATTACAAGCAGAACAAACCAAGCCCATTTGCCTGCACTGTTGCATATAGGGGAGGTAGTCCAAAGCAGTTGCAACCCTAGTTCCTCCCCTGCTCCTCATCCCACCACCACAACTGCCCAGAAAGGCAGGGAAACAAATAACAACAAGCCAATGAACCTTTACAAAAAGCAATTACAAGCAGTCTGCACAGAATAAAATCAACAATCTTCACTCACATGGGGGAAGACAGCACATAGCACAAACAAAACCCTTTCCTCCCCCTGAATCTGCCCACACCCCATCATCTCACCCCTGAATGGGCAGGTCCCCCAATCTGCCAAAGACAAAATAAAAGCAAATATTTAAGAGAACCCCAAGGGCCCTCAACTTACAAGCATGCAATGGCGGTAACAGTAGACTGATCAGCAGAGATGCAGCAGCAGGCACCCAGCTCCAGCACACGTGCCACGCAGATGAGCAGCTCTAGATGCTGAGGGCTGGAGAAACAGATAAGTGTGTGAAACAAAGTAACTTGCTCAAGGTCACCCAGCAGGCCGGAGTGGAACTGCAAAGAGAGTCCACATTTCGCAAGTCCTATTCCAGTGCTCCTTTTATTAGGCAACACTACCTCTATGAAAAGTTAGGTATAGAAAAAGGCTTAAAAGTAACTCAATAGGATCTCCCTTCCCAGTAGGGATGTGCAGGAGGGAACATTTTTTTGTTTTCATTTCATCTAAGCTTCATTCTTTTTTCTGTTTTGTTTTTTCATTTCATTTTTATTTAATTTATGTTTGTTTAAAATTTTGTTTTCCATTCATTTCAATGGACATGTTAGGGAAAATGGGAGAATATGTGATCTAACGCCTACAGGGGGCAGCAGATGAGCACTGGAAGGGAGAGACAAGGGCCAGGACCGGCCCAAGGGTTTCAGGGGCCATGTGCCAAGCCTTGCTGCGGGGCCCCAAAGGCCGGCCGCCACTTGCTAGAATGGGGGGGGGTTTCAGGGGATGAGGGGTGCCTGGTTACTTACCTGCAACTTGACTGTGTCAGCTCAGCTCCGTAGCATATAACTGGCCAGAGATTCCCAGGAAGTTTACCCCCCCCCCCCGAGGACTGACTCGGAGACGTCCGGTGAGGAAAAACCCAAAAACTGGCGGCATCTGTCAGTCTCTAGCCCGCGGTAGCACGGGGCCCCTCCCCCCCACGGGGCCATGTTCCTGGGCACTGGTGGCACATGCCTCGGGCCGGCCCTGACAAGGGCAGCAAAGCTGCAAGACACTGGCTGTTTTTACACACACATTTCTCCTGGAATTTTGCTGTTACATTCTGAAATTTCTCTGTCTAAATCACTCACCCAGATCTTAAACACCCGGTTCTCTGAACTTCTGCATAGAACTTCTCCAAGAACTTTTATGTATAAAAAGATCTCCTGGTAAACTGCTTTGCTCCAGGCAGCTGTGGTCACTTGGTTTCTATGGCAGCCTGTCACGTCTACAGCTGCAGATACTTTAGGCTGCCTCAGGGCAGTGTTTGTGTGAAGAATGCATTCAGGAACTGCCTCAGAGCAGTGTGTGTGTGAAAAATGCATCCGGAACTTACTTGTGAACTTGTAAACCCAGAAGATTGAAAGACCAGCACTTTAAGGTGTGTGTAAAAATGCCCATAGTCTCTGCTATTCTGCCACCCACTGCCATTGTCTCTTTCTCTAATGCTGACCAGTAATCACTTCTCTAACAGATGGGGGTCACTTAAAAAGAGACTTAGTAGGATTATACACAGAGACAGGAGAGTTAAATGATTTGGAAACAATGGATAAATAGTTCTGCAAAACATTCTGAAGAACCAGCAGCTGCAGCCAACCAGCCTCCTCCAATATGGCTTTTACAGTGCCCTCCCCCCAGCGCCTCTGGTTGGCTATTCCAAGTTTTGGCATCACCGAACTAAGCCCTATCACAGGAATGCTCTGTGTGTCAAGTGCTGTGTGATGTCTTAGTAAGCCCAATTGGCCATCAGGGATGCCAATCATGCTCTCTCCATTCCTTGTCTTCTTCCCTCCCCTTGGCTTGAATTAATACACTGATTGTTTTGCCCGACACAGCCTCACTGCAAGCACTGTTAGGCAAAAAAATGAACAAAATTTAAACAAAATCTCATTGGTTTTTTTATTCTGTTTGTTTTCTGTTTGCCTTAAACAAAATAACAAAATTTTGTTTGAGTTAAACAGAAAACATAAATGAAATGCACACGCCTACTTCCCGGTATACGTTTTGTGGGACCCACCTTAGCTTTGGACTTTCTGCCCCTCTACCAAACTTGCTTGTGATTAGCCTGATGATTCAAAATGGGATACAGGTGGCATATAGACACATGCACATAAAGTACACACAGACACAAGTATTCTGTGTGAGTGCATAAATGTTGTTTCCATAGGAAAGTTAGTCTTAAAAAAGACCCAAAGCAGCTCAGGTTGCTAAGTGACAGCAATATAGTTACCTGGCACATCATTTTACAAACAAGTGCTTAAAAAACAAAGAAATGAATAGTTAAGGACATCAGATCTAGCATTGTCGCATAACGCACAACCACAGCAGGCCAGATTTGTTCCTCTGCTTTTAATGGCTCTGCGAGGTTCTGCAGCCCTCTCCCCAGTTGGGATCTTCTGGGCCACCAAAGAAGGATGACAGCTGCCCAGGCAGGGGAGGACAATGGACAGACATGCAACTGCACTTCCCTTTCCCCATGGTGCCTCCCCCCACCCCCGCACTACTCTGAACTGGGGAGAGTAAAACATACTATCAGATGTCATAGGTCACTCTACTCTGGGTCTGGCGGCTGGCTCCTGACCGTGGTGGAGCTCAACCCAGGTTCTCACTCAGGGATTTCCGCAAGTGGAGTTTCTAAACTCAACCACAGTCATGAGTCAGACCATGGCAACAGATGTCAGACACCTTTTGACGTAACGTTGGCACCCGGTTTAACCCACGCTAGAGCAGGTTTAACTGTACAAACGTTATGCCTGAAAACACCTAGACGTAAAGCAACAGTGCTGGCCTTTTCTAACATGAGTCACTGAGGGCTCCCTCCTTTGAGATCTATCTAGCTTTGAGTTTCCCCAGCTGGGCAACAGCTAATCTCCACCCAGCCTCTTCCGTTAGAACCCAGATTTGTAAACCCAAGGTCTGTCCCCTGGGCAGCATGATCCTGCAGGTGGCTACCACCATTTGCCACTAATGCAAGTCCTATTCGTTTCAATGAGACCAAATGCCAGCATTGGTGCTATCATCCATTGACTATCAAAATGTAGCTTCTTGTAGGCTAGTCCTCGGCTCAGCTGTTAACACTTACTTTTAAGAAAAACTAGATAGATCCCCAAGTCAGGTGAAACTTAAACTCAGCTCATATTGCTACAGGCTAGCTCAAATGTTTTCAACAACCTTTTAAGTCACGAAAATATGATTTTCAAACTCTTTATACTAGAGATGTCCTTAGGAATTGCATGGCCTAAGAGTAGCTCTGTGATACAACCTCCCGGCCCCCCCAAAAGCCTACAATGGGCATTCTAGATGAAGGACTATAGGTCAGAGACCCTCTGGCCACATCCATTCATGGAGTCTAGTTTAGCTTCCCCATTGCAGGATGTCCCTGCCTGAAACTTTTAATGAAGAAAAAAAAACAACCTTTTAAGCATTTTCTGATTTTTTCATTGAAAATATTCAAATAGAAGTCAACATATCAAAGGCTAAAACATAAAAGTAACAAGTAGCTCCATGCACCCAAACAAATGAAGCCTAGTTTCCTAAAGAGTAGGAGGACAATGCTCAATATAAATCAATGAGCAGCAGCAGTAGAGACTGAGGCGGCGGCAGCAGAAGGGCCTGGGGGCGTGGGAGCCCAGTGGCGGTGCTCAAAGCATCAGGAACTGGTCAGAGGGGTGGGGTGGAGTGAGCTGTTTGTCGAGGCTACGGCTGTGACAGGCTGCGCTGCCCTTGGGGAGCCAGGCAAACAGCATTTATCCTCAGCCCCTTCTGGGTTCTGGCAGCCCCTGAGTAGCTGAGCTTGTGGGGGCTGCGAGTGGCATGACGCGTCTGTCTGCCAGGCCAGAAACACGGTCTCCGTTCCTCTGAGGGCAGCTTATGACTCGGGCTGGGCAGAGCTGCTTTCTCTCAGCTGCTGATCCATGTGGGAGAGGATTTAGTACAGCTGCTAAACAGAAAAGGAATCAAACAACACAGAGCAAAGGTGCATGGCTGGAGCAGGGAGACAGCTTGAATAGAAGTGGTGGAAGTATCTCAGGAGAAAGCAACCATTTCTCTCCAGTGGGCCATGCCCACTTTGACAATTAGAAGAAGTTCTGGGTCCCTCTGCAAGGACTACCAGATAGAGGGGGCCCTGTGACAGCGAGGAGATATGCAGATCAGGAAACGGATAGGTGAGAACAGAGCTATTTCTAAGCCGCCTCCGAGGCAAAGGATTTTTGACACATTTATGCCTGCCCCTAGAGATACCCTTAAAGGAAAATGGCCAAAGATCTCCACCCAACCCCCAATAGTGGTTATACAGGAGGCTCGACCACTCACTTTAGAGACATCCCTAAATAACTCCCCCATGCCGATCTATGTCGAGCAGGGGATAGCAAGCTCCCAGCATCAGGAGAGTGTGCAGCTAGAGGCAAATAACAAACCGGATGCCCTGAGAGGGGACAAAGCCAAGGTTATTGCCACCAAATTAGATGAGATTATAGGCCTACTGAAAGAGCAAGAAATGCAGTGGGCAGTGGTAAATGATTTTTATCCATGAGTTGAAGCATGTACGATCGGACTTGTAAACTATTTTTGGGGCAGGGCAAGCTCAAATCAGGCCTGCCCCAGCTAAGCAGGACTTGTCAGGTAGGCAGCCGGGTGATTCGGCAAGAGAGGAAAGTAGGAAGAGGACACCGGGAAGGCCTCTCGATCACTCACCTGGGAATTGGGAGGGGAGACAGGGGGTGAGAAATGGGGGCCAAAGATATCACAGACCTAGAGGGGATTCACATGTACGTTTAAATCGCACAGAAGCCTCGGCGGCATAGTGCGATTTAAAGAACCCCGCACTTCCGGGTTAGTGTGAATGCGGTGAGCGCGCACATTTCCACTTAGCCCGAATGTTTGGAGTGCGGTTTGAAAAGCTGCTCCGAGCAACTTTTCAAACCGCACTCCAAACATTTGGGCTAAGTGGAAATGTGCGCGCTCACCGCATTCACACTAACCCGGAAGTGTGGGGTTCTTTAAATCGCACTATGCCGCCGAGGCTTCTGTGCGATTTAAACGCACGTCTGACTGCGCCCCTAGGTTAGTTCAGAGGGCTCTTTCTTTTCATATTAGGCCTCTCCCAAATGGGAGTTAGCATCTGTGGAAGACCAAGAGGGACATACAGATGCATATAGGTAAATTCCATTTAGTCCCAGGACAAGGAAGGGATCAGTGCCTGATTATTTACTTTCACAATGAAAAGCTGATTAAGCACCTCTTATGGCACTCCCTCCTTTTTTTCTCCGGTGGAGTACAGTTGGGAGAAGAAATATGAACAGGTAGATAAATCTATGGATATAGACAGGCAAGATATAAATCAGGGGGAGATGGCCATATCAGATGTACATCCAGGAGGAGATTGGAGGCTGGTAACCTTGACTCAAGGGTGCTGAGGTCTGAGGGAAATGTCAACTCCCTAAGTGTCTCAGGACTTCCTATAAATGTTAGATTAAGTAGAATAGCTAGTGCAGGGGAGGGGCACCTGTCTTCTCGGGCCAAGGACGTGCAAAAACAGGAACGGGCAGTGATTAAGTCGGCAAAAGGTTTGGTAGCCCTTTCTGAGGAAATAGGAAGCTTGGTCATGGAAACTAGTTACACTCTCTCCTTGGAAACCTTGGAGGCAAATGGGAACTTAGTCCCCCATAGATTTTTGTCCCCACCCCTGACAATCACTCCTGATCACCAACAGATTGGTTGTTGGGGAAAAGAGCTATCCACCCCTACGCCTTCCCAGGACTCCCGGATGGGAGCACGGTATGGGGATAAGGAGGAGGGAGAATCTGGCCACCCTCCTTATGTGCTAGGGTAGACTTGACGGGGGGGCCGATCCCGAGGCCATTACAGATGTTTTAAAAGTCTGTTCGTGGAACACAGTGGGATAGGCAAAGCATCAAAACGATCCAGATTTCATTCCCTTCCTAAAAGATTTCGGGATAATTGCTGCACAAGAAACCTGGGCTAAGGAGGAGATATCCTTGGATGGGTATCAGGTTATTAATTTACCTGCAGTGAATTATCATAATAGGGGGCGTCCCTGTGGAGGGTTGGTGTGTTTTGTCTCCCTTTTACTATCAATACAGGAGCTCGTGGTAATTTCAGCCCCCCCTTTTATTTTGGGGATAACGATAAGATTTAATAAGTTGAGAATGAGCTTATTGAATGTGTACATCCCCCCAGCAAATGTCGATTCCTACAAAGACTCGGCATGGGTCATGCTGGAAGATACTATAGGACAATTGAATAAGGATTATCCTGGGACCCTCATAATTATTGTAGGGGACTTTAATGCCCGATTAGGAGGAAATTAACAAGGCCTGGAGCAGTATTGTGACAGTTTACCGCAAGACCCAATGGGCATTTTGAACCCGCGGGTATCCAAAGACGAGTGGATCAACCCAGTAGGGATCAGGCTTAGTTCCGTTACCGCACGCTCAAACTTATATATTATGAATGGAGCAGGGTATGGGGACCCAGAGGGAGAATTTACTGATGTGGTCTCATCTGGGGCTAGCGTCATAGACTATGTGGCAGTGTCAGTGAAGGTACTCCCATACTTTCAAGACTTCAGGATAGCCCCAAGGCTGGTAAGTGACCATCTCCCCCTAATGCTTGCCTTAGAAATTGGAGAAGGTAAAACTATTCTGAGACTGGAACAAAACCCAGATGTCAGCCAATTAGAGGTATACAGACCCCCGAAGTGGGACAAAATTATGGCTGAAGCTGTAACTGCATATACCCGGGATACCCTTGCCGAGTCGAGGGAACAAATGCTCCAGCCTATTAAGGATGTTGAAAAGGTACACCTATTTACCCAGGTTAGTGAACAACTTCAGCACTATATTAGGTTCCAAGGTGAGAAGACCCGGAAATCCAATAAGGCAAACCAAGCCTGGTTTGATTGAGACTGTCAGCAGGCAAGGGTTAAGTTCAAGGCCCAATATTATTGTTATAGGAAGACTAGAAATAAAAGTCTCCCTCAAGAGTACTTTACAGCCAGAACAGCTTATAGGGAATTGATTCAAAAGAAAAAGAAACTAAATATAGAGAAAAGGTGGATGGAGTTGCTTGAGGCAGCCACCCAGCATAACTCCCGACATTTTTGGCAGCTTGTTCACCTAGTAATACAGAGGGAAGTTAGGTTGCCAATATTTCCTATAGCCCCCGAGAACTGGACGGAACAATTTAGCCAGTTATTCAGCTCACACTCTCCCAGACTTACCCTGGAGGAGGTGCCGATGAGCGACTGGAACCTCCCAGAATGGCCCCTGGTGGCAAAAATAGAAGTCAATGCCCTGATTGATACCTTGAGGAACCATAAGGCTCCAGGGGTGGACTTGGTGCAGGCAGAATCATAAAGGCAGCCGGGACTGGTGGGTTCCCTTTTTGGCTACCCTGTTCACCACCATAAACAACTCAGGATATATTCCACCAGGTTGGGGTCGGGCAGTGGTGATACCAATTCACAAAAAGGGACCAAGGAACCAACCAGTAAATTATAGGCTGATTAGCCTTCTGAGTATTGTGGCGAAACTATATGCCAAATTTCTTTTGATAAGACTGGAACAGTGGGTACGAGAAGCAAAGGTTTTGAGCCTTGAGCAAGTGGGGTTCCAAAAGGGTAAGTCTACAATCGAGTTGTGCTATACCTTGTACCATTTGGCCAACAAGTACAGGACCAGGAATAGCTCCTTTTTCGTGGCATTCCTGGACTTAAAAGTTTCATTTGACTCGATTGATAGACCTACCGTTTGGGCTAAACTCGCAAATACAATCATTGATAAGCGTCTGCTCTATCTCATCTGTGCCTTGCATACTGATTCTTCTGTGGCTATTAGGATCGACACTCAGGGACATATCACCTCCCCAATCAAGATTACTAGCGGGGTTAGACAGGGGTGCGTCCTGGCCTCCACTCTTTTTAATATTTTTATAAATAATGTCATCCCTCTAATGGCAGAAGCAAGGCATTTCCCCCCGAAGCTGGATACCAAAGCCATTAGTTGCCTTTTTTTTTTGCAGATGATGTGGCCCTGCTTTCACAGACACCCCTAGGACTGAGGAAACAAATGCAGGTGTTTCCAGATTACTGCAGGGAAAATAAGTTCACCATTACTTTTTCGAAATCCAAGGTAATCATGTTCTCCTCACGTAGGAGGACATATCGATGGAAAATAGAGGGAAATAGATGGAAAATAGATGGGAAATAGAGGGAAACCCCATCCAACATCAGGAGGCATTGAGAACTCTGTGCTTGGCTGGAGTAAATATAATAGCAAGACATTGGAAGACGGAGGGCCCCTTACCTTTTCAAGAATGGATCTGTCGAATATGGTACTTATTTACAATGGACAAGATGATGGTAAACCTGCAGGACAAGAAGCTAGAAAAAGAGGAGAAAAATGAAAAAGCAAGGGAAAAGAAAAAAAATAACTATGAGGCAAAGTG
>QEPC01007852.1:251009-277304 GCA_003113815.1 Sphenodon punctatus | reverse complement strand
GCAACGTGCGGCCGCATGGCCCCGCCCCCTCCACGCACCCCGCCGCCCGCCCTCCAGGGAGACGGGCGGGCGGCGGGGCCACTGCGGCCGCCGCGTCGGGCCGGAAGCGCCATGGCCCGGGATCCCGCCGGGGATCCCGGGCCGTGGCGCGCGGCCAGACATTGCTTTTTGTTGGTCCCTGCCGGGGGTCCGTTTGACCACGCTTCCCAGGACATTCCCCCGGCTAGCCCGGGAAGCATAGTTCAAATTGACCCCATGTGGGGATTCACCGTGGCGAACATCTGGCGGCCTCCAAACAGACGTTCGAGACACGGTGACCACAGGTGGGTATTCACCGTGGCGAACATCTGGCGGCCTCCAAACAGACGTTCGAGACACTGTGACCACAGGTGTGTATTCACCGTGGTTCACCGTGATCTCGTAACGTCTGAAAATACCCAATGTGTGTGCCTTGCTGTGTCCATGGCTATGGCCTATGGCCACGCCAAATAAACCTTATTCATTCATATAAATCAATGGGATTTTTCAGCTATGAAACAGATCAGATCTCCCCTTCAGGTGAATCGACTGCATTGGGGGACATCCTGCAATGGAAAATTGGAGCTTCTATCAAGTTTGTTTCCAATTGGCTAGTGGATCAAAAGTTACTGGGGAGGGGAAAGGAAACGCATATATATAATATGGCGATCATATAAGCCTTATTTCCATAAGATACCAGACTAAAAATGTGTAGGGAGTGGATTAGGCTAGGGCAAACATTTTGCATGGTTTCCTTTCATTTTTACCATTTCAATTTTTTAAAAGATTTTTTGTACTTCCATTTGTTCAAAAATGCAACCTTTTCAGAAATTATAACCTTTAAAATTATGCAAAAATGAACATATACTTTTCTCCCAGATCATGTCTCATTTCTCTGTCTGTGCACCCTCTCCTACCTCCCACCTCTCCCCATTTGTAGGTTTATCTTGGAGTTTCTTCACCCTAAACCCTAAGGTTTTATTTCTCTCTTTTTCTGAAGTCTATTATAGAGTGAAGTTATGGAGAGTATTCTAATGCACTGGTTATTTTTCTTTACCGTTAAATCCCTCAAGCACTATAATGCAGCTCTTGGGTCTCTCTCTCTCTGGCAGGATAAGCCATACTTTATGTAAATATATGAAGAATGATCACTTGAGACATTAGCTCAAAGTGATTGTGCCACTTTTCCATTAATGTTTCTCACATATCAGCACAATATAGAACATCTGCCCTGCAATGGACACCCTGCAGATGCACTCCCATCTGCTCTTATTGGTTTATTCTGCTCTGCTTGCCAAGAAACCTCACAAAGGTGCCCTATTGAACTTACTGCATAAAAAAGCCAAAGCACATCTTGATTGCATACTACACCATGTGCACCCCCCCCGTCACACACACACTTTAAAATGAACTGCTCCCTATGAGACTGCTATTCCAAAAGCAGAACATCTAGATATGACATATTACCCCAGTATTGTCCCATATTGCTAGGGACACTTTTGGTTTTGTCATTCCTTCCGAGTCATTTATTCTGTTAATGATCATGCTCTCTGGTTGCATCCACCATGTATAAAACATATCCTGAAAAGTGATCTGGGTATGATTCACTGTGGTGTGCAGCTGAACTGAATTTCCATCTTGATACTATATCTGACGATTTCACCAGATTCATACCCCCTCTGTTAAAATGCATAATAACCACTATTCAGAGCCATCTGTTTCTAATACTCCAGTTGCGTCAGTTATTTGGGTACTATTAGTGCTATATGGTACTATGTGCAGTAGCCAAAATGAAGTAACAGAATAATAAAATAAAGGGGGGGGGGAATGAGTATACGAATATGCATTACAATTGCAGATATTCAACAGATATTTGGATAGCTATGTAAAAATTGTGAACAATATCCATCAATACAAAATCCACTGTTCTTTTGTGTTGTGAGAGATCATAGAAAAGACACCATGACCATGTTGGAATAAGTGGTTTGTGGATCACAGCCCATGTAGATGTGTGGGAACTAAAGAGTGGGGTCAGCTATTCAGAACCCCTGAGTTTATGATTTCCCTCCTGCAATGCATCTTTGTCCTTCTTTATTAAAAAAACAAAACAAAACTTATGAATAATTTATCTCTACAATTAAAATGTACTGATTTTCTCTTTCCTATGATATTACTAGACATTTCAAGAGTGTCTGTTTAATAAGCCAATTGAGCTATATCAAAATAATTCGTAAGAAAGTCAGACTCTTTAAGCAAATTTCAAAATGGACTACTGAATCAAACTGGTCTTTCTTCCTTTCCCATGCTTCCTCCAATCTCCTTGAGCAAAGATATTTTTCACTTCGGGCCAATACAAATAGACTCCAATCCATCACTGATAAATGGCACTGATGTATGTCAGCTTCAAAGCAGCAGCTTTAGATTAACAGATGTGGTCGCATCAGTATCACCAGCATGAACAGAGTGTGCCGAGGGCAGAGGTGAGCAAATAACTCATAGATAAACATTTGCTCAGTGATAGCGGCCTATTCTTCTTCTCACATAATATCCATAAGTGGAATGTGTTTCCCTTCATTTATTAGGTGAGTTTACTCAATGACCTTTCTCCCAGTTCTATATTATAGTGATGACAAACAGTTTGTTGGGAAAATGGGATACTCAGTATTCAAATTTGTAGGTGTTTGTGAGTCACATGGTATGGTTTCTATTATCTGCCTGGTCAATGGTTGTTCCTACCAATGACTGACTTGAAGATGTCACTGGGGCTTCAAACGTTTGGTGGAATGAAAGTCAGGATTGAGGGTTCCACGCCAAGCTTTTCCACTGGCTCAAGATAAGAATTCAGGGTAATTATTTTTCTCTCTGTATATAAAATTAGTGCTAGACCGTTTCCTGCCCCTCTCTCCACCTTCACAGGTGCTGACAGTGGGGGCTGCTCACAAGTGCATGAAATACACACAGGGGACTGCCCCTTTATTTGGCTGGACAGGCTAAACATGTGAGTGGGGGTTGCACACACTGAACCTGGACTCCAGCGGGCTCTCGTCTCATTTGTTAACACCCATACTCACTCTTTGGTTTGTCTCTGTTTCTCACACGTCTGTTCCATCTTGGTCTTAGTTTTTCATCTTGTTTATCTTGTTCCTGCCTCAATCCCCTTTTTGTGCCCCTGTCTGGTCGACTTCTGTTTTTGCTCCCCTCTTGACCCTTGTCCTTGATCCCCTCTAGTTGTACCTTTCCTCCCTTGTTTCTTGCTTCCTTGTTCCCCTCCTGGTCTGGCTTTGTTCCCTTGCCCTTTCACAGCTTTAGTCCTTGTTCTTGCCCTTAGCCTTTCCTTCTGTTGTGACTCCCAGCCCTGACCCTGAACTCCGTTACCCCCAAACTCCATGCCTGTCTACATCCTGGACACCCCTCGCCCTATGACCCTTAAAGGTAGTCAACAATGAAGTTACTGAACAACTGGATACCTTAATATCCAGACAATTGAATGCCCCCAAAACAGCCCAAGCTCACAGAGAGCTCACAGTCCATTTCAATAGAGATGTTTGAATTGGGCAAAATAGATGGATATGATATTCACCATGGATATTAGTTTCAGCACTAATGAACTGTGAGTTCTCAACACGTCTGAAAATTCAGACCACCTAGTGGGGTACATGAATATGGGTTTAATTACCTAACTTTAGACTGCTATGTTTTAAAAGTTTACCCTAAGCAACATGCCCAAGACATTCAAAGAACTGATCCTTCCTTAAGCTTTGTACATGAAGACATCCACTAAAGATGACAGAGCTCTGACTACAAACAGTTCATTGCAGGCTCAGGGGGTTAATATTATCACTGCAGCAGGTGCAGGTATGCATGTTTAAGTAAGACCTGTTCCCTTAAGAATTAGTGGGCCCAGGGATGAAGAGCTCAAGGCAGAATGTAGGTGCAGGAAAAACAGCACCTGTGGGGTGACTAGGTGGGATTAGTGGCTTCCAGGCTTGGGAGAGCCAATGACAGACCTGGAGAGCCTGTTGACAGTAGTGCTGAAATGTGGTATTCAAAATTACTTGGTTTTTACTGATTATCTCAGTATTCGACTTGGTTTTACGGAATACGGAGGAACCAGTCTAGTACTTGGTCTAGTACTCAGTACTTGGGTAAATCCTCAGATGGGAAACATATGGGGCTTTTCTAGGGATGGGCAAATGCGGTTCAGAAGTTTGGAGTTCGGGTCGAACTCAGCCTGTTCGGACGACGGAACTGAACGTCTGAACCGAACGCTCAAATGGCCAAACAGTTCAGAAAAGTTCGGATGAGTTCAGATGAGTTCAGGGGTGGGAAAAACGTGACTGGAAGGTGGGAAAAACATGACTGGAAGTGGGAGGCAGCTGAGGAGCAGACTTCCTGGCCCCAAGTGTGGAGTCCAGGGGTGGTTTCAGGGTCAAACAAACAAACAAACAATTCAAATTCGGTTTCGGTTTCGGTATCGATAGCATTATTTTTGGTTGTTTGGCCAAGTTCACCCAAACTGAACTCCACCGAACCAAACAGCTGAACCCGAACTCGGATTTTGAACTGAATGACCGAATGTCCGAACATCCGAACCGCGTTCTGTTCGCCCATCCCCAGGTTTTTCCTGGTCCTATATAAGGGAACTCAGCCCTCAGAAAATACTCAGTATTTGGTTTTATTTTACTGAGTATTTTATACTGAGTATTGAGTATATGGCCAAGTTACTGAGGACTGGCCAAATACTCGGAGCCGATCCTTGGACACTCAAAAATACTTGCTTTTTTTTTTTTTACTATTCGGTGCAGCCCTAGTTGGCAGACAAGATGGGAGTGGTGTAACAGCCACCACCAATGAGGCAAATAGCTAATTAAAACTGACAAGCAGCCACTGCAGAGAGGCACAACTAGAATGACTACTCAGGAAGGCTCTTGAGATATTCTGGAGATTCAGTGTCCATGCTGAGGAGCTTCCCTGTCCCCAGCAACAGTGAGGATGGAGAGCAATCCTGGCAGAGGGCTGATAGAGTGGAGCAACCTGGAGGAATAACATCCGGAGGCCAGTCCAAAGTCCAAAGTCAGAGAACCGAGAATGACTGCCAGAAAGACTCACCTCACAAAACCTAAGGACTGGAGGTACTAAGGTATCCCTGTGGCATGAAGTTACCTGCCAGGGTCCCAAACCCAAGGGAACTGCCAGGACAGTAAAAAGAAAACAGAACTGTGGTTTGTCTCAGGGCCAGTGGGTGAACCTTATTAAATCCATGACAACTAGAATCTTGATTACTTGGGTCTCAGGCTTCTGCATCAGTTGACCATTTTCAACTTTCTAAATATCTTATGGTTTACCATGTAGGCTGACTGTGTATTCACAAGACAGGTAGCTTTGGCCCCCATCCATGCTGTCCAGAGGGAGAGTGGCACAAGGATGATCATAATGGCACAGCTTTTGTATTTAATATTTACTATGCAATATAATTCCACTGATTTGCTGTAGACCACTTCCCTCATAGACCACAGTTCATCATCTTTCAAAACCATGGCACTAGCTCACAATTCTTTTTGAGAAATGGATTATTTCATTTATTTATTCATTCAAATTTATATCCCACTTTTCCTAGGTTTTAGGGTGGCTTATGGCATATAAAGCGCATAATAATATATAAAAATCCCCTAAAGGATTCACCCTAACCCCTCTCTCTACCTATTAATTGCTATTAATTATTATTATTTATTATTATTAGCATTTATATAGCACCAGCGATGTACCTGGGGCTTTACAAAGAATAAGATAGACACGGTCCCTGCTCGAGAGCTAACAATCTAAAGACAGGGGGAAGGGAGACAGGGAAGAGGGAACAGGGAGAGAGACAAGGGATGCAATATTCATGAGGATGCGAGAGCTCAGGTACACCTACTTGGCCTGGTTACAGTAAATTGGGAGTTTACAGATAACAGGTGGGGGATAATCTTGGGTGGGGGTGGTTACCTAGAGTTAGGAAGGGTGGAGCAGAAGAGGTGGGTTTTGAGGAGGGACTTGAAGGTGTGCAGGGTGGGAGCCCAGCAGACGAGGGCTGAGAGGGAGTTCCAGGTGTGTGGGGGAGTGAGGGAGAAAGGATGAAGGAGATTGGGGAGCAGGGAAGGGTGAAGGAGGGGATGAAAGAGGAGCGGAGTGATTGAGCAGGGGTTTGGAGGGAAATCAGGGCAGAGAGGTAGGAGGGAACGAGATTGTGAAGGGCTTTGTAGGTGAAGGTGAGGAGCTTGTGCAGAATACGCTCAAGAAGAGGGAGCCAGTGGAGAGAAGAGACTGCACATGGTCAAAGTGATGGGCTAGGTGGATGATCCTGGCAGCAGAGTTTGGAACAGAGATAAGGGAAGAAAGATGGGAGCGGGGAAGGCCAGCGAGGAGGAGGTTACAATAGTCAAGGCCTGAGATGACTATGTTGTGTATGAGAGTTTTGGCTTTGTAGACAGACAGAAAAGGGCAGATCTTGGCAATGTTGTGGAGGGAGAAGTGGCAGGATTTGGCAATGTATTCAATGTAGGGTTTGAAGGTGAGGTGTGAGTTGAATATGAAGCCCAAGCTGCGAGCTTGGGGTACAGGAAGGATGGGGACTCCATCAATGGTAAGTGACAGGGAAGAGGGAGAGGAAGGATTGGGAGGGAAGATCAGGAGTTCAGTTTTCACCATGTTCAGTTTGAGTTAGCGTTGAGACATCCAGGCGGAGATATTGGAGAGACAGTTGCTAAGACAAGCTTGAACAGAGGGGGAGAGGGAAGGAATGGAGAGATAGAGTTGAGTGTCATCAGCGTATAGATGGTATTGGAAACCATGGGAGGCAATGAGTTTGCCTAGGGATTGGGTGTAGATAGAGAAGAGGAGAGGGCCAAGATGAAGCCTTGGGGAACCCCGAACAAGAGGGGTAGGGAGGAGGAGGGGGAGGAGTTAGGAAGAGATATATTGAAGGAGCGGTCAGAACGGTAGAAGGAGAACCAGTCGAGGACAGAGTCCCGGAATCCAAGGGAGTGGAGCGATTCAAGCAGGAGTGAGTGGTCAACAGTGTCGAAGGCAGCAGAGAGATCAAGGAGGACAAGAATAGAGTAAAGGCAGTTGGATTTAGCCAGAAGATCGTTGGTTATCTTAACAAGAGCTGTTTCAGTGGAGTGTAGGGGGTGGAAGCCAGATTGGAGGGGGTCAAGGGAGGAATTGGCAGAGAGGAGGTCAAGGCAACGGGAGTAGACAGCCTGTTCAAGGAGCTTGGATGCAAAAGGGAGGAGGGAGACAGAGTGGTAATTAGAGGGTTCAGAGGGATCCAGAGTGGACTTTTTGAGGATGGGGGAGACAGTGGCATGTTTAAAGGCAGAGGGGAAGGAGCTGGTAGAGAGGGAGAGGTTGATGATGTGCAGGAGGGGAGGGGCGACAGTGGAGGCAATGGGGGTCAGGAGGGGATGGGGTCCAGGGGGCAAGTGGAGGGGTTGGAGGAGGAGAGCATGGAGGAGATTTCCTCAAGAGAGGAGGGAGGGAAGGAGACAGGAAGGAGGTGGGGGAGGGGGGAGTAGCAGGGGGAGAGGACTTGGAAGCGATGTCCAGGTGGATCTTGTCAATTTTAGAGGTGAAAAGGAGAGCAAGATCCTGAGCGGAGAAAGAAGAGGGAGATGGATGACAGGGGGGGTTGAGAAGGGAGTCAAAGGTGGAAAAGAGGCGGCAAGGGTCCTAAGAGGAGAACTCAACATGGGAGGCATAGTACTGCTGTCTAGCGAGGGAGATAGCAGAGTTGAGGGATAAGAGGCAGAATTTGAAGTGGAGGAAGTCGGCGTGGTAGTGTGATTTGCGCCAGAGGCATTCAGCAGCTCAGGTGGAGGAACGGAGATGGCGAATGGTGGGGGTGAGCCAAGGGCAAGGGTTATGGGAGTGAGCTGGGTGGGAGGAGAGGGGGGCAAGGAAGTCGAGGGTGGAGGTGAGAGAGGAGTTGAAGGCAGAGATGACAGAATCAGGGGAGGAGGAGGAGAGGACTGAGGGGAGAAGAGGAGAGAGGGAGGAGGCAAAGTCTTGGGGCACAATGGCCTGCAGGTCATGGAAGATACCAGGAGGTGAGGAAGAGGAGGGGGAGCAGTGAGAGAGGTTGAAGGAGACAAGGAAATGGTCAGAGATGTGATGGGGTTCGAAGGAGAGATTGGAGACAGAACAGCTCCTAGAGAACATGAGATTTTTCCATTTCATTCCACTTTTATTTATACCCCACGCTCTCCTAACCTGAGTCAGCTCGAGGCGGCTTACATAAATCAAAATACAATACAATATCTGGGTTTTTTATCCCACGCAGGGGAACCCAGCATCACAATACATCATAATAAAGAACCCTACCACCTAATAACAATTAACTAATAAATACATCAGACAGTGTATACTAATAAATACATCAGACTGGCCTTCAGCGCGGGGCTGGTGGGAGAAGGAGAGACCTCCATAGGAGAGGGTGGCAGGGGTGACAGAGTTAGTGGGGGAAATCCAGGTTTCAGTGAGGACGAGAAGGTGAAGGGAGCGAGAAAATAAAAAATCATGGATATAGGGGCTTTATTAGCAGAGGAGCAACAGTTCCAGAGTGAGCAGGAGAACAGGAGTTGATCGGGAATGGGGATAAGATTAGGGGAAGAGGGGCAATGGGATCGGCAGGCAGACGGGCAGGGGGCAAGAGGTGGGGGGAAGGAGGAGGAGATGTGGGGATGGTGGAGTGATTGGGAGGCAGGAGGAGAGGGGAAAGAAATAGGGAAGAAGCAGGTGAGAGGGAGTGAGGGGAGAGGGGAAGAGGGGAGAGAGAGAAGGACAGGCATTATGGTGGGTCAGTGACAGAGGGGGGGAGGGATGGGTCTTGCGGTTGTGCTGTTTGCCGCCTCCACCGCCTCCATCTGCGAATGGCCCGCCAACGGCTCTTCGGCTGCCGCCCTTTGGTCAGCCCCTGCCTTTAGGCCTTGTACCTGTGATGGGGTGGGGGAAGGGAGAGTCAGTTATCCAGGTGGGGCTGATCAACAGATGGTGCAGCCCACACCCCCAGCCGTGCTCCTTCTGGCAATCCTCTGGCCAGTCCCTTCCTTTAGGCCCTGTACCTGTGATGGGGGGAGGGGGGAGAATCAGTTATCCAGGTGGGGCTGATCAGCAGATGGTGCAGCCATGCTTGTTCAAAAATAAATATCTTACACTGTCTCTTGAAAATGCTCAGGCTTCGGCTCTATGGGCCTCCAGGGGAAGGAAATTCCACAACCCTGGGGCAGCAAGCAAGAACATCTTTTGCATACTCTTATGGTATGAATCTGGCTGGCAGGCAAGAAAGAAATCTAATCACTGCCACGATCATGATGGAGTCTAGTGGGAGAGGTAGTCTTTCAGATATGTGGAATCCATGCTATTTAGGGCTTTAATGGTCAAAACCAGCCCTTGAGTTGTGATTGGAAAGCTACCAGTAGTCAGTGTAGACTCTGAAGCATGGGTGCAATGTGCTCACGGAGACCCACCCCTGAAAGAAGCTGGGCCACTGTATTCTGCACCAGTTGCAGCTTCTGAACAGTTGCCAAGGGCATCCCAATATAGAGTGCATTGGGGTAATCTAGCCTTGAGGTTATAAAAGCATGGATGATGATGGCCAAATCTGAATCAAAGGTCCTCTGCACCAGATGGAGTTGGTAAAAAGTACTTCTGGCCACCATTACCACTTGATGTATCCAGGCGTAGTTCAAGGCTGTGAACCTGGATAACCAGAGGAAGCTGGACTTCATCAATGAAAGAGCCCCAATACAGCCCAAGTCAAAAGGCCAGTCAACCATCATCACTTCAATTTTGTCTGGATTCAGCTTCAATTAGCTCACCCCCAATCCAGTCACTATGGCAGTCAGGCACTGGGTAAGCAACAAGACCACATGACATGGATCAGATGAAAAAGAGATTTTGTGTCTCTCTGTCACTTGGGACCAACACAGCAACCACTATCTCTGGATGAAAAACAGAGGTAGAGCTGTGTCATCAGCATATTGATGGCATTTTGAAAGAACCATATCACAGAGCGGCCTTAGATACACAGAGAACAAGAGTGGAAAAAAGATGGAACCTTGTGGGACACTACAGGATTGGTTCTGAGGGGACAACAAGTAATCACCCATCACCACCCGGCAGGAATTAGGATGAAAGCTAGACTGAAATGGGTCCAGTAGTCCGATAGCATTGAGATGTATCTGAAGATGCGGGGCAACCACCCATTCAATAACCTTCCCTAAAAAGAGGAAGATAGAGATGAGGCAAGTCAGCAACCCTTAATGTTCCTATTCTGTGGAACTGGGAGAATGAGAACCATAGTTAAATGTTTATTTTTTTAAATGAAATATGGGAATATAAGAACTCTGCTTTCATTAGATTGTAAGCTCTCAGGCAGGGACCTTGTCTATCTTGGTTTTTTTAAAGCGCCAGGTACATCACTGGCACTATATAAATGCTAATAAATAAATAATAATAATAATAATAATAATAATAATAATAATAATAATTAATAATAATTAATAATTAATATAATAACAAGGAGAAGATATTTGTAGAAAATACCTGTTTTCAGAAAACAAGTCTTTCACAATTGCCACCTGACATCCACAATCATGAAAACATGCTTTATATATATTAATTTTAGGAGTGATCTGCATTAAATATGAGAAGAAAGGGATGTTATAATTGGGTGTCCAACAATGTGAATTTTAAGCTGTTATCTTTAAACAAAAGAAAATTCCAACCACATATTGCAAGTTGGTGTGGTTTAAAAAAACAAAACACCAAGCTTTGATTCTTAGGATTATGAATATTAAACACTTAAAGGTTACCTAAAGTTGCTTAGAGGACATTTATGAGGAGAATCTTTATTACTCACAGAGCTTCAAGGCAATGAAGCCTTTCTTTTCTTTATACTCCATGTTCAAAGAAGTAAAAGTGGCATTATTATGGATAAAGGTTTATATTAAAAAAAAAACCATTGAAAGGGTCAGGATCTGTGGCTTTAAATCCCAGAACAGGCACTGGGGAAATATAAATTACAGTAAATAATCAGTCATGAGATTCATGGTTAGTATGGAGGTGAGAGAGGATGATTATAAAGGCAAACTTGTTTGCCATGAAATATTTTCATCACTCATGAAAGATGAAAAGATGTACCTTCCTGTCATTTCCCCAATAAACTGGCCAACAGACTATCTGCATTTTAACACATTCTTGCAAATTTAAAAGCTACATTCCTTAAACCACTAGGGTCTCTTTCAGACGTGGTTTAAAGAGCACTTACAAGTGCCAGCAACAGGATGCAAATGTGAAGAATGCACGCCGATATGATGTCTGAAACGGTGTTGCGTGCAGGATTGATCTTATTGGCGCATTGACAGGCGCGCTCTACCAACCTCGTTTTTTCAGGTCGGTAGAGCGCGCCTGTCATTGTGCCAACAAGCTGATACATGTACATGGCACCTTTTCAGATGTCATCTGGGTACGCATTGTTCACATTCACATCCTGCCACCAGCATTTGTAATGCTCTTTAAACCACATCTGAATGAGCCCTAGGTCCAGAGCAGTTGGTGAGACTATTCCAGAATACATAACAACATAAGAAGTGTTATGCTATGTCAAACCAATTTTCTATTTGACGCAGCATCCTGTCTCTGACATTGACCATCTTTATTTGCTTCAAAAGTGTATAACGTACTCAATATTTACTCAATATATACTCAAATGTTCATTCCCTGCTTTTTACTCTCAGCTCCCAATGGTCAGAGGTTACATTTACTAACAAGCTTGTCTAATAGACATTTATGAACCTATCCTCTAAGAACCTATCCCATCCTTTAAAAAACCTCATTCTGCTATTTCTGTCATAATAAAATCCTCTGGCAACAAGTCCCACCAATTAACTGAATGTTGAGTGAAAAACTGCTTCCTTTTATTTGCTTAACGAGGGGTGTGCAATTTGTATCATTTTAATGAATTACAAAAATTAATGAAGCTTAATTCATTTTCCTAACTAAGCTAATGAAAACAAATGAATAAGCAAACAGCGTTAGTTTGATTGCATTCATTTTTATTTTTATTTTTTGTTTTATTTTATTAAAAATAATAACACAAATAAATCACTGGGCATGTGCAGGATGACTGCTGGGGCCGTTCTGCGCATGTGCTTTCTTTTCCAAAATAGTGCTGTCTGTCTTAGGGCGACTCCGATTTTTCGTTAAAAAACTCATGAGTATTTCCGAGGGTTTGAGGATTGGTCTTAAGTGTTTGGGCCAGTCCTCAGACCCTCAGAGAATACTTGGAATTCGGGGAAGGGGAGGGGGACATGGAGGGGACCAGGGGCCTGGGGTGGAGGCCTGCAGGGGCCAGGGAAGAGAAGATGGGGGCCTAGCAGGGGTAGGATACTTACCCTCCGGAGGGGGTCCCGTGAAGTGTGGCCTCTTCCCGGGCTGGTAAGTTTAACACAAACAAGAAACAAACTAGGCATGCTCAGAAGGGCATGAATGGCACCTTCTGAGCATGCTCAAACTTGTCCAAGATGGCACTGGGAGCATTAGCACACTATAAGCACCATCTTGGATGTGGCCATCTGGTTCTGGGCATGCTCAAAAGTTCTTGTCATGCTCAGAAGAACTGGCTAGCCACATCCAAGTACCCCATCCCTAACCCCTTGCTAGGTTCCCATCTTTCCAGGCCCATGCTGACCTATTCCCTCCCTCCCCCTACACCCACTGCCCTCTGGCTCCCTTCCCTGCACTCAGTTGAGGTCTGGCCAAGTCCCAAATTTGGGGGGCAGGTCCTTGGAAATTCAGGACTCAGCAAAGCGAGGCAGAATGCCCCGGTCCTTGATAAATTCTGAAGCAAACCGAGGTCTGAGTTACAGCCCTAGTTTCTCTCTCCTATTATTCTGACCCCAGGCACTCTCTGCCTGAATGAATCTGCTCAAATGAGATAGCCCACTTTGGCTCAGGCAGGTGGGTCTTAGCCTTGGCTGTGACCTCAGAGGTTTTCCAAGGTCAGAGCCCGCGGTTGCTTCTGACACAGTCCAGGGAAATCCCGGGCCAACATCTGACAACACCTGCACATACATGCAGGTGAGGTCTGGTCCAAAGCAGACCACCGTGGGTTACTGTCACATCTGTTTTTACTCAAAGTGAGAGACTTCAGCTTATGATAGAGTCTCTAGATCTTAAAATGCCACTGCATATGGTATTAACCAGGTTGATGCTTGAACAAATGCCAACAGCAATCACTGAGGGACGCAGATTGGGAATTCCCCCAAATGAGAGAAAATGTCCCTGTTGTAAGGAGGCACTTGAGGATACAGTTCATTATGTCCTTGTGTGCTCTTTATATAATAACATTAGGAAGTGATTGATTTTGCTTCTACACAACTATTGTGCTAACTTCTCTAACAATGAGAAATTTATTTGGATCCTCCAACGTCTCACCTAGCAGCTTTTGTCTTGCAAGCAGTCGCAGAGGACTTGAGACTTAAATATATGGTAAACCTGTAACCTTGCAGCTTGACTTACATTTTGAGTATATGGTTTTGTTTTCGTATACAGTTATTTAATTGTCTTGGATCAGGGCATAAGCTAGTAACCCAATACATTGAAATTGATTGATTGATGTGAGCTTATGATAGAGAATGAGAGTGGGAATGTCCAGCCAATGAGAGAGGTTGCAAGGGAGAGAAAGAATGAGTGCACCTGGTAAAACAGCCCTATAATTCTGTTCCATGTAATCATCCAATACGTGCTAATTTTATATACTGAATTCTAAATCATATACATATAGTCACAAGGTGGGGTGGACTCAGATTCAACCTTTAAAGCTGAAATCCAGCTTTGACCATGCTGTTCAGTATTTTTTTAAAAAATGAAGATGTTTATAAAAGCTGTACATAATTGCTGAATCAATCTATCAGCTGAGATGTAAAATGAAGTGACCTGACAGAAGGTGACATACTGCATGCTTTGTCCATTTCTCCTCATCTCCCATTCACAGAGTTCATAGAATTTACTTTTCATATATTGAGGTTCACGTACATCTGCATGGCTTTGTTTTCTTTTCATTGTTTGTACAGAGAGCCCATTTTCTTTGTGAATCTATAAGTAATTTGAGAGCAAGACACTAACCACATGTACCAAGAACCACATGTTCCTGAAGGGGAAAAAGAAAGAAAGAAAGAAAGAAAGAAAGAAAGAAAGAAAGAAAGAAAGAAAGGCAATCCACTTTACCAGATTAGGAAGAATTGGATAAAAAGGTGTTTCTTTTTTCCAAAAGCAGAAAGATGATAGCTGTTGTTGCTTTAGAGTTTACTGTTCTGATCCCCTGGTAGACTATGTGTACTTACTAGTTCCACTGAAGTGAAATGGACTTCCTTATGTACTAACTGCTAGAAAAAATGTATTTGTCAAAGGATTCTAATCTAACCTGTCACTTCTGGGGGGAGGGGGAGGTATTCCCTCCAGACTTTTGTTTGTTGTTGCTGGCAAAAAAAGATTAAAATACAAGAAACATTGCAATGCTTGGGATTTGATTCTGCAAAGTCTTACATGTTCATTTGAATGTTATGTGGTAAGAGATCAGTGACACTACTAATAGGGCATAAAGTAAGCATGATTGCATCTCTTGCCCCCATGGATGTGATGTGTGCCCCCATAGTACATGCCACATACAGCCATGCCAAACCTTTTCTGCGTACAGAGGCTACAGCTGGCATTTTTGTGGGGCACATTATGGGGATGGGAACTGGCTTTCGCCACTTTGCCTCTCCCTAATAAAGAGACAGTTGCTCAAAGGCCACTAAAAGGCAAGACATACATTTCCCCCACGTTTTCATCCTTATAGTAAGAAGGTAATTCACAAAGTTTTTGTTACACATTGGGTGCTTTTAGCTGTATGTCAGCTCCAGTTCTGCTCACACCAGCCTGCTTCCCCCCCAGGTTGGTTGGTCCATGTAAACGTGCCCTGCCAGATGTGCAAGCAGACTGTGCCTGCTGTAGGGCAGCCCTGTCCATGGCACTCTGCAACATCACGGAGTGCCACCGACAGTCTAGGCCTGTCAGACCCGGGGAACCACCCAAACGTGGAGCTGCTGTCTGTCTGATAGGTGGACTCACACTGCAGCTCCACTACCAGCCAGCTGTTCCCCCAGACAAAACCATAGCAGTATGTGGGTGCCAGTCTAGAGCATCGGGTGATCACATGCAACTTTATGGTATGGGGTGGGTGGGAGGGGAAAGGAATGCCATGTGGACCGACTACAGGGTCGGGTCCATCTAAAGCCAGCCCAAGCAGGACTGGAAGCAGGCTGACACCTTTAGCAGCTCCGGGGGCAGCCTGCCTCCACATCTGTCTAAAAGCTCCTGTAGGGTGTGGGAGGAGAGATGATTCCCCAATCTGTGTTCCCTGCTGCTGGGGGGAAGATTGTGGTGGTGACACCTGGCCTCCTATTTCTGCAAGTTTATACAGCAGGGGTGGGGCCCTTTGGGTGCCAGCCCTTGGGCACCAGCCAAAGGGCGACACTCAAAGAGTGTCAGCCATTGGCGGAGCCATTAGCGGAGCCATAGCGACTGCACACACACACACCCCGCTGCAAGTTGATCATATACCCAAAAGAAGATTGTCCTTGCCGACTCTGGAGCACCTTTTGGATATTAAGAGCGCTTTATGAATGTTTTCCTGGGGGTGGTTGTGCCTGTGGAAGATTCAGGTCTGAGTGAAAGAAAATAAAATCTACTCAGGATTTGGGACAGTCTGTACTTGGTACCTATTGAAGGACTATGATTTTGCAAATGGAACTGGGGCTCTTGCAGGGCCCTGAGTAGTCCCTATCTGGTGATTGTGGAAGAGCCAGGACTATGTGAATTGTGCTTATTGTTAGATATTGACTCTGTTGGTATTTGGACTAGGACTTAGTTTTATCGAGCCCAATTATTTTTTTATTAGTGTTGCTTTTCTAGCTATTATTAAGATTGTTTAATTTTGATATTGTTGGCCCAGGAACTTATGGTGGGTGGTTGTTGTTTTTGGTTTGTTTGTTTTGTCTTTGTTTTAGAATATTAGAAGGATATGGTAGTGATGACTAGAAATAAGTGTAAAAAAATAAGGGACTCATCTGCCTTGGATGCTTGTGATCTTGACAATGTTCCTTCTCAACCAAAATAACAATGTTTTTTCAGTCTAAAATGGAGGGAGGTGTAGGAGAGGTGGGAGAGTTTTCAGGTGCGAGAGTTAATAGTATATCCTCCCTGGAGGAGAAGAGCAGTAATACAAACAAGCTAACTTCAAGTGCAATAACTCCTATTCTGATAAGAGATTATCAGAGTGGGGAGGGTGTCTGAGAGAGTCCCTCAAGTTCTTTGGTAACTGAAGGAAGTATTGAGGAAGTTGGCATGCAATGGGAGCCTCAAATCCTGGAAGGAATAGGCAAATAATTAGGTATCAGGATGAGCCAGGAGTTGTTATATTTAGATTCAATAGGGACACAATGCAAATTGACTGGTAATTTATTGGCAATTTTGTTCGAGGACCTTTCTATTGTAAAAAAATATTTTGTTAGATGTAAAAGGTGCCCAAACAAAGTTAATTGAGTCCACTGCTGATTAAATGGTATTGAAGGAACTAGAAATTTTACCGAGAAATTACCATCCATAGTAGACCCTTTATAGGAGCCATTTTATTCAACTCTAAAGAAATCTAAACCTAAAAAGAAAAACCATCAGAGATGTAGAAAAAGTAAATATATTAAAGGAATAAATAGCAGACTCAGGAGATGAAGGAGAATGAGTTTTCAGAGATTATTTTATTTTTTGAAAAGAAATTAGAGTCTAATAAAGGTGAACAGGAAAAAAAGAGAGACGCGGACTTAACTATGAAATAGGATGTGAAGGAGAGTAGGGTAGAGGAGCAATTTGGAACAGAGGTAGAAAAGAAGGGAGATATGAAGGTAGCAGGCACAGAGGTTGAAAACAGGGTTATCCCCTATGCCCCTCTAGTAGATAGAGAATCTGGAGGAGCACCTATACAAGACCCATGGTCAGTAGAAGAACTTAATAAGTTTGCCTCTAGGAATTCTTGTACACAAGTAGTTATGATGGTAGGCAAAAGAACTAAGAAGTATAATTGGATAGTACAGGGTGGAAAATTGGGTCAGGCGGATTCTTTTTGTTACCTGGGGGTAGTGTTCAGTAAAAATGGATGTTGGAAATATCATGCACGATATATTGCGGGGAAAGCGAAAGCTTCCTCTAGGGCAATTCTATCCATGGCAAAGCGTTCTATAGCTGTTACTACATCTAAGATCCTGAAAATATATAGAGCCAAGACTCAGGCTGTAATAACTTATGGACAAGAAATAATCCCTGAGGGGAAAGTAACAGATTTAGAGATAATTCAAAATAAATTCCTTAGACAACTCTTAGGGGTTCCGCAAGCAGTTCCTGGGGCTGTTGTGAGGGCAGATACCAGCACTCCTTCAGTCAGCTGTTTAAAGAAGCTGGCTCTTCTGAAGTACTGGACTCGTATATTGAGTCAAGATGAGAAGTCGTTACCTCATCTATGTCTTCTAGAGAAATTGACTAGTACTAGCGCTTTAGTCTATCCCTGGCTTAGTGCTTTTTATACCTATCTTGTCAAGGCAGGATTCTCTGTGCATATGTTATGGCAAATGTCCCCCATGCAGCAGAAAAAGCAGTTAAAAGACAGGGTTTTGGATATAGGAAGGCAGGAAGATCTATCCGTACTGGCAGACTGGAGGGCAGCACCGTGGATTGGTCGTAGCAAGGAATCTTTCAGCCTCGAATGTTATTTAGATTTAATTACCTCTCGTGAACTGCACAGAAACTACACAAAATTGCGGTTCAAGCTTATAGAGACTTCTCGGACTAAACGACGGCACAATGCACTGTCAAATGATCACTGGAGGTGTGTTTGTCAAATGGGAGAACTGGAAACAACGGACCATATTCTCTTTAGGTGTCCTTTGTATTTATCTTTAAGAGAACTATGGATTCTACAACTGCTCTGAGGAAAGGAGTATTATGATTTGACTTATAAAATGAAGCATATATTGAATCTTGCTACAGTGGAGGAATGTAATGCTGTTGCCATGTTTGTCTAACCTTCCTCTAAGATCAGAGCAAATTAAGACTAAGAGGGCAAAAGAGGCAAATATATTTTATAATGCTCCTCTTTGGCTCTTTTCTCTCCACCCCCCCGCCCTTCTTGTGGAAATTATTGGACCAAGTGGCATAATGTTATTTAGGTGACAGACAGTGGATTCATTGTTATACCCTTCTGTGGAAGTTATTTGATTAAATATTATAATTTTCTAAAATAGCGATCCACAGTAATGGTCTGTGCCAACGACATTTCATCTGGTACGATGTAAGAAGTCAGATTCTCGAGCAGTATGATGTAATGGGTTCTCGAGGTTTCAGGCCAATATTAGGAAGTAAACATGTTAAATAATTTTATATGTGGAATAAGTTGGAGGGTTTGAAAGACGCAAACTTATTTTTGCTCTTTGCTTTGCCTGAGCACGCTATGAAGATTTTATTGTTTAAAACATAGTTGTGGAACCTGTCACATAATCTGGTTGACATCATGTAAATAGAAGAGTGTAATGACATTGTTATAAAATGTTTTAATGCTGTCTGTGTGTGTGTGACCACGGTGAGAGATAGTGCCAAATAAATAAATTATATTATTATTATTATAGTTATGGAACATAGGAAGGACTCTTAGAAGCTGAAATGGATCTCTAATCAATTAGCATTTGATAATTACCCTATACCATATGGGATGCTTTCTCAGGAGGACCGGAGGGTTAATTTTAATTATCTGCTTAAGAGGAATGGTTTGAAACCAGTTAGTTTTGGAAGATTGAATATCTTTATTATAATAATTTTACTGCTAGAACGATGATAACCTTTGGAAGGAAAGGAACTGCAGAAATCCTTTATAAAAATAGGCTGCAGTTCATTAGTCAGGGTATATATATTAGAAAGTGTTTTAAGGATATGGCACTGGCACATTGTTTGAGGAAGTTTTTAGATCAAGATAGGGAGAGAATTTTAGGGAAGTTGCAGGATTGTGATAGATATGAACCCCCAGCAGCTACTTCGATATAAAAGATGAGTCTCCTGAGGACAATAGAGTCAAGTGAAGGATTATGGGGTCTAGACTCCTCTCTAGAGAGAAAGAGACGTATAGAAGGTGTTGGGGAGGAGGTGAATGAGAAAGAAAATATATAATTTAGAGGTTTTTTCGGCAGGAGAGAGGACTCTGATTGAATCCTTCCACACCTTTCCCCCTACTGAACAATTAAAAATAGTAGATAGATCAGGATTATTGAAATGTATTTTATTGCAGAATTTGGAGGAGGATATATTGGGTTTGTGGCCAGATTTTTTTATTTTTTTTATTTTTTATTTATTTATTTATTTATTTATTTATACATACAAATATTTATATCCCACATCCTCCTGCACACTGGCAGATCAGCATGGCACACAACAAAAGAACAATCAGTAAAACCATCTAAAATACTACAATACATAAAATATACATCATAAAATTTCAGCAGCAGCTAAGGCAAAATAAAGCCCCTCCTCCCACCCTCCCCACCCCCTCCTCAAAGGCCCGGCAGAGACAACCAGGACTTATAGCATCTATGGAAAGAGGGGAGGTCCGGGGACAGAAGGGCCTCCAATGGGAGGGAGTTCCACAGTCAAGGTATGGCCACCGAGAACACCCTCGTTGCCATCACCACCCGGCATAACCGCGGGACTTCAAGTCGGGTGCTCCTGGCTGACCGCAAGGACTGCAAAATGATCCGGGACCTCAGCCAGTCTCGCAGGTAAGCAGGACCCAAGCCATTTAGGGCTTTATAGGTCATTACCAACACCTTGAATTGGGCCCAGAAGACAATAGGCAGCCAGTGCAGAGTACAGAGCATGGGTGTAATGTGCTCACGGCGGTCTGTCTCTTTTAGGAGATGAGCCACTGCATTCTGCATCAGCTGCAACCTCCAGACCGTAGTCAAGGGTAGCCCCACATAGAGCATGTTACAGTAGTCCAGTCAAGAGGTAATGAAAGCATGGATAATGGTGGCCAGAACTGAGCCTGAGACATATGACTGCAGCCATCGCGCCAGATGTAATTTGCAAAATACTCCCCTCACCAAGGCTTCTACCTGACAATCCAGGCAGAGCTGCAGGTCAAGGAGCACCCCCAGACTACTAACCTGAGCAACCAGAGGGGGGTCAGACCCTGCCAATGATGGGATCCACCACCCCCTCAGCCCTACCCGCCAACATCACCTCCATCTTGTCAGGGTTCAACCTCACATGGCTCATCCTCATCCAGCTGCCAGGCACTGGGTAGGTACGGAGACTTCCAGGCCTAGGTCTCCAGAAAATGAGAGGTAGAGTTGTGTATCATCGGTATATTGATGACGTTGCACGCCAGCCGAACCATCTCATGACCTCACCCAAAGGTTGCATATACACGTTGAACAGGTGAAGGGACAGAATAGAACCCTGCGGGACTCCACACGTGAGATTCTGGGGAGATGACATACATTCCCTGAGAACCACCTGCTGAGTTCTCCCTGCCAGGAAAGAGCGGAACCATTCAAGAACAATTCCACTCACCCCAGCCTGGTCCCACAGCCTCACCACCAACATCTCGTGATCTCAACTGTATCAAACGCCGCTGACAGATCCAGTAAGATCAAAATTGAGGATCTTCCCTGATCCAATTCACAGCATAGGTCATCAACAAAGACCACAAGTGTAGTCTCTGTGACAAACCCAGAGCAAAAACCAGACTGTGAGGAATCAAGAAAACTGACCCGGTCAAAATGCCCCTGTAACTGCCAGGCCACCACCCGTTCAATAAGCTTCCATAAAAAGGGAAGGTTAGAGACTGGCCAATAGCTGGCCAGGGACTCAACGTCCAAAGATGGCATCTTGAGCAGAGGCCGCACCACCGCCTCTTTGAAATGGCTCGGCCCCCTTCCCTCCCTAAGGGAGGCATTGACCACCCCTGCCAACAATGGCCCTAATGTCTCCAAACTGGTGTTCACCAGCCAGGATGGGCACAGATCTAATTCACAACAGGTGGCCCGAATGGTCCCAAGGACATCTGCTGCGTTAGTGGGCGATACCCACTGAAATTGATCCCACAACAACAGACATGGTGAGGCTTCCCATACCTCTGATTCACCCACTGTCATAAGTGCAGCATCAAGGCTGTGGTGAATCTGGGTGATTTTATCCGCAAAAAAGTCAGCAATGATGTCACAGCGGGCACTGGAGAATTCCAGTTCAAGGCGGAGAGAGGCCGGACTAACCAGCCTCTGCACCACCCAGAAAAGCGCTGCTCAATGTGACTTTGTAGATGCAATGAGGGCAGCAAATAACTCTTTCTTTTCTGCCCTCTTAAACTAGCTTTATGCTGCAATTGGCCAGCTAGCTTCAGTATGAGTTCAGCACCATCACTCCAACCGCTGTCCATCTTGCGTCATCCAGCACAGGTCCTCTGTGAACCACGGTGACCCCCGCCGTTGGCTTACTGGAAGCGGACGCTTGCGAGATGTTCTGTCAATAGCCTCAGTCAACAAGCTGTTCCAGAAGGCAACGAGGTCGTTGAGTGAATGATCATCAAGGTCGGAAGGCATTTCCCCTAAAGCATTCCGGAACTTCTCTGGTTCCATAAGTCTATGGGGGCTGACCCAAAAAACTAGTCATGCACCTTTCCAGGGGCAGACATGCACCAGGAGACTGGTCCAGAGAAGGTAATGATCCATCCATGACAGGGGTAAAGCTACTACATCCCCAGCCCATCATGTACCTAATGTGGACATCCCCCCAGCTCCCTCCACCCCGGTGGTCACCCTTCGGAACTCCCGAGGAAACCCCCTCCCTCCTCCACCCCCCAAAACCCTCTCCCCCTCCCCTGGTCCACCACTCTCACAGGGAGACCAGAACCCCTCTCTCTAATGGGGGGGCATGTCCAACCCTCCCCAGCCCAGTCCCCCCTCCTCCTCCACATGTGCAGGGGAGGACTCATGTTCCCCTCAGTCATCCTCCAACCCCCAAGCCCATCAACATATACCCTAACCAACTGCCCTACAAACCACCCACCCTATCCCGTAGCCAACCTCCCCCAGTCCTCACCTAAGGGTTGCACCCAAGGGCCCTTTGGTGTGGCCCTGCGGTTCCTCCTGAGGTAAATGGTGTAGAGTCCTTGTTCAGCTAGCATCGTCTGACAGGAATCAGGTCCTGGGGAATCCTCAATATGGGCAGAAGCCCTGGCAGCTCTCTCCCAGGGACACTCCCCAACAAGTTTCTACTGGAGGACCTCCATGGCCCGCAAACTCCCAAGGAATGATGCCCAAGGGCCCCGGTCCTAGGAGATATACCTGCAGAGGGAGGAGGGGTCAGGGTGAAGAATCAATTAATACTCAGAAGCTGTTAGATAAATGCTATGAGTTGGAGCCATGGGATCAACAATTAGGAAATGGGCTATTTATTTATTTTATTTATTTATTTATTTATGTCAATTTATATCCCACCCCTCCTGAGAACAGCTCGGGGTGGCTAACAAGCATAAAAGTACAATAATAAAATATAACAATCATAATAATATAATAGTTTTAAAACAGGGATAGAACAAAAAAATAAACATAGAAATATATAAGGGTAGGGCAGAGTAAAAAACCCCTCCCCCCTCCCCCCCAAAGGCCTGGGTGAACAGACAGGTTTTACAAGCCTGCCGAAATGTTAAGAGGCTTGAGGCCAGGCGATCTTCCTCCGGGAGGGAATTCCAAAGATGTGGCCCGGCCACCGAGAATGCCCTCTCCATTGTGGCCCCCTGCTTAACACTGGGGACCTCCAAGAAGGCATCCCCAGCAGACCAAAGGAGCCACTCTGGGATGCAGAGGGCAAGGCAGTCCCTGAGGTATTAGGGGCCCAGACTATGAAGGGCCTTATAGATCAACACCAATACTTTGAACCTGGCTCAGCACGCTATCGGCAACCAGTGCAGAGTCCGGAGCACAGGTGTTATATGCTCCCGATGACCCGTCCCCATCAGGAGCCAGGCCGCCGCATTCTGCACTAGCATTCTGTAGAGCGCATTGCAGTAGTCCAGCCTCGAGGTGATGAAGGCATGGATGAGGGAGGTCAGGTCCAGCCTGAAGATGCATGGATGCAGCCTCCACACCAGGTACAACTGGCGGAAGGTGGCCTTCGTCACCCCCTCCACCTGTCGATCCAGGTGGAGATCTGAGTCCAGTATCACCCCCAGGCTCCAAACCTGCTGGGCTATAGGAGGGTGAACCCCCACAATCAGGGGGGCCGACACCTCCCTCACCCTCCCCACCAGCATCACCTCCGTCTTATCAGGGTTGAGCTTCAGTCTGCTCTGCCACATCCACTCCGCCATGGCCTGCTGACATGGGGATAGCAATGAGACAGCAGGGTATGTGTCAGCTGAAAAAGAGAGGTACAGCTGAGTATCATCAGCATATTGGTGACACCGCACCCCAAACCCTCTCACGACCTCCCGCAGGGGCTGCATATATACATTAAATAATAGTGGAGACAGAATGGAACCCTGCGGAATGCCGCAGGACAAGGTCCGGGGGCAAGATGTTTCAACTCCCAACCCGCTGGCTTCTCCCTGAGAGGAATGAGCAAAACCATTCAAGAGCAGTCCTGTCCAGATGCCCCAGGTCACACAGCCCATGGTCCACAGTGTCAAAAGTGGCCGAGAAATCTAGAAGGATAAGAAATGTCGAACATCCTGCATCCATCTCCTGGCAGAGATCATCAACCAAGGCCACCAACGCCGTCTCGGTGCCATAGCCGGGGCAGAACTCAGATTGAAAAGGGTCCAGGAAACCAATGCTATTCAGATGCACCTGGAGCTTGATCATCACCGTCCACTCAATAACCTTCCCTAAAAAGGAGGAAGAGGATAAGATAACAGATATCCCTCAAAAGGATAGAGGAGGATGATAAGATAACAGATTTAGGCATTGATTTGCAGATATTTAGAGAAATAAACAAGAATGAGGAAGGCTTGGTGCCTCTTCCCAAAGTTAAATTACTACAATTAAATACTTCTGTGACTAATGAAAGGGAGTATAGGGTAGTATAGGGGATTAAGTGTCCTCTAAAGATGTAAATGGAAATGTTAATAAAATAGGTCTAGATCAATGTTTAGAAGTAAGATGGGGATTAGAGAATATGGAAGTTGAGGCAAACAATAAGAGATACTCTTAAATTTGTTTATAAGATTAGCTTAGGTTAAAAGAATTTTTCTCCCCCTCTTTAAGGGGGCAGCTGCCCCAAGATGCTTTCAGGAGGGGCGGGGTATAAATTTATTAAAATAAATAAATAAATAAATAAATAAATAAAATTAATGATTAAATGTATATCAGAAGCCAACATATGTACGATTAATGTAACATTGCCCTATTAAAAAGAAAAGGTTTGGGCATTCAAATTCAAATTGTGGCAGCCCAGGAGACGCATCTTATAAGGAGTGACAATGGGTGATTTCAGACATTACGTACGGCCGGTTCACCACAGTAGATCCCCAGTGGGGGTGAATAAAACAACCACTCGCTGGGGCGAATAAAAGGCCCAAACAGACGTGACGGGACTGGGACCATGACTGGGAATCGGGCTGACAGATCACAGATCGGGGCAGTGCAACAGACGTGATGCCAATCCACAGCCGTGGTCAAAACCCCCAGAAGCCACCGGGCAGGGGCGGGACACAGACATGGCCGCCTGAGGGCAAACGAAGCCAAAAGGCACAAAAGGGAATGCCCACACAAGGGAAAAGTTAAGGGAGGGGGGAAGAGGGAGAAGAGGCTGACAGGTACCACACACAGCACGCACACAGACAGCGGAGCCACAGCGGACCACACAACACGACCACACGCCTGGGCACACACACACACAAGGTAAAGGTCGGGAAGGGGGGCAGGGGTGCCAAGAAAAAACACAAGGAACAACAGGAGCAGTGGGGGGGACACGGAAGAGGGGGGGCACCGCAAAGGGGCAGGTCAGGACACAGGCTGCAGCAACCCCCACCCCCACAGCAGCACAGTCTACATAGGTGCCCCCACAGCGACACAGGCAGTCTCGTAAAGGGGGGGCCAGGACCCTGGGACCAAGGCATGATGGGGGCCCGCAATGCACAGCGAGATGGGCGGAGATGGTCCAGGAGGAACACGGAGACCCCACAGTCACAGAGGGGCAGATGGAGGCCAGCCAGGACAGGCGGTGCAGCGCTGCAGGTCCAAGGCAGGGGCAGCAGCACTCCACGAGGCAGGCAGCACGGCAGAGACATCAGGGAGGAAGCAGCCAGCGGGGCCTGGCCCCCCTGGACAGGGGTGGGGGCCCACATGGGGGCAGGACACCGGGGGGCTGGGAGGAACACAGGGACTCACAGGCAGCCGCTGGGGCCACTGTGGGACCAGGGCCCGGGTGACCCGCCTGGTGAATCAGGTGGGGCCAATGGATCAAGCCCCGGCAGTACCCCAGCAAGGACATGTGGTGGGCAATCAGGTAGTAGGTCTCGAAGGGATCATGCATGGAGAGACCCAGCTGGACGTCCACACAGGAACACCCCCCCAACAGGGCCGACATCTCTGCAGCGGAAGGCTCCGACACATAGAAGGCAGCAGAAGGGGGCCAAGGAAGATGTCCCAGCTCCAGCAGTCGGTGGTACACTGCCGCACGGGTGCGCTGGTACTCACGTGCCCCGTGAACACAGGCAAAGTAGGACACGGCCAAGGCAGGGCTACCCTCAGCAAGGCACACCGTGTAGGCACCCAGCCCGCACACACCCAGCACAGACACGGTCTCAGCCTCGGACCAGGGCACATGAGAACACCGCTTGTCTGGGATGCATCCCTCAGGGAAGTGAACCAGCCCCGGGGTCTCCGTATGCAGCCGGCAATCACGAGCGCTCGTCTCATAGCTGAAGTAGCAAAGTCCGGAGCTCAGGCTCTCAAAGGCACCCGCATGGCTGCCCGGGGTGCCCAGGAGCAGCTGCACGGCTGGGGTATGTCACAGGTCACAAAGAGACATGGTCTCCCGGAAGCTCCAGATATGGGGGGCCCCATGGGGGCCAGGAACCGAGAGCCCAGTGGACAGACAACCGGCCATGCTCCTGCAAGACAGGGAGAAGAACACCACGGACAGGGGGGCACACAC
>QEPC01007852.1:214495-244182 GCA_003113815.1 Sphenodon punctatus | reverse complement strand
CGTCCCACCTGCTGCTGCAGGTGTTGTCCCTGCCCCGCCTCCATGGGCAGCTCAACCCCCATCTCCCCATCCTCTGCCTATGCTCCCTCCACCTCCACCGCTGCCCCTGCCTCCTCTGCCTCCTCCTCCACCATCGATCTCTCACCCTCCGCTCTCATCCGCCTCTCTCCTCGCTCCATCCCGCCACGCTTGCCTGCTGCAGATTTCCCTTTAAATCTCCCTCCGGTGGTTGTGTTGTTGCTGGTTGCCTGGCAGCAATGCTGCATGCATTGTCCACGGCTGGGGCTCGTTTCCTTTGGTTCCTCCCGGGGATTGGCATCCAGACGTTACTCTTTGTTGTTTCCCGGTGGGGATCTCTTTGACCACGCTTCCCGGGATTTTGTGCTGGGGAGCCCGGGAAGCGTGGTTGAAATTGACCCCATGTGGGTATTGAGCGTGATGAACATCTGGCGCGCGCCTAACAGACGTTCAGGGCTCTTTGGCCCCGCCACGGGATTGAGCGTGGTTCACTGTGGTTGAGCATGATCTCGTAACGTCTGAAAACACCCAATTTCAGAATGAAACGTAAGAAGTTTGAAAAAATGTTTTTTGCAAATGCAAAAAGTAAAAGGGAGGGGGTTATGCTGGGCTTTGCCAACACAGTAAATATTACATGTACTAAGAAAATTAAAGATATAGAGGGTAGATATGTCATATTGGTTGGTCAGCTGGAGGGAAGTACTTATACTATTGTTTGTTTATATGCCCCTAATAAGAATACACTAGTCTTTTAAAGAAAATTATCCCTATAATTAAAAAAGAAGTGGAGGGAAATTTGATTATATGTGGAGATTTTAATAGCCGCGTTTCTCAATATGATAAATCAAATAAAAAGAGATTAAATAAAATGCAAAAAAAGATCTGTTTGAAAAGGAATATTTGAGTAGTGCCTGGAGAACTGAAGATCCTAGACAAATGGAATATAACGTTTATTCCAGTAAACATAAGACATATTCCCTTATAGACCATATACCGGTAGATTAAAAAGTGAGTGGGTGGTGTCAAGATAGTAAGATAATCCACAGTAATAAACGGGATAAGGTACTGGCATGAATGGTTAAAAAAAGAGAACAAAATTGTTTGTTTCACATATATGAGACAAAATGGGTATTAATAATCTAATAGGAAGAGATATGAGTAATAGATTTTTGGAGTATTATATGGAATTATATTCTTCCCAACAGCTAGAGGTGATCTCCATAGAAACTTTTTTGAACTTATTAACTATTCCCCAGATTAATGAGCAGCATTTAATTTATATGCATTCACCTGATACAAGGGAGCAA
This sequence comes from Sphenodon punctatus, assembly GCA_003113815.1. NCBI lineage: Eukaryota > Metazoa > Chordata > Lepidosauria > Sphenodontia > Sphenodontidae > Sphenodon > Sphenodon punctatus. The sequence continues at coordinate 242,857 of QEPC01007852.1, read as the reverse complement.
ATTGAAGGCACTATTAAAGAATTGCCAAAAAAAATCCCTGAACCAGACGGATATCCATCAGAATTTTATAAAGTTTATAGAAATACCATGGTACCTATTTTGGAAAAAAAGTATTTAATTCTTTTATTAAAGAAAAGAATCTTGGGGCTACTTTCTATGAAGCCATGATCATTTTAGGCCCTAAACTATTGGGCATAAAATGGAAGACTGTTCAGGGTATTGTCCAATTTCACTTCTAAATACAGATTCTAAAATTTTTATGAAAATCCTTGCTAATAAATTACAGACAGGTATAAAATATTTAATATTGCAAGATCAGACAGGATTTATAACTGGCAGGATGGGAATAGATAATATAAGAAAAGTAGTTAATTTAATATATAAAATTACACAGGATAAAAGACCTGGTTGCGGTAATATCACTAGATGCCAAAAAGGTCTTTGATCGATTATATAAACAGTTCCTAATATCTACAATGGAACGTATGGGCATAAAGGGGATCTCTTTGGAATGGATACAAATAATATATAGCAATCCCAAGGCTAAGATATTAATCAATGGAAAAGTTACAGAACCTTTTATTCTTCAGAGGGGTACTCATCAAGGTTACCCACTATCGCCGTTGTTGTTTAATCTGGGTTTGGAACTTTTCGCTATTGCCATCCTTCAAAATGAGATGATTAGAGGTATACAGAGTGACACAGGAATGTATAAGTTGGCTATGTATGCCAATGATATGATGTTGTGCCTGTCTGGTTTGTCACGACCTATTCCAGAGGTTATTCAATTGTTAGATAAATTTGGTGGAATATCCGGCTATAAAATAAATATTACAAAATCACAGATGATCATGCTAAACAATCAAGGAACGTCTAAAGAGGAACTGGAGAAAATTACCCTTTTTCAGATTAATGAATAATATGTAAAATATCTAAGTATTGAATTAGATAAAAGAGTTAGTCAGTTGCATAAACTGAATTATCTGCCTTTATTGGAGGAATTTAGAAAATATTGACGTGTTCCTGGATGGGGAAAATAAACCTGGTAAAAATGAAGCTATCACCAAAATTAGTCTATTTGTTAATGCCAATCCCCATTAAGGTACCAATGAATTTTTCCACTCATTAAATGAGATTATTTCAGGTATAATCTATATTGGAAAGAAACCTCGAATTACAAGGTCAATAACATTGGTAGAAAAGGAGGGACTGGTTTACCAGATTTCAAATTATATTATTGGGCTGTGGCCTTAAGGGGTAATAAGTTATGGTATGAAGGCGCGAAGGAGCCAGATTGGGTTGAACTGGAGAAAGGAATACTTAAGATTAGATATTTTAAAGAAATATTTAATGGGCAGAAGTTGGATTTTATAAATATCAAGAAGGGCAGCTTGCATCCCTTCGCAGGTACAGTTTGGAGAGTTTGGAAGATTTGTCAGAAAAAAATGGAATTAAATCAAGGAAAATGTCCCTTGTCTCCTCTCATCAGTAATATTCTTTCTTTAAATAAACAAGAAATTAAAATTTTGGAAAAACTGAAAGTAAAAGGTATTTCGCATGCACACCATTTATTTGTTGGGAAACAGGTTAAAACTATGGGTACTCTGCAAGCCTGTATAGAAGAGAAATTTGATCCCTGGTTATATTTTAAATTGCATAGTTATTTCAACCATCCTAATAATAAGGAGCAATTCACCAGAGATCCGTATAAAGTGGAATTAATTTTATTTGACAAAGTTCCCTATAAGAAATTGATATTGAGACTTAATAAAGCTCTGGAAGAATATTTCAATTTCCCAGATGTGGAATATATATCTAAATGGGCAGATGATTTAAGTTTAATTATTACTAAAGAACAGATTAATCAGATTTGGCACCATATGAAGGGACGTTCTAAGTCGTTAATGGTGAGGGAACAAAAAACTGGTGTCCACTTCTCCAACCAAACTCCAAGCTCCAAATTGCAGCAACCCTGTGGAGCAACTTGACCCTATTGTGGAAGACTCAAAGACGGAGTCTTCCGACCAGGTCGAGTCTATCCAAAAAAGGCTGCTGAAGCTTGCAGGGGGCCTCGATAGGAGTGTAGACTCCTTATTGGAATCATTACATTTTGAACGCTTAGATTTGCAAGCCCCAGATATGCATGTCTCATTGTTAGATAATACTGATGAAGGTGGCGAAGATCCATATAAACTGCAGGAAAGGCTAGTGAGTGCATCTGGGGAAAATACCCAGGCTATAGATTCATGAAGAAGGAAACAAGCCTCTAAGGAAATAAAGGATGAGCCGCCATTTACCTCAGGTTTAACCACAACTGATTGACTCAGTTGTCTAGCACTTTCTATTTGCTCATGGAATATTGCAGGCTGGCAGGCGCACAAAAGTGACTCATTAGTCATTAAATATATCAGTGCCTTTTCTATAGTCTTGCTACAAGAAACTTGGTCCATTTCTGATATCGATCTAACAGGCTATAATTCCTACTCATTACCGGCAACAACACTTAGGAAGAAAGGGCATCCCAGTGGGGGTGTTGCCTGTCTGATATCCTCAACTCTAGAATAAGGTTGATTCAGGTATTAACCCTGCCCCCAATCGCCCATGGAGTAATTGTAGATATTCAGCAAGTATTTTTCTTTTTCTTTCAGTATATTTTCCACCGTATAATGCTGCCATTTATGACCAAAGTAAATGGGGTGACCTTCAAGCCTAAGTTGAAGAGCTGCAGTTAGCATTTCCCAATGCTATGACTGTACTGGGGGGGGTGACTTTAATGCCCATATAGGGGAAGATGACGAGGCATTGGCCAATCACCTACTCTTAGATAGCTTATTGGATGGCACCCTGGTGGAGGGCCTAAAGACTAGGCGATTCAAAGACAGTAAAATAAATAGTTCTGGTTTAAAATTAATAGAAACAATTTCCAGGCTAAATTTATTTATTCTTAATGGGGCATGGACCACTGATAACCCTGGAGAATTTACCTTCCTGGGACCGCAGGGGATTAGTATTGTTGATTATGTTCTGGTAGATAGTAAATTGCTCACATGTATCTCAGATTTTTTGGTTGGTGATCTCCAAAGTAGTGATCACCAACTGTTAGACCTACAGTTTCAAGGTAGTCTAAATAAGGGTAAGTTGAATCCTTTAGACACTCAGCAAGATAGGGTATCAAACAACAAGTTTTACCTAAAAGTTGGGGTTCTGACTTGATCCCAAACCTTGCCCTATTATTGGATAGTGACCCTATTACTACACTAAGGAATAATGTTCTATCCACTACATCAGGACTAATAGCATCAGAAAATTACAATAGGTTAATCCAACTTTTGACCCTTATTTAAATAGAACAGTCGAACTCCTCCCTAGGAACTATCGGAGTCAACCTTGGTTCGATGCAGAGTGTTATCAGGCTAGGCAAGCCTTTACAGTAATTTATTACTTATATCGGAAAAGCCATCTTACTCACCTCCCGATACAGTATTTTGCTCTTAAAAAGCAGTATTGATATTTAATTTAAAAGAAGAAAACAGCATATGCCAACAAAATCTGGCAGTATTTATACGAGGCCGGCCACTCAAACAACTCTAGGAGGTTCTGGTAGATCATTAATAATACGCTCAAGGGAGGAGTTAGTATGGTCATTTTTCCTATACCAGCAAGTGAATGGGAGACCCACTTTGAGGCTCTCTTTGCTGACCGAACTCTGCCGTCCCCAGGGGGAATTGTTTTTGAAGAAATGGCAGACCAATGGCCCCCCCGTCACCAAACTAGAAGTTATGGTAGCGATTGACCTTCCATACTAATAAAACTCCTGGAGCAGATTGCATTAGGATAGAGTTTATCAAACACTTTAGAGACTGGTGGACCCCTTTTTTGGCTGCCTTTTTTACCATCATAAACAATACAAGAATCCTCCCTGAGGATTGGGGCGCAACCGTGGTTACTCTGATATACAAGAAGGGCCCTCGATCGAGGCCTTCTAACTATCGGTCAATACGTTTGTTAAGGGTCATTAGTAAATTGTATTCCAAAATTTTGTTGATTAAATTAACTACATGGCTTACATCTAATAGTATTATTCACATGGAACAAGCAGGGTTTTAGAAGGATAAATCCACTTTGGATCAATGTATGATTCTTCATCATCTAGCCTGCAAATATGTGGGCAGGAATGGGAAGCTCTTTGTAGCTTTCATGGATCTTCGATCCGCCTTCGACTCTGTCAATAGAGACATATTGTGGGAAAAGCTCAAAGCTCTATCTGTTGAATCCCGGCTTCTTGGCCTTTTGCAGGCCATACATAGGCATCCCAGTATGGCTGTTAAATTTGACACCTTGGGCCATGTCTCCAGAGAAATCAGTTTGAACAGAGCGGTTAGGCAGGGGTGTCTTTTGGCCCCAGCCCTTTTTAATGTATACATAAATGATGTTGTTCCTCTGCTTACTGAAGATAAGTTCCATCCCCGCAAGCTGGCAACAAGAATGGTCGGTTGTCTTCTTTATGCTGATGACCTGGCCATCTTGTCTCAAGCACGCATTGGATTACATCGTTAATTAACTATGTTTGCACAATTTTGTCAGCAAAATCAGATGCAAATAAATTATGAGAAATCTAAAATTATGATTTTCTCAAAATCTGATAAAGTTTACTCATGGGTAGTTGAAGGGGAGGCCATGCAACAAGTAAGCACTTTTAGGTGTCTGGGTTTAACCTTTCAAACAAACACCAAATGGTCCAAGCACTATGAGCAAGCCAAATTGAATATTGGCGGTGCCCCTCTGACCATCACAAGAATTTTCAGTCATCGTGGAAAGACTGACCTTAGGTGGGCCCAAGAGTCTTTAATGCGAAGGTCAGAGCAAGGTTCCTGTATGGGGCTGGCCTGTGGGCAATACCCACTCCAAGAGAATTTGCTATTCCTCAAAGTAAATTTTTTCGGAGTTTCCTCAGAATTCCGCATGGAAGACCGCCTGAGGCGATCAGGCTAGAACTTGGATAGTATAGCTGGAATATGGTTGCGAGACAGGACGCCTTGAATTTATGGATTAAAATCCGGTTCTCTACTCACTCTTTGCTAGGCTGGCAAGCAAAGGAAGCTAATGGTGGAAAGACTGAAGGGAGGTGGACTTGCCCAATCATGAGTGTAGTGTAGGGGCATCTGCTTTTGGAGTTTCTTCAACTTTTCCGCATCCTGTTCTTCGGGTGTCTTCTGATTGCTCAGGTATCAATCGCTCTCCAATTACGGGCATGGGTATGGGTATGCTAGGAAGATACTTTGGTGTGTTTCCTGGGTACTGTTGGACCAGGTTGTTACATGCAGCATCATTGTAAATATTGAGAGGTTGCAATTACATATATTTTTTCTTCTACAATGACCCTATGTTGTATTGCATATGTATATTATTAGATTGGACGTCTTACTATGACGGGTATTGTATTACGTTGTTTACTGTTTATTATTGTGTTTTTGGAGTACAGCAACAGCTAAACTCCTAATAAAGTTTATTATTAGTATTGCTAGGTTTGATAAATCATGACTCTTATATGTGCCCTTGGATGTCTAGTAGCGCAGTTGGGGTTCTCTGAAGAATGTTGGGGTTCTCTGTTTGTCTATGTGTTGCGATGGCCTAGAGCCATGCATAATAAATTGTTGTTGTTGTTGACTCCAGAGTGTATTTCACAAATGAATAAGTATAAAAATTATTGTTGGCGTGGATGTGGAATTCCCGGATCTTATCTTCACTGCTGGTGGAATTGTCCCAAAGTACTAATGTTTTGGAAATCAATATGGGAAAAACTGGCCAAACAGATGGTTCAGGTTAAGTCCAAATTAACACAGCGGGTCCATGATGTCGCTCGCCACCAAGTCATTTCTCGAATAAAAGCAACTCCCTTTCTGAGGAACTATCTTTACATTCTCCCACCCCACAATGATATGGCTACATACTTAGGACAGTTACATTCGTGTAGATCAAGGTCTTTATTTTTGGCCGCTTGTTTAAATTCTTTGCCCACTAAAATTATGGAAGGTAGAATTTTAAAAACTGAGTACGCCTTGCACTTATGTCCTTTTGATTTTTTAACTGCCGAAACTGTTGGTCACATTATGTTCGACTGCAAACTGTATGCAAGAGCACACACCTTATATTTGGTTTCTGTTTTGGACCCCCTGGCCATGAGATCACATCACGTTACTGCTCGTTTGTTGCTGGAAGATTCCAACCCAGACGTTTCCCGTGCAGTTGCAGGTTTCTTAGTAGCTGCTTTTATCCTTAGGGATAGATTTCTTAATTTTCAATTGGTTGGAAGTGAAGTAGAACTTTAAAATGACAATTTCTCCTAGCCAAACTTAGTCTTGCTTTAGGGGCGCTTGGCCCAAAGAATTTAGTATTATAATAAAGACAATAAAGGCCTTATGGAGATGGTTTTGATTTATATCTGAACAGTTAATTTTTTTCTTTATATCAACTATATTGGTCAGTAGAGGTAATATATATATATTGATACTTCTTATTGGCAGGAAACTTTGTCCATCTTTTCCTTGTATTTGATTTTTGATTGCCATGTAGTAACGAGCAATTTTTATTATATTCTAGATTGATATGTTGTATTTGGGACCTTGTTAGAATATTTTTTGTTGTTTATATATGCCCTGCAATTTGCAACTTGTTAAGAACTTGTTTTGTGTTTGTCTATGTGTTGCGATGGCCTAGAGCCATGCATAATAAATTGTTGTGTGAGGCAGTCCCACAAATAGGTTGGGTCATGGCCATTTAGGGATTTATAGGTAAGCACCAACACCTTGAATGGACCTGGAAGACTGTCGGCAGCCAGTACAGAAACCAAAGAACCGGTGTAATATGTTCTCAGCGGCCCAACCCTACCAGGAGATGGGCTACCACATTCTGCACCAGCTGCAGTCTCCGTACCATCACCAGAGGTAGCCCCACGTAGAGCACGTTACAGTAGTCCAGCCTAGACGTGATGAAGGCATGAATGACGGTGGTCAGGTCAGAGTCCGAAACATATGGCTGAAGCTTACGCACCAGGTGCAATTGGCAGAAGGCACTCCTTGCAACAGCCTCCACCTGAGCATCCGAACGGAGTTGTGAGTCAAAGAGCACCCCCAGACTATGCATCTGGGAGACCAGCGGAGGGCAGACCCCATCAATGATAGGGGCTGTTAACCCCTGCTGCCTTACCCACCAACATCACCTCCATCTTGTCGGGATTCAGTCGGTTTATCCTCATTCAATCCCCCACAGGTGCATGACACCTGTTGAGCACCAAGACTGCCAGGCCTGAGTCTGATGAAAAGGAGAGGTAAATCTGGGTGTCATCTGCATATTGATGACACTGCATGCCAAACCTCATGACCATCTTGACAAGCCGTTGCATATACACATTGAACAGGAGAGGTGAGAAAACAGAAACCTGTTAGTAGTCAATCTGATAATATAGATTGACTACTAATTTTTACTTTTTTATTTATTTACTTAAAATTTATATCCCACCCGGGCGGAAAATAAATGTGTATACTATTTAAAAGGTACCAACTTCCCGTTTGAAGTAAATTGTAAAATGGAATGTGGAGATTTTGCCTGTGTTCTCCCCTCTCCCATTTTCTTTCTTTATATAAATTTTAATTAATTTATTTATTTTAAACTCTGTATTGTCCTGCGTTTACTAATAGATTTAGACTTCTGGCCATTGTGGCCATTTTTTCTCTGAGTAGGCAGGAGTTCAGGGTGTATTTGTTCCTGGTAGGGATATGAGAACGCAGTTCGGATGTTCGGACCGAACTCGGCCTATTCGGACGACGAAACCAAACGACTGAACCGAACGTTCAAACGGCCGAACAGTTTGGAAAAGTTCGGATGAGTTCGGGGATGGGAAAAACGTGACTTTGGGCAGGAAAAACGTGTCTGGAAGGGGGAGGCAGCTGAGGAACAGACTTCCTGGGACCAGGGTTGGAGACCAGGGGTGGTTTCAGGACCAAAGGATACCAATATTAAAAAAAAATATTCGATTTTGGTATCGGTATTGATAGCGCTATTTTTGATGTTTGGCTGACTTTGGCAAAACCGAACTCCGCTGAACCGAACAATTGAACCTGAACTTGAGTTTCGAACCTAACGAACAAACAAATATCCGAACCGCGTTCTGTTTGCACATCCCTAGTTCCTGGGTCATTTTATGTATTCTTTAACTTGTATATTTTTAGTTAAATAAATAAAATAATAATATAAACGCTCCCATTGTGGATAAAATCCATCACCAGTAAAGTCCATGGAAGTTTTGTCACAGATTTCAATGGGTGCAAGATTGCAGCCTATGGATTTATATATTGAGCTAAGCTCCGGTCCTACAAGCACTTATATACGCATAGTCCACTGAAGCCAATAGGCCTAAGGACACAATCGTTCATCCAATAAAGTCAATATCTCAGACCCCATGAGCTTTAGTAGATAGAAGATTTGCCTAAGTGCTTGAAGAATTTGGGGCCTAATATTTACTTACTTATTTAACTTTTGATTTAAGTGGCATGAGCATTAGTTGGAGCCCCATAACAAATAATATAAACATACATAACAATTCAAAATCAACAAAATCTACAAAATCAACAGAAGATATAAAAACACAAAACAGCAATAAACATTCAAAATATAATAAACTACGGGGGCCTAATATTGTAACAGAAGTAGATATCTGAAGTCATTGCCTAGAGCTTGAGGCAATAAAATAAAAGAGGCTTCAGAAAAGATTATTATTATTATTATTAACAAACATTTATATAGCGCCAGCAGTGTACCTGGCACTTTACAAAGTAATAAAATAGACACGGTCCCTGCCCCTAGGGCTTACAATCTGAGAGACAGGAGCTGGGGGAGAGACTTAGGAAGGGGAACAGAGGGAGAGACAAGGGGTCTAACATTCATGAAGATGCGAGGTCTCAAGTGCACGTACTTGGCTTGGTTACGATGAGAATGACAGCAGGCAGGTCCATGTTGCAAGGATAAGGGTAAACCGATCGTAGGTATAGGAATAGTGGCTCAGCAGGATAAAGAGTCAGACAGAGCAGAGCGAAAGAGGTGAGTTTTAAGGAGAGATTTGAAGGTATGAAGGGAGGGGGCAAGGCGGATGTGGACAGGGAGGGAGTTCCAGGCATGGGGGGCAGCAAGTGAGAAGGGACGAAGGCGCTTAGGGGAGCAGGGAAGGCGTGGAAGGGTGAGAGAAGGGACAGAGGAGGAGCGAAGTGCACGGGCTGGAGTATGGAGGGCGATAAGTGCAGAGAGGTAGGGGGGAGCAAGGTTGTGAAGAGCTTTATAGGTGAAGACTAGGAGCTTGTGCAGGATTCGTTCAGGAAGGGGAAGCCAGTGAAGCGAAGAGAGGAGGGGCTGCACATGGTCGAAGCGACTGGCGAGGTAGATGACCCTGGCAGCAGAGTTTTGGACAGAGATGAGGGGAGAAAGGTGAGACCGGGGAAGGCCAGTGAGAAGGAGGTTACAGTAATCGAGGCGAGAGATGACCAGAGCATGAACAAGAGTTTTGGCAGACGAGACAGAGAGAAAAGGGCGAATCTTAGCAATGTTATGGAGGGAGAAGCGACAGGATTTAGCAACAGAGTCAATGTAGGGTTTAAAAGAAAGGGCTGAGTCAAAGATGAAGCCTAGGCTACGGGCTTGGGGGACAGGCAGGATGGTGACTCCATCAATAGTTATTGACAGTGAGGAAGGAGAGGAAGGATGAGGGGGGAAGATAAGGAGTTCAGTTTTAGCCATGTTGAGTTTGAGTTGACGTTGAGACATCCAGGTAGAGATGTCAGAGAGACAGTTGATGAGACGAGCTTGAACAGAGGGAGAGAGAGAGAGGGAGTAGAGAGAGAGAGTTGAGTGCCATCAACAGATAAGCTGTTACTGGTATTTATAGAAAAATAGATGTGTCAAATTACTTTTGGGGAGTGGGGATATAATCATTAAATCACAGACTTGCAGAGCTGGAAGGACCTCTAGTCCAACCTTGTGCTCCAAGGCAGGATATCTTCTGACTGCTGCATCGCAGACAGATGTTTCTCTAGCTGGTTTTTGGAAACATTTGAGGAGGTGATTCCACAGTCTACCTGGAAAACTTATTCTATTGCCCAATAGTTCTTACATTAGGAAGTTTCTCCTAATAACTAACCAAAATCTGCATTGTTGCAATTTAAGCCTTATCCCCTCTTGTGACAGTGGAGAACAAATGTTCACCAGCTTTTTGGTGGAATGTTTTTAAATATTTGAAAATTGCTTTCATGCCCCTATTAATCTTTGTTTCTATAAGTTCTTGGAGAATAGGTCCATTAACAGCTATTAGCCAATTAGATTTATGATATAGGAACTTCTTACTGTTGAGAGCAGGGAGTTATCAGCAAGGAATGGTTTGCTAATTGTTACTGCTGCTACTTTTCCCATGCGACTGGGATTGGCTGCTATTGGAGACAGGATGCTGGGCTTGATGGACTATTGGTCTGACTCAATATGGCACTTCATATATTCTTATGTTAAGCTAAAAACACAATTCTTTCAGCATTTTCTCATATGCCTCGTCTTCCAGCCCCGTATCAACTTATTTGCTCTCTTCTGAATCTTCTCCTATTAATTTGTCTACATCCTTCTTATTTATTATTTATTTATTTAACAGATTTTTTATCCTGCTCTCCCCACCTCAGTGGCTCCGAGCGACTAACAAAACCATAAAAACAACAATATAAAAATGCTTGAACAATTTAAAACAATCATAAATACACACCTTCCCTCCGCAACTCTCCCCCTCATCCCTACCCACTCCACCCTACCACTGCCCCTCGTCAAATGCCTGATGGAACATCCATGTTTTACAGTTCTTCCCAAAGGCCGGAAGGTCCAGGACTAATCACGCCCCCACTGGGAGGGAGTTCCACAGGCGTGGCACAGTGACTGAGAACGCCCTGCTCTGTGTGGTCCCCCAAGACACCCAGGGGACCTCCAACAGTGCGCCCCCAGCCGACCACTTACTTCTTGAAGTGTAATGCGCCACCACCTCCACTATCTTGGAAATTAGATACTTGCAAATGCAGCCCCAAATGGAATTTGTTATTTTTTTTGCAGCAGCATCACATGGGGTGGGGTGGGGTCAGATAGACACAGGACTGCCCAACCCCAGAACTGCTCCACCTGCTCCCAGTCCTGCCTGGGTCCAAATCAGATGGACCCAAAAGGTTCCCAAGCCGGTGGTCCGCCCATGCAGCACCCATCCCCCACCCCATCCCACAGAGTTGTGAACTAGAGCATCGACAATGCTATGGTGTTGCTCAGAAGCAAAGCATCAGCATGGGTCTGCGGAGAGAGACAGACTGCTGCTCCGCTTTGGGCCGGCATTCTGGGTTTGGCCTGCCTGCTCCACTGACAGTGCTCTGGAATGTTCCTGAGCACCACAAGCGAGGCTGACCCATCTGCACCTGCTCTGCCTGAACATCTGGTGGGGCACCTTTAGGTGGACAGGCCACTCAGCGGTAAAGTGCGCTGGCATGGCTAGCACTGGGGCAGTACATCTGCCTAAAAGCACCCATTGTTGATTTGTGTTATGATCCACCACAACTCCCAGTTCCTTCTTTGCAAAACTCTAGCCTAGCCAGTTCTCTTCCATTTCAAATCTGTGCTTCTGGTTTTCCGTTTCTATGTGTAGTACTTTGCATTAATTCTCATTTTGTTTCTTCCAGCCCAGCTCTCTAGATTATTTACATTGTTCTGCTTTCTGATCCTGTCTTCTATAATGTGTGGGTTGGGGAAGAGTCTGATTTCTTTACTTGTTTCTGACTCTTCCATTCATTGTTCTTCCAACTAATATCTAAATGAATTAATACATGTGCATTCTCCCATCAAAACATCCAGTCTCCTATTTGGAATAAGAATCGCTTAAGGCCACATTGTTCAAAATCACTGACACCAGAGTAGTAACATATTGCAACCTAAATGTCCGAATAATTGTTGTATACTATGTGAAAATAAATATTCCTTGGAAATTATAGAAGCACCACTAATTGGTGGAATATTTTTGCACAGGGCTTCAATGTTCCAGAGAGATGGGGTTTTTTTAAATAAAAAAGAAACAATACTGATTACATTTAGCAGTGACTGAAGCAGATGAATTAGAAACATGATCAAACTAAGGAGAAACACATTTAGAAAACAAATGATAGCTTGATCCTAATAGCTGCATTCTTTGTCAGCAATATATCTGTATACCTACTGAATTGAGGTAGTTAACCAGCCTGGGGTTTACCAACACTCCAACCACATTTACTGTGGCTTCGAGCCTCGTGCCTGTCAAACAAAAATTGAACACAGAAATGATTTTTGCAACAGTAGGGAAGTATTATTGGAAGGCAAACTCTTTCCCCTAATGTTCATTAAAAGCTTATCAGCCCATGTAATCTTCTTTATATGTTCCTACAGAGCCGTTTTCAGAATTGTTTCTTCACAGAATAACAATCTAATTTCTTTAACAATAAGTCATAAGAAGTTTTTATGAACTTAATGAATACTTTGATTGATCATGTCCACAAAACACTCTTGCAAATAAAAAACAGCAACAACAACCCACCATTAACTTCCAGTTACTCTAGAAGTCCTTTGTTATTAATACCTAATCCTGGTGTCTTAAAATTGTTTGTTGGGCTTGTTGCATCAACCAGATTTGTCTAAGGAAGCATTTATTGTGCTGTAGTAACACTGAAATAAAGGACTGAATGGAAAAATGCCTCTTCTCCCAAAACAGATAAGCACCCTTGTGAGCATGCACACATCCACATACTCCCAGTAAATTTCTCTGTGGAGATAATGTACATGTACTAGCTGTTATCTTGAATGTGCTCCCATTCATTTCAACTGGAATTGTGCCAGCACTAACTACGAATATTGACTATTAATAGTTGTGCCAGCACTAATTATAAATATGGGCTATATATAAATATGACACACTTTGCCAGCATGCTTAGCCAGGTATAATTCCACTGAAGTCAAGAGACCTACTCATAGGAAAGTGTACTAATTGAATGTGCACATACTTCAGAATTGGTGCCTAGGTCATTAAGGGCTTGCGCCAAAGTCAATTTGGAAGATTCCCCACATTGTGGTGGGTTGTAAACCACTTCCTTGCATGCTCTGTATTTTTATGCAGTATATTTCCTAGCGTTTACTTCCTTCTAGCTTTAAAATGTTCTAGTGAAGTCTATTGCTTCAATTTCATCAAAGGACCACAAAGCAATTTGCAAATATCAATTGATTCTTTTAGCTACACATGAGGTTGTAAATTATTACCACCATTTAAGAAGGTAGTGATCACAAAAAGAAGTTAAATGGCATGTCCCAGGTCATATGGTGAGTCAGGAGGGGAACCAAAACAAAAGCACAGATCTTTAAAAAAAAAAAAAAAAAGCATGCTCTAATCACTAAAATCTATTCCATCAAATGCAGTTTGGCTCTCAGGGACTGGAGATGCAAATTCAGGGTCTCTGAACTCATATAGAACTGATGAAAATATTCATTTTTCCATTAAAAAATAAATGACTTTTCTTTTTCTTTCATAGGGTTCAAAGTGGTATTTCTTTTTGTTTGTTTTAAGATTCAAAATTTTCAACTACCCCCACCTTCAAGTAGTAAAACCTGTCAAATATTCCCATCTCCCAAGCCAAAAATAATAGACAGACATTTTCGTACCATCAAAATGTTTCTGACAGATGAGGAAATATCACTTATTTACAAAAATTTTAAAATGCAGAGGTGCTTTTTTTCAACTAATGCTCAATTTCTTGGAGTTCAGTTGAAATTGTTGAAATAATGCTGAATTTTTCTTTTTAAATGGAAAATATTAATAATAATTTTCTTCCCAATTCCTGAAAAATTATAAGGCTGTTTAAATTTTTTAAAGTTTTAAAACTTTGTTTTCCCTTTTATTCTGACCATTCTTTACATCCAACTACTTTATTTTACAGTATGTATAAAAAGGGTTTATTTTCAAATCTTTCAGACCTGAGCAAAGTGTCAAGGCTCCTTGGGCCAAGTGAAGAGTGGAAGATGGCCTAGGGGAAGGGACCCCAGTGATAGATAAGCTCACATTCACAGCATCTTGCACTGGCTGCCTATTGTCTTCCGGGTCTGATTCAAGGTGTTGGTTTTGACCTATAAACCCCTAAATGGCCTGGGCCCTGCCTACTTGTGAGACCACCTCATGCCTTGGGGTAGCCCCTGCGGTTGACCGGGGGTGCCCAACTTGAAGTCCTTCAGGTGTCCTGGGTGGCGACGATGGGGAGGGTGTTCTCAGTGGCCGCACCTAGGTTGTGGAATTCCCTCCGAATGGAGGCCCGCCTGTCTCCAGATTTCCCCTTTTTCTGGATACAGTGTAAGACCTGGCTGTTCCACCAGGCTTTTCAGGAGGGAGACAGGTAGGGTGGAAGGGGTGGGGTGTATTTCCATTCTTTTAATGAGTTTTAATGTATTTTTATATTAGTTCTTGAGTTATTTTATATTGGCCCACGGCGAGTCGTTTAGAACACCGGGGCAGACAGGAGGACCAGTGTTGGGATGGTATGATAGAGAATGTCATTGTGCGAGAACTGAGCTGCGGCAGCTGTATAGAAGGTTCAGGCTTTGTCAGCTCAATGGCCCCTTGCTGGAGCTTTTGGCAAGGAGAAAAGAATATAGGTCCCTTCTCATTGCCAAGAGGAGGAAATTTAATCTTGAGACCAGGGAGGCTTTGGACAGGGCGGCTAAGGATCCTAATCCTCTGGTATTCTGGATGTTGGTGAGAGGTATAGGACAGAATTGGACTCCAACAGAAGCCCTTTTAGTACCCAAGAAGGTTTGAGAAGACCACTTTACCGAACTGTATATGGCTCCTCGGGTGGATCCTGTAGCTTCGGCACCAGCCTTATTAGGACCCGAGTGGTATCCTGTATCCACTGAGGGCGTACCTGAGTTGTTGTGTAGTCTAAAGGTGGGTAAAGCCCCTGGGCTGACTTTATCCTGGGGGAGCTCCTTAAGACTGATTCTAAATGGTGGGCTCCGGCCTTGGCTGCTCTCTTTACTGGAATAAACTCATCTAGCAAAATCCTAGAGGACTGGTATCAGGTGATAGTGGTGCCAATTTATAAGAAGGGGAACCCTGCCCACCCAGGTAATTATAGGCCCATCAGCTTGCTTTGTATCATAAGTAAACTTTACGCTAGGTACTTATTACTGAGATTGAACTCTTGGCTCAAATCTGAGAATATCTTATCTGAAACACAAGCAGGGTTTCGGGAGGGAAGATCCATCTATGACCACTGTTTTCTTCTTATGCACTTTATCCAGAAGTATGCCCAGCCTCCCTCAGCACCATACATTGCCTTTATAGATCTCAAGGCGGCTTTCAATAAGGTCCCAAGGGATCGGCTTTGGGCTAAACGTAACGCTCTTGGGGTAGACCAGAGATTGCTCCATCTGATGGGAAGTTTGCATAAGAATAATACGATGACAGTAAGGCTTGATAACCAAGGGAGAATGGTTGGTAGAATTTCAGTTCAGAGGGGTGTTAAGCAGGGGTGTATTTTGACCCCAACCCTGTTTAACATTTACCTTAATGATCTACCAGAAGAGCTCTCAGCGACCACCACTCACCACAACTTGGGGAGGCTGCTGTTCCATGCATGCTCTATGCAGATAACACGATTCTTTTATCCCGCACACAGGTGGGATTAAGGCGCCTCCTAGATGCTTTGGGGCAATATTACAGAAGGAACCTGGTTGAAATTAACTATGATAAATCAAAGGTCTTGGTGTTCTCCCAGTGGAAAGTCTCTTATAGGTGGTTACTGGATGGTAAAGCTATTGTGCAGGTATGGGTTTATAGGTACCTGGGCCTCCTGTTCCAAGACAAAGGGGGTTGGATGATGCACGTGCAAGCTGCCCAGATTAAATTTAAATAATTGCAAAAATCCCTGCTGACCGATTTTAGGTCTAGGGGTGGGCAACTGATTACTCCTGCTATAAAAATCTATGTGTATAAATCTCTTCCTCAGTTGCTGTACAGGGCCCAGTTTTGGGCTCTGGACAGATGCCGTGGGCTCGAATCACTTCAAACTAAGTACATACAGGCTTTGCTGGAGCCCCTCCCCCCCCCGGAACTCCTAATATTGCACTCTGCCTTGAATGTGGTCTCCCTCCCCTTCGAGTGAGAATTTGGCTCAGGGCTTTTTCCTATTGGCTCCATCTTTGTTTCAATGAAGCAGCAACTTGGGTGCAATTGGCCCTGCGAGACAAGATCCCAAATAGTTTGGTGGCTAAGGTGGAATCAGAAATAAAATGCCTGGGCTTGTCATCAGATGTTCTTGCACCCTTGGTGTTACAAGGGTGTCAGGAAACTATTGGCCATGAGACTTTTAGACATCACTCGACAGGAGATGAGAGCCGGGGTGGGATCTAGCAGAGTTTTGGGGCCCTATTCTCAGATAGCCAATGAAACCTGGTTACCTATGGCCTACCTTGGGGGGAATTTACCACCTAGGGACAGAAGGCTATTTATGTTGGCTAGGTTTAACGCTTTTCCCTCCGCCCAGATGGAGGGAAGATATAGGGGAAACCCGCTTTGTCAACGCTTATGTCCCTGCCCTTTAAATCAGACAGTCACTTGAACACATATTATTTTGGTGCCCCTTCCATGCTAAGCCCAGGGAGCATCTCTTGGCCCCTCTATTGGCGCCCTTCCCAGGTCAACCCCCCATATTTCTGGTCAATTTTTTGCTGAAAGACCACTCCCTGAACATTTCAGAGAAGGTCAGTGCTTTTTTGGGCCGAGTATTCCAATTTAAAAACAAGGATAGGGCAGATCCATCAAGCTAATGGATGTGGCCACCTACAATTAATACTTTGCTGTACTTAAGAGGTCATTGTCGTTTTATTGACTTATTGATATTTGGTCATTGACATTTTACTGCCCTGGTAGGGCAATTGTTTGTGGTTCTATGTAATCACTATCTTGTTGATAGTGTTTTGGTTTTATCATGTTATTTATATTATGTTGTATGTTTTGCAATGACCCATTAGGTTATGCAATAAAGTTTAATTTTTATATTGTATATTTTTGAAATTTTGACTTTGAGCCACCCTGAGCTGCCATGCGAGCAGGAGGGTGCGAGATAGAAGAAAGTCAAAATAAATAAATAATAAATAAATAAACCTTTTTGAGTATGGGGATCAGGTTAGAGGTAGGCAACTAAGCTAATGGAAGGACTCAGTTTTGGGGTGGAACAGACACTGTGGCTGATCCCAAGCCCTGTGGAGTGCTACGTAGAGTGGCACTCCACAGGGCTTGGGACCTACAACATACAAACAACTCACATGGCAGCACATGTGTCTGTAGGTGTGGCAGCATGCATGGGGTTCGGGATCTGCCCCATTGTTTCCACCAGAGCAGGACAACAGCTTATTAATTTACACCAAAAGGTTTCCCAAGGGATACCTCATTAAGTGAATCTCTTGAATTAATTGGACTTACTTTTACTAGTGCTGAGACAAGAGCACGTGTTCCTATTCTGCAATGAAATACGGACCTTTGGGGAGTGCTTGCAAGTGTTCATCAGTACTTCATCAGTCACTGGTGATTCCTCATTTCTGCCATTATTGATTCTGGCAACTGTGATTCTTTTGTCATTTCTGATCAATTTCATCACTTTCTGGCATATTTCACAACTTTCTGGTATTTTACCATCATTTTTCATAATTTTCATGCTTTCTCATCACTTTTTGTTATTTTTGGAGACTTTTACTACTGTTTTACAGCACTTTGATCGCAATGTCCAGCACCTCCCCAGCATTTAGCAGACATTTTGCATCTCCACAGTTCTCAGGGATGCAGAAGCGGTACATATAGGGCTTGGGATCAGTCCTGTAGCAGCTCTGTTTAACTCATGAAAAATAACAACAAATGGTTAAAACAGTGGGAAAACTGGTAAATTCCCACATTGCATAACTGACAGTGGCTAAGTCAAAACATCTACTACCCATGATCTCATTCAGGATGAGGCCGCTGACTTTGCATGTATTACTGAGACTTGGCTGGACAAGACTTCTGGGCCTGAGTTGACCCAGATGGCACCAACTGGGTACTCAGCACAGCATAAGACTAGATTGGGGATCGGGGGTTGAGTGGCAATGATCTGTAAAGACAAACTGGTCTTTCAAAGGTATCCAGTGTCTAATTTTCCCAGCATGGAGTGTGTCCATCTTGTGTTTGGTGACCGGGATAGATTGGGGATTTTGCTAGTGTACCGACCACCACAGTTTACCTTAGACTCCCTGCTCTAGTTGAGCTAGTCTCAGAGGTGGTTTTGGGATCACCCAGACTTATTGTCTTGGGTGATTTCAACATACATGTTGAACATACATACAAGTGTATTTTTTGTATTGACCATGGTGAAGCTAGTGCCTCAATAAATAAATAAATAAGGCAAACTAACTGAGGCTGGCCTTTCAGGTAGGGCTGAAACTTGGCTTGATTGTCTCGCCGGTTCTTGACGAGAAGGGGTGTGTGTGTCCCATCTCACCTCGAGCCGAGAAACCCCCCTCTTCTCATCCAGAGCTGGTGAGAATTCAAGGGGGCTAGGTGGAGGCAGGAGTTTGGGACTACAGGCTGGGGGTGGGGGTTGCAGCACAGGGGTCGGAGATGAGCTGGGAGCAAAGACAAGCCATGGACCAAAGGCCCTCAACAGCAAAGATCCACCTATCCAATAGGGAACCCAGTACAAACAAGCAAAGAAGGATAGTGGGGGGAAATGTCAATTTAGTACTCCCATAATAGAATCCTAAATAGAAAAAAATCTTCAATAAAGTGCAAACCTTTTAAAAGGCAATCATCCCAAACTGAGAGGAATCTCCCAACACACTGTTAATACAAATGGATATAGAGTAAAAGACACAGAAGGGCAACCAAACGCGTTTCAGGGATTAACCCCTTCTCAGTAGATTAAAACCCTTGAGGCCTCATGTAAGAGTCATAAAACATGTTGCTTTCTACATATTCAAGAACAGCAAATGCAGTAAGGAAGAGGGACAAACACCACCAAAAGCTTCCATTCTAGGTCAGAGTCCTCTCTCACTCATGTAATGCAGTTGTTTTACAAATGCAAAGTATTCACAGCCTGAAAACACACACACTGTGCTTGGCACACTCAGCCCTATGTGCCCTTTACAAAGATGGTGGCTGCAGGGCCACACATGCTCAGAAGAGCTGCTCGGCCCTGCGGGTGCCATCTTTAAAAAGAGCACGCAGAGCTGAGAAGTACTCTGAGCATGCTCCAGGTGTGAGTTTTTGTGTTTTTTTTCCTTTTAAACTGAAGACCCAAACAGGGGCCCAGCATGGCACAGAGCACTTGTGTGTGTGTGGGAGGGAGGGGAGGACCCCCTCAGATGGTAAGTACACCCCTGCCCTACCCCTGCTAGGACCACAAACACCTGCCCCTGTGCCCGTCTGAGCTTTCCCTCCCCGCCCCAACGGGAATGCCAAGAGGGAGCCGGAGGTACATAGGAGGCTTGTCTTTGCCCCTGTTTACTTCTGGCCCCCACAAAGCCCCCCCACAAGTAACTTGCGAAAAGTTGAAATGGGGGGTGAGAACACGCAAGTTCTTGCCCCCTATGTCGATGCTCGCAAATTTCTCATGAGAATTCCTAACCCCCCCTCCATTGCAGCTCTACTTTCGGGGGTGGATCAGGAGTTCATGACTGCCATGACAACGGTGGGACTATCTCAGGTAATTTCTGGCCTGACACATGAGGCTGGACACATGTTGGATCTCATGCTTTTCACTAGTCTGGAAACAGGGGTTCCAGTTATCGGGGGTGTCATTATGACACCATTGTTTTGGTTGGCCCAGATCCCTGCCTTCCTTTTCCCCTGTCAGGGTAGTGGACCTGTTTAGATGGTCTGCACCTTGAGTCTAATGGATCCAACAGGATTCCAGAACTCTCTGGGGGATTTACCTGCTTACTAGGGATGGGCGAACAGAGCCAAATTAGGAAATTCGGTTCGGTTCAAAAATTGAGTTCGGTTCAGAAGTTCGGTTCGGTTGACCGAACTATTCAAGTTCGGTCCAAACTCTGAACTTCCAAACAGAGTTCGGAAATTCAAACCCCATTGAACTAAATGCAATATTATCTTATAAGGATGGGTGAACAGTGCCGAGTTTGGAAATTCGGTTTAGTTCGGTTGGAAAATTGAATTCGGTTCAGAAGTTCAGTTCAGTTGACCGAACTGGTCGAGTTTGGTCCGAACTCCGAACGTCCGAACTGCGTTCGTCCATCCCTACTGCTGACATCAACGGCCTCCCTGTCGATGCCTTGATTGATCTGTGGTATGACATTTTGACCTGAGCTCTTGACATGGTGGCACCTAGGCATCCACTTCCTCCGTGGTGGCAGCACGAGTCTCCCTGGTATACGGATAAGTTAGTTGGTTAGAGTGCATGCTGGTAGGGATGTGCGAATGTGGTTCGGAAGTTTGGACCAAAATCAAATAGTTCAGTCGAGCGAACCGAACTTTCGTACCAAACTCAAATTCGACCGCACTGTTCGGTCAAATCCGAACCAGTTCGGAAGGCCAAAAAAAACGTCTTTGAATGTACGAACTCAGTTCGGAAGTTCGGAATTCAACCAAACTTGAATAGTTCGGTCAACTGAACTGAACTTTCAAAGCTAACTCAATTTTCAAACCCAACCGAACCAAATTTCCGAACTCAGTTCTCTTCGCACATCCCTACATGCCAGAGGTGATGCTTGCCTCTGCCAAAGATGACTGACAGTTACATAACTGTTTTTGAAGGACTACGCCGTGACTGTGTTGGTGATGAAGAAAGCTTTCTTCATAGCTGCCATAGCATCTAAAAAGTGCCATCCAGTGGAGCTTTTCTGGGTGGTGAATAGCTTATTACATCCAGGCTGTCTCCACCTGAAGTTAGAGCTGTTGATTTCCCGCTGTGATGAATTTGCCACCTATATTGCAGATAAAGTCGCTCATATTTGGTTCAACTTGGGTGCTGCTAGTTTGAGTGCAGAGTCAGAGTTTGTGGTTGAGGAGGCTCAGTCTTTTCCGGTTTTCTTGAATAAGCTTCAATGAATCTTACCCTCCAATGTGGAGGATGTGCTTGGAGGGGTGCAAGTGACCAGTTGTGAATTAGATCTGTGCCCGGTCTGGCTGGTGAAAGCCAGCTGGAAGACACAGGGGCACTGCTGCCTGGGGTTGTCAGTGCCTCCCTTAGGGAGGGTAGGGTGCCTGATGGCCTTAAGAATGTGGCCGTCTGTCTCCTGCTCAAGTAACCATCTCTTGATGTTGACTCCCCCTCCAGCTATCACCCTGTCTCTAACCTCTCCTTTTTAGGGAAGGTTATTGAGCAGGTGGTTGCCCTGAAGGCATCTCGATGCTATCCGTTTCCTAAACCCATGTGAGTCAGGTTTTTAACCCAGGTATGGCACTGAGACTGTGCTTCTGGCTTTGGTTGACTATTTCTACCTGGAAATTGACAGGCAGAATTGTACCCTTTTGATTTTATTAGAACTTTCAGTGGCCTTTGATACCGTTGACCATGGGGTGTTGTTGACAAAGCTGTGGGACCTGGATGGGGTGCACACAATTACTCTTGAGTGGTTCCACTTATTCCTGTTTGGGATAACCCAGAGGGTGGTGATGGACGGTGGATCATTGTCCCTTCAGTAGCTCCCTTGTGCGGTCCCACAGGGTTCCATCTTGCCCCCACTCCTGTTCAATATTTATTTGAGGCCCCTGGTGGAGATCATTCAGAGATTTGGAGTGAGGTGCCATCAATATGACACCCAGTTCTATCTCTTCTTTTCATCTAACCCTGGTCCTGCAGTCTGGGTAATTACCTGGCTGGCTGCTTACCTTGTCTGGCTGCCACTGGGGATGCAGCCGAGCCGATTGAAGCTGAATCCAGACAAGACTGAGGTGATGATGGCTGGTCAACTTTGTGACCTGGGGGAGGTAGAAACCCCTGTTGTTGGTTTTTTTTACAGAGACATTTCTCCTGTATGTTTGCTGTAACATCCTGAACTTTCTGTGTGTCTAATTCACTCACCTAGATCTTAAACATCTGGCTCTCTGAACTTCTGCATAGAACTTCTCCCAGAACTTTTGTGTGTAAAAATTCTCCTGGAAAACTGATTTACTCCAGGCAGCTGTGGTCACTTGGTTTCTATGGCAGCCTGTGATGTCTACATCTGCAGCTACTTTAGGCTGCCTCAGGGCAGTGTTTGTGTGAAGAATGCATCCAGGAACTGCCTCAGGGCAGTGTGTGTGTGAAAAATACATCTGGAACTACTTCTGGACTTGTAAACCCAGAAGATTGAAAAATCTAGAACTTAAAGGTGTGTGTAAAAATGCCCATTGATGGGATCTGGTCCAGCCTCCCTTGGTGTCCCAGCTTCGAAGCCTTGGGATAATCCTGGATCTGCTGCTGCACCTGGATTGTCAGGTTGCAACAGTTGTCAGGAGCACTTTTTACCAACTTCATCTGGTGAAAAGGCTGCAACCTTTTCTATTAGATTCGGATCTGGTCACCATCATCCATGCCTTCATAACCTCAAGACTGGACTACTATAATGTGCTCTACTTGGGACTCCCCTTGAAGAATGTAGTTAGTATGGAACACAGTTGGTATGGAACACAGTGGTCCGCCTTCTGTCGGAGATGGGTCACCAGGAGCACATTACACCAGTGCTCTGAAGTCTGCACTGTCTGCCTATCAGAGCTTTCCAGGCACAATTCAAAGTGCTGGTTTTAACCTATAAAGCCCTAAATAGCTTGGGACCCAGGTATTTGAAAGACCGCCTCTTCCCCTATGGCCCATGATGGCCACTGAGGTCATCCAAGGGTACCCTCTTGCGAGTGCCAACTGCCTGTGAAGTTGTTACAAGGGCGCACAGGAGGGCATTCTCAGTTGCTGCCCCATAGGGATGGGTGAACAGAACCGAGTTTGGAAATTTGGTTTGGTTCGGTTCAAAAATCGAGTTCGGTTCGGAAGTTCGGTTTGGTCCAAACTCCGAACTTCCAAACAGAGTTCGGAAATTCAAACCCCATTGAATTAAATGGAATATTATCTTATAGGGATGGGCGAACAGAACCGAGTTCAGAAATTCGGTTTGGTTCAGTTCGGTTCGAAAATTGAGTTCAGTTTGGAAGTTCGATTCGGTCGACCGAACTGGTCGGGTTCGGTCCGAACTCCGAACTTCCGAACTGCGTTCACCCATCCTTACTACCCCACAATTATGGAACTCCCTCCCCTTGGAGGTCTCTCTGAGCCTGCTTCTCTGCAAGACAAGTTGTTTGTTCGACCAGGTGTTTGGCAGGCAGGAATAGGATTGGGTGGGGATAAAAGATGGGGTGAGCAGATGGTTGGGGTGATGGTGGGGTTTTAAGAGATTTTAATGTGTTTTATTGTATTTTATATTTTTAATGTTGTGAGCCACCCTGAGCCTATGGAGAAGGGTGGGGTAAAAATGTGAAAAATAAAATATTAAAAAATAGGGCAGTCACAACTCCAGCCTATGCTTATTCAAGACATTTGAGTCACTGTTCCCCCTCATCAGCCCTTGCAAAACCACGGCAACTCTAGGCACTATTCTACCTTTAGCCACCCCACTTACTAAATGTGAGTCTGCCACAAGTTGCAGTCTAGAATTTCTCCGGCTTTCATCATCAGGGCCCAGAAAGCAACTCAAGCTTATGCTCTCTGTCTGCCACTTGTATCATATTTTTGAAGTAATATGTTTGACACATGCACACTCTGAGGGTGTCAATGTTTATTCCTCTTGACAGCTGGAGTAATTGCTGTGATACACAATAAAACTGATTGAAAAGTTCAGATCTCTTAGCTGGCTGCATTTTTACAGCATTATTGCTTCTTCTGATCAATGTTTCAATGGACAAATACATACCCCACCCCACCCCAAATGAGAGGTATTTTCAGTGAAAACCTACAGAGAGCTCCAATCTCACTAACTTCAGTGTAATCTGGAGTAACTCCATTAAAATTTTCACAGCCGATCCGTTGTTACACCAGAACAACAGAAATCAGTGCAAAGCCCCTATGTTCCTGTCAGAATGTAAATAGATGGACTCATTTAATATTTTTCCTTACCTATTTTTACCATTTCCTTTCACATTGTTTTCAGTTAATGTTGAGATCCTGTCATTTTGAAGGCAGTAATATACAAGATGTATGCATTCTTCCTTGAAACATGTGTTGCAACTTGCCCTACTCATCATTTATTTTGAAACAAACATGCACGCTTAAAAGCAAAGTACAGCTAACATCAACCTGCAGAATAAGAGAAGATTGCTTCCTATGCTGAAAACAGTTTAGTTATGACTTGGGATAGACTGGTTCTGTACTTGCTACTTTATCTTTATTTACACCAACGGTGGGGAATCCCCAGACTATGGGCCAAATCTGGCCTGCAGCTGGTTTTATTTGGTTCCATTTCAATTCCTGTATCTATCCCATGAACCCAGCCCTCACCTCACATACTTAAGGAACAGGCTTGGGGACAGAGAGTAGAAGTAAGGCCTATACTCAAAGATAGAGAATGGATCCATGTTCTGTACCATCCCCTTCTTTCTCTCATCCTGAGCATACCCCGTAAATGCCTGCAGATCCTGCACTAATTTCCAAAATGGCCGTGAGAAGCGAAAAGATACACCACCTATGATTTACATTATTGATTAGGAATTTGAAGCCACAAGACAAGCTTATGCAGAGAGAAAAATGACATCTATGGAGAAAGAATGTCCACACCTGCAAGTGAGTCAGAACTTGTCCAACCACCAGTATTGTGAACAAACTTAGATCTAGGCAGGCAGGTCAGTGGAGGGAGATGGAAAATGGAAAAAAACCGAGGCCTTCCCCCAACATACTGGCCAGCCCTGCCACAAAGATGGATGTAATATTTCACTCTTTTTAGAAGTGGGGCTACAGTTTTCTCATGGTGGTCACAAAAATCATGAATTTAATGATATTTTGTGGATCAAAAACCTAGTTGTAATGGCTTTGAGAAACATAGTGGTGCCTCTTTGCAGTACAGACTCAGTGCCTGAAAGCACTTTCTCTTCTTACCAAAACGTCTTGAGATACGAGAGTTGCTTAATCAAGAATGATAGTCTCATGCGTAACGTACAACATGTTGTTTCATAATAGTGCAAATCTTTCCACATAGGCACAATATCCTAAAATAAGAGTTAAGTTTCTCATTTGTATAAATCTGTAGGCTTCATATTATTGATTTTAATTTTATAAATAATATTAGCATTGATCATTTTACTGCCTTGTAATTGAGCCTGAGACAAGCATGTGCACATCTGATGTCTCAACTATGTGAATGTACATCCCTTCTAGGGGTGGGACTTGGGGAATTATCAGTTACTGGTTTTATCAATATCGGATTAATCCAATATCAGATTTATCAGTATTGGTATATTGTTTTTTTAACAGTCAATTTTCTCGAATCTTTAACATTGCGGCCAGGCCATTGTTGAATGGCGTCAATGTTAAAAATATGAGAGAAACCGGCAATGTTAAAAAAACAATATACCGATACCAATAATTATCAGTATTATCAGATTAATCCAATACCGATAGTCCGACCCTTAATCTCTTCTCTCCCTCTGTTACCCTTTCCCTTGTCTCTCCTCCTTTGTTTCTCCTAAACTGCAAGTCAACCCAGCCAGGGACCTGTCTCTAATAAATGACTGTTCAGTGCCAGATGCAGTGCTGGCACTATAAAAGGACTAAATCATAACTGTGTGAAAAACAGTTATTTTGCTAACATAAAACTTTTGTGTATGTTGAAGTAGGAAGGTTTACATTATTTGACCTTTCTGTGACTTTTGGTGTTTTATACCTCACATCTATGCTGTGAAATTCAATAAAAAACTTGCTGTGACAGTCTCGTAACCATAATTATACATCAGCAGTGAATTACTACCCATAAGTTGGGTGGGGTTAATGGATGAATTAAAGTTCCTTGGCATGCTGCTAGAAAAGTGCACTTGTTATTGAGCTAAGGATAACATTTTTCGCCTGTCCTACCAGGAGTATAAGCGAATTCAAGGCACAATCATTTACAGGTCATAGAGGTATGACCCATCTCCTGCTAACCACTCTCAACTACTGGTAGTGAGGTGTTTAAGCCCCAACTAGTAGGTGTTTATCGCTCTGTCCTCTAAGAATTTATCTAGTTTCCATTTTAAGCTAGTTATGCTGCTGGCTTTCACTGCCTCCTCTGGAAATGAGTTCCACAGCTGTATTGTCTGCTGCAAAAAGTACTTCTTTTTGTTCATTTTAAATCTTCTGTGATTTAACTTCAGAGAGTGTCCCCTTTGTTCTCTTGTTATGAGAAAGGGCAAACATCAGTTCTCTATTTACTTTCTCAATGACACTCATGATTTTATAAACTTCTATTGTATCCCACCTGAATCACCTCTCCATGCAACACGGCTCTAACCTGTTGAGCCTCTCCTCATATGGAATTCAATCCATCCCTTCTATAATTCTTTTTGCCCTTCTCTGAATCTTTTCTAGTTCTATTATATTTATCTGGAGATGGGTAACCAGAACTACACACAATATTCGTAAGTGTGTGTGTTGGGGGGGAGGAGTAATGGGTGAATTATACTTGGCATGCTACTAGAACAGTACACTTGTTGCTACTGGGTGAAGGATACATTTTTCAAAATTATCTGGAGTATAAGAGAAGTCAAGGCACACTCCTGCAATGATCTGTACCCAGGAGTCAAATTAAGCTTTGTGAGGAGTCCCATTAAAATCACTGGGCCCGATCCCAAGTCCCCGTATGCCACATGTGCTGCGTGCATGCAGTCACGCACACAATCCATGCGCACAATATTCAAGATACTGAAGATTTATACAGATGTATTATGATACTTTCCCTTTTACTTTCTATTCCTTTTGCAATAATGTCTAGCATTCAGTTTGCCTTCTTGACTGCTGCTGCACACTGAACTGTTGTTTGTGCATCACCTTGAACTTATCAACATTGAATTTCATTTGTAATTTTTATTGACCATTCACCTAGACATTCAAAATTCCTGTAGTTCCTCCCAGTCTGCCTGGGTCTTAACTATGGCCTTTTTCACACAGACACTCTAAAGGCGTTTTTAAATGTGCGCTCTCCCAAGCGCGTTTTGGAGAAGACGGCTCCAAAGCGGGTTTTGGAGAAAGCCGGGTTTGGGAGAAGCTGTCTTCTCTGCCCCAGCCAGTGATTAAATTTAATCACTGGCTGGGGGCTTTAGAGGGGGAAGGGAGGAGGGGGTTTGTCAGTGCTGCCTGGAGGAGTCAGTTTTCGCCGGCTTTCCTCCGCCTCCCCCCTCTCCCCCTGCTTGCAAACCAGGGAACGTGGCGGTTCCCAAGGATGCAAGTGAGGGGACAGGAATCCTCGACCGGTTTGATGCGAGAAAGATCCAGCATCAAACCAGGCCAAACATTAAAACGAGCACAAAGAAAAGCGGCTGATTAAAGGATCAGCTGCCTTTTTTTGTATCATTTAAAAGCACCCTAACACTGATAAAATGGGCGTTACCTTTTATTACACATGTTGCAGGGCTGCAGGTGTGCTCTATGGGTGCCCTGCAACATGTATAATAAAATGTGACTCCCATTTTATTAGTGTTAGAGTGTCTGTGTGAAAAGGGCCTATCTTGAATAATTTGGTGTCATGAATAAATATGCTAAATCGTACTGGTCCCGGTACAGACCTCTGATGTACCTCACTGTCTACCTCACTCCAGCGTGAAAAATGACAGTTTAAAACCCTTTTTAATGCTTTTGTTTATTACCCTTTGTTTAACCAGCTTCCAATCCATGACAGGACTCTAACACCTCTTATCCTGTGAATACTTGCTCAGGAGACTCTGGTGAAGGACCTTTTTGGAAAAACCAAGTTTACTATATCAACTGGATCACTCCCATCCACATGCTTGTTGACAATTGCCGGCGCACCCCCCCAATGAGACACAGAGGCAGTATATGGTTTAAACTTGGCCGCACTTTATTTCAACAGATCAATTAGGCCAGTGGGTGATTGCACCAGCAATATGGGTCCAGTATGCTAGCTACTTAATTCTTATTAACGTGTACTGACCGGGATGCACCTTCCCTAGTCAGTACTAACCAACGAACTTCTTCCCTTCGACAGCACTCTGGCTCTGGCCGAAAGGGAACAGGCCCAACGGTGGGCATGAGTAAGGAGGTGAGTACCCGTAAGGCCAGCAGACCGTGCATG
>QEPC01007852.1:175773-202254 GCA_003113815.1 Sphenodon punctatus | reverse complement strand
GGAGGAGAGAGAATGGGGCTTCTGGGGGGCTGATTTCAGGGGAGAGAATGGGGCTTCTGGGGGGGCTGCTTTGGGGGGGAGAGAATGGGGCTTTTCCGGGATGCTTTGGGGGGAGAGAATGGGGCTTCTGGGAGACTGATGAAAATGGGGCTGGGGTTAAGGGGGCTGCTTGGGAAAATGGGGCTTCAACAGAGCTGTAACAGTGAAGCATGTTTTGGGGAACACATGGAATTTCTCGCTGCTGCTTTTGTGGTGTGCTAAGACTTCACATAATATGATTTAGTTGGTTTAAGATCTGGTTTGCTTTTGCTTGTTCAGTGTTTATGTTTGCATGTGCACTGCTAGTTTTCCCCTCTCCTCTCTCAAACGCCTCAACCATATGCAAAGACTGTGGTTATTTTCTGGTGCCCCCACTGGCCATGACTACTTTTGGTTAAAATTGGTCTCTTTCTTGGCTGTTTTTGATATAAGCTGTCTGCTTGCAATCTTTGCCGAAATGTTTTTGCATTTTAAAATGACCCCATCCTTTGCAGTTTGGTGGGATTTTGTGGCATGCTTTTCACTAATGGCTAGTGCTTGCATGAATGCCCCATGTTTAGTTGCAGAAGAAACTACCTCTTACATTGCAACAGAGCTGTGTAGCATGTTTTGGGGAACAAGTGGAAATCACCGCTGATGCTTTTATGGTGTGCTAAGGACTTCACATAACATTGTTGCCTTAAGATGGTTTGCTTTTCTTGCTCTGTGTTTTCATGATGCATTGCTGATTTCCTTCTCCCCTCCTAAACATGAGTAGAGGTCATTTTGTAAATTTGTGGGTCTACTGGTCATGGCTACTCTTTTTTTTAAATGGTCCCTTCACTGTTTCACTGTTGCTCTCTGCTGGAAAGTAGTTTTTGGCCTCTTTGCTTGTGACTGTGTGATTTTGAGCATCTTGCCTGGGGTTTTCGTTGCGAAACAGAAATTCATTGTTTAAATTTTGATGGGGCTGGTTTGGTGGCAACAGAGGCCTGTAACTGACCAAACTTTTTTAAAAGGCCTGTGTGCTTGGACAGGTATTTGGCTGACAGGGATATGGTGTAGGTACTGGGGATGCTTGTCTTGATGGGCCTGGTTTGGTGGCAATGTAGCCCTGAAACTGGCCAAACTTTTAATAAAGGCCTGTTTGCTTTGACAGGCATCTTGACTGTTGGGGATAGGGTGTAGCTACTATGGATGCTGGTCTCGATGGGCCTGGTTTGGTGGCAATGCAGCCCTGAAACTGGCCAAACTTCTTTAAAAAGGCTTGTTTGCTTGGACAGACATTTGGCTGTTGGGGTACAGTGTTGGTACTGGGGATGCTGGTTTGGATGGGGAGTGTTTGGTTGCTATACAGGCCTGCAATTGCTCTCCTTGTGAACAGAGGAGAAAGTACGTAGGAGCATGGCAGAAGAGAAGGCTGCATACAACAAGGAGACCTCTTTCCCCTGTCCCCCACTGAACCCATCTCTTCCCCATATTCTACTTGTGCCCCAAAACAATACCATTTCCCTCCTACTTCTCCTCTGTTGTCCTTCTCTTCCCTTTCTCTTCCCTTTCATTCTCTTTTGAGATGAGAATGAAAAGGATGCCATGAAAATCAAGGATCGAGGGTTCAGGATAAAGGTAGGTAATGGCAATGTAATCAATTTTTGTAACCTGCTATGGTTAATTTGGACCCGGTGAAAGAGAGAGGCTGGATGGGACCCTATTAAGAGTGCTCTCTATCCCCCAGTGGGAGTGCTTCACACAGCAGCAAGGAATTCCCAGCATTAACTAATGTAATGCCCATTCATTGTTAACCCTGGGAACTCCTTGCTGCTGGGTTAAGCCACGCCACTGGCCTACCACTTCCCTTGGTTCCCCTACTGCTGCCCCTGGCTCCACCCCTAGGCTCAACAGTGGCAAAGTCACCATCAGTAGGTTCAACCCACTCACTGCCCCACCAGACTCAAAAAACACCAGTCGCCACTGTAACTGAAGCCCTTTAAGTTTTACCTGATGCCCCCACCCTTGTTTGGACTGTCAGAATGCTTTTCTTCCTTAGTGATTGGACTTCACTGGACATTTTTACACACACGTTAAAGTGTGGTCATTCAATCTTATGGGTTTACAAGTCCACAAGTAAGTTCCAGATACATTCTTCAAACACACACTGCCCTGAGGCAGCCTAAAGTCACAGCTGTAGACATGAGGGACTGCCATGGAAACCAAGTGACCACAGCTGCCTGGAGTAAAGCAGTTTACCAGAAGAACCTTTTACACACTAAAGTTCTGGGAGAAGTTCTATGCAGAAGTTCAAAGAACCAGATGTTTAAGATCTGGGTGAGTGATTTAGACACACAGAAAGTTAAGGATGTAACAGCAAACATGCAGGAGAAATGTGGGTGTAAAAACACCCACTGAGTTGCTAACTCAGGGTGATTTCAGAAGTGAAGCGTTCCAATTCACCGCAGTGAATCCCACCCAGGTGTGAACAGATTCACCGCGGGCTGTGATGACACGTGCAGCCCCAACAGAAGTGACAGAATCATGACCACCGCCCAGGGGCAATCAGAGAGAACATGGGTTGGGAGAACACAACAGACATGCAGTGGAGACGTGGATCGCTGTTTGAACCCCAGAATGCACCGCAACTGGGGTCAATTCCTTCCACCACGGCTGTGGGTTTCCGTTCAGAAGTTACTTTTCATTCACCCCTGCCGTGGTGACCATTCACCACACTTCTGGACCTCCTCCAGCCCTGAACTCACAAAGCGTGGTTAGCTTCACCCCTGGAGTGCATTTGACTGTGGTCAAACATCTGGATGCAAGCCAACAGTGGGTGAAAACAGACATGACACTAACCACCCTTTAACCACCCTTGGTGGTTATTTATGCATGTTGCAGGGCTACATAAGGCACCAATACAGCCCTGCAACATGCATAAATATCCACCAAGGGTGGTTAAAGGGTGGTTAGCGTCATGTCTGTTTTCACCCAGACATGCACGGCACTTTCACCCCCCCCCCGCGTTTGACTGAAGTTGACTGTGGTGAATGCCGAAACCCTAACATCTGAAATCACCCTCAGTCTTGATAGCTCTATCAGGGTCGGCCTTAGAACTGAGGGAAAGATAAAATACTGGAAATCTGGTGATGTCACCCCCTTCCCTGTGGCTCCGCCTCTTCGGGGGTACCCTCCTTGAGGACCTAGAAATGTTTGTGTTTTGGGATCCTGCTGGGAGTGAGTGAGTGTCCTGAGCTCTGCCCTGGTGAATTCGGGGAATACTGCAGAGTCCCCGGAAGAAAACGAAAGAGCAGGGTCCAGGACAATTGCTCTGTGATAAGGCCAACCCTGATCCCTATTATTTGGCTAGCAACTTCCTCTCAATCACTCTCTCAAAGGGGTATTTAGACACAGTGCATTGCTGAGCTAGTAATCTTTACAGGTTCCACATCCTACAGACTGGTAGTGGTAGTCCCCTGCTATAGGTTTAAAAGCTAAGGGACTTACCAGTGAATAGTGTTTCAATTGGACTTTTAACTAAGCCACTAATAAAACCTGCAAGTCTGAGCTCCAAATCATCATGTTATAGCTATAGTACATCAGGAAGAAAATGTAGACAGTTGGAAGTTAGGAATTGCTCAGTCCTGATTTTGTTTGTAGACAGATCAAACTAATATTGAAGACAGAATTGCTATATCTGAATCTTCCTAGACAATGTTGCAGCTTAGCAAAGTGAGTTGCTTTTTTCACATGTTTTCCCTTATCACGTTCTCAGGTCTAGATATGAGATGACAGGACTATTATTGTCATCACTGTTTTTCATCTGCTGAAGGACATTTGAAATAAAGCTTTAGGAAAGTTTCACAGCAGATTCTAAAACCAGACATAACTCACCTAGTTTAAAAGTCCTGTTACAAACCTGAGTCTGAAGTGGCTTTGGGGGAATGTAGGAGTGCACAGGGGACAAGGTTTTCTGAAGTTTCACAAACCATCATACATTAAGCAAGGTTCAAGTCAGAGCCCAAGTTGGATAACATTTAATGCAGGTTTTCATTACTTGGCATTTGCTCTCTCTACATGTGTCCTAAGAAAAGGCTGCAGAACTACTCACCATCTAATGGCATCTTATGAAGGATGGCAGAGGATACTAATTCCATCTGATGGCTGGCTACTATGGAGAAGGCCAAGGTAGGCCTGAAGCCTGAACCAAAGATCACTGATCACTTAGGGTGAAAAAAGCCAAGACAATAGTTCACTGTAATAGGGCAGAGTCCCTGTGGGCCAAGAGCCCGTTAATAAGAGGGCTGGAAGGACACTGGCCCTTTAAGGCTGGACACACTGGGATATAAAAGGAGGCAGCCTGCAAGCAGAAAGAAGTCTGCACTGGGCCACAGACCTGGAAGAAAGGGAACTCTTCTGGGAGCTCCCTGATAAGCCCTCTCCATAGTCCTGAAATCAGGGAAGCATCACTGCTGAGAGAGGAGGCTTCAACAGAACCACTGACTGGGGTGTTGAATTCCAAGCTGCTGAACCAGTAAGAGCAAGGAAGCTCTAAATGGACACTGGGGTTGCAGTAGGTCTGTGTCCTGGCAGAAGACTGTGTTTAACGTAAGATCTTAACGTAAAGATCTTCTGTTGTTCAGCTTTTGAGCTTGGTCAATCCCTAACTCTGCTACCTAGAGAGCCATTTTGGACAATGACTACCATTTTATATCCTCTTATATGTTTGTGGCTTGCTACCTGAGTTCCTTGTTCCATCTACTACATCCACCATTATCCAGAAAAAAACAGAATTTAGACTGATGTGTGCAATAACATCACACTATACAGGCTTTCAGATATACAGCTATATCCAATATGAATTTATTTGGGATACTATGGATGTGAAATGCAAAGTGCATCAACCTACCTCTTATTTTATTCACATAATCACAACTTCTTCATAGTTCATCCTAGCATTAATGTTACATATCATCAGAATGTTAAATTCTCTATTGTTGGAATTAGGGATGGGCGAACACA
The DNA here is from genome assembly GCA_003113815.1 of Sphenodon punctatus. Lineage (NCBI taxonomy): Eukaryota > Metazoa > Chordata > Lepidosauria > Sphenodontia > Sphenodontidae > Sphenodon > Sphenodon punctatus. The sequence continues at coordinate 197,226 of QEPC01007852.1, read as the reverse complement.
GTTCGGAAGTTCGGACCGAACTCGACCAGTTCGGTCGACCGAACCGAACTTCCGAACCGAACTTGATTTTCGAACCAAACTGAACGAACCGAATTTCCGAACTCGGTTCTGTTCTCCCAACCCTATAAGATAATATTCCATTTAGTTCAATGGGGTTTGAATTTCCGAACTCTGTTCGGAAGTTCAGAGTTCGGACTGAACTCGAATAGTTTGGTCGACCGAACCGAACTTCCAAACTGAACTTGATTTTTGAACTGAACCGAATTTCTGAACTCGGTTCTGTTCACCTATCCCTAGTTGGAATATCAAATAAAGTTAATCTAAACTGGCAAAAGCAGGACTTACACAAAACCCCAGTGGCTCCTGAAAGCCAAATACCAGAACCCCCTGGCATGATAGAAGTTAATGCTATACGTTCAGTTGGGACTGTGCACATGTGTGCACATTGGAGCAGAAAGGTTCCTTGTAGGCCCCGTTCTCCAACCCACAGTTGCCCTCTCCCCCAAACCCTCCTTCCACCATTGTCCCCATCCAAGATATAGAAACAAATCCTTCCTCCATGGCCCCTGGCCCTGATCAGGGGAGGACAAGCCCACCATAGCCACCTCCCCCCACCTGCCACAGTTGGGGGAAGAGGTTCCCACCATCCCAACCCAAGGCATAAACTTCTGCTATCCTGACCTATTTTTATTTATTTATTTACATTTTTATCCCACACTTCCTCTAAGGCTCAGAGTGGCTAAACAATGTGGATTTGGGGGCTCCCAAATCCAATGGTCACCGCAGCCTCAACATGCCACTCAACATGCCAGTCTTACTCTGAACATACTCCCTCCCATGATTTTCCAGTCTCACCTTTCTCCATCTCTGCCAAACAGAAATGAGCCCCAAGTTCTGTATTCTCAGCTATAATTTGTTCTTCAAAATGAAAATCCATTGAAATGTTACCAGCAAATGTGCAGTATCTGCACAGATACATAATATAGTTATTTGTGTTTTCCTTTCTCCCCCAAACTCAATTTTACCCTAAATTGCAGCAGAGTTTCAAAGGGAACAACAACAAAAGGTAAACTTTGTTAATCTCCTTCTAACTGAGGTCTTGAAAAAGATTCTTCAGCAGTAGGTTTTCATAGACTTCCAACCAGTGGCATAACTTTGGACTAGGGTGGCCAGATATGCACATTTTAGAGGACGGTTGAGAGAAATACAGTTTGCAGGGCTGAATTTGCTCCAATGCAGCCCTGCAACCTGTAGTTCTCATAACTGTCCTCTAAAATTTGCATAGTTGGACACTCTACTTTGGACTATTTGGAATATTTGTGAGGGATGCTGGATGCTGTAGACCGGGGTGGGGAATATCAGGCCCAGGGGCCAAATACAGCCCTTGGCTAGTTTTTATGCAGCCCCTTTCCATTGCCTGGATCCAGTCTCTACCCCCAAGCACTGAAAAACTGAACTCAGGATACTGGAGCAGAGAGAAAGGCCTACACACATGGGTAGGGGACAGATCCATGATCTGGGCCCTACTTTCCTTGAATATATGCCCATTAAGCCCTGTCCCCAACCTCTATGTGGCCCTTGGAGCTCTTACTAATTTTCAGTGTGGCCCCCGGGACAGAAACGGTTCCCCACCCCTGTTCTAGACCCTTCTAAGTCTCTCCTCCATGATTCTGGAACTGGAGAGGAAGGAAATTTGTGTGGATCCATCCCTCACTATAATTACACCCATGCTTCAGTTGGAGAGAGGCAGACTGCAGCCAAGGAAGGCTCAGCCTGGAGTAGCTGAGAACGAGAGCCTAAGGAAAGGAAGGCTGCTGGTGCAGCTTAAAGCAGGATCTGTTGCAAAGCAGCTGCAAATGGGGCAGCAGCAAGCATCCAGCAAAGAGTCAAAGGGATTGAAGATCCCACAGAACTCCGGTGAGGTCTAGCCTTGTATTGTTTGCATCCAGGAGGGGCTTATGTTGATCTTATGTTGAGCATCGGGGACCCACACTTAGTGGGGAAAGCCCCTTGCTGGTGGAATTTACTAGCTGTAGGGGAGGCCACGCTGCTCCTGAGCCAGTGTGGTGTAGTGGATAAGGGGCTGGACTTGGAACTTTGAAGCCAGTGTTCCAATCCCATCTTAGCCATCAACTCACTGGGCGGCCTCGGGCAAGTCACAACTTCTCAGCCTAGAGAGCCAGAGTGGTGTAATGGATAAGGTGCTGGACTTGGTCCTGGGAAGTTAGGTTTTGAATCCTGCCCTAGTCATGAACTCACTGGGTGGCCTTGGGCAAGTCACAATCTCTCAGTCTCAGTTCCCCATCTGATGGGAATATATGTCTGTCTGTCTCTCCCTCCCTGTGTTCTCCTCACTCTTGTCCATCTTATATTATAAGCCCACTGGGAAGGCACCTGTCTCCAAAGTCTGTGTTTGTAAAGCACTGCATATGTCTAGTAGTGCTATAGAAATGATTAGTAGTAGGCCAAAACCTAGGTTGATGTAATTTGGGGAAACATACTGCATTGGACTTCTAGGATTAAACCTTGGGACACTGAGAACTGTGTTATATGCCTCGTCGCACTGTGGGGGGCCCCACAGCTAAATCACCCAAGATAAAAGAACACTCCTCCCTAGGAGGTTTGGAGTCCCTGCCACAATGACCCTTTTGGACATTCTGTGAACCTTGGTACGGCTAACGTTTTGTTTACAAGAGAAGTCACAGAAAGCAAACGCATTGTGAACGCTCATGCAAATAGGTAAAGCTTTATATCTGTGTTTACACAGGAGTCATGACCTCCCTCCCCTCTACTCCCCCCCTCTGCCCCTGGTTTATAAAACATTTCAGGATTCCAATCCTGGAGAAGCAATACTGAAAGGCAGTGAAATCTGACCTCCCAAGTGTCAGGGGTGGCACACGATCTTGTAGCTCCCAAAATGTTTGTCTGCATTACCCCATTTCAAGACTTAAATATAATCCTATGATTTCGGGCAATGACAAAGCATATGTGTCTTTATATAATATAGGGCTACAACATCCTCTTAGTCCGTTAGCCCTTCTGGGTCTCTTTATAGTCCTGGGTGGCCCTGAGCAGGGCAGATCCCACCTGGTTTTTGATTCCTGCTAGTTCCTACAGAGGCAGCACCGCATTGCAGAGGAATCTCCGATGTACAGGGGGATGGGTTGATGTGAAGCAGGACCTCCTTCTCTTAGCTCCCTCTCCTATGGCCAACAATACCATTCTGAGTTCAGGCTCTACAAAGGAGCTTGAGCATGCTCTGTTCACTACCGGCCAACTGAGCATGTCAGGGAACTTAAACTTCAGATGCTTCTGTGAACTCTACTGAGCATGATCTAGGGCCGTTTTCAGACGAGCGCGGTGGCACCCGCGCTTGTTTTTCAAAAGAGCCGGCAGTCAGTTCTACAGGTGATGCTGCCGCCGAAAAAGCGCATGCGCAGGCGATGCGCATCTATTTCTGGCCGCGAACTGACTGGGTCGGCGATCGAGGCTGGTCATACGTGGCCGGAAATGGATGCGCATCGCCCGCGGCATGTGCTTTTTCGGCGGCAGCGTCATGGACTGCCGGCTCTTTTGAAAACAAGTGCGGGCACTGCCGCGCTCGTCTAAAAACGGCCTTAGACTCAGTCTCTGGGAGGCTTAAAGGTCTCAACTGGGCATGTTCCAAAATTGGTGTTGGGCTACATAGCTGCCTGGAAACAACAGTAATAGAGCTCCAGCAGGCTTCAAAGAGCTATCCTATAACAGTCCTGTCTTACAGAACAATTCTAACCACAAATTACTTTAAACCAAAATATCTGAATTTCTGAGACTCTATGAATGTTCCACGCACAATGTCAATCACTAGTTGCTACAGTAGTTCAAATCCTGAAGTCTCAGCTCAAGATCATAGAAATTACTTGAATAACAAGTGGGTAAAAGTCTCAGGGTTTGACCATGTAGAAAGCAAATATATGTGATAAACTATGTTTCAAAATAAAGTTGTGACTTGGACCTAGAAGATAAGGGCGTAAATCCAGTCTTAGCCAATGACCTCACTAGGTGGCCTTGGGCAAGTCATTTTATTTCAGCCTCAGTTCACCATCTGTAAAATGTATCCCTTTCTTTCCCTGTATTCCCTCCCCCCTTGTCTGTTCGAGATTGCAAGCCCTATAGGGCTGGGACCGGTCTCAAAAATCATGACTCTGTAGTACCAATCACATTTCTGGTGTATAATAATAATAATAATAATAATTAATAATTAATAGTCCCATGAGGCATTTTAGAGCACACAGTTGAAGGAATTGGCTTTGCTAAAGAAAGGACATTATTTGTGATGTCTGAATGTTCTTGATACTATTGAGAGCTCAGCATAAGAGTTGGAGTGTCTGTGTGAAAAGGGCCAAAGCCAGCCACCATCACGTTTGAAAACACCCAACCACTGATAAAATGGGTGTTACATTTTATTATACATGTTGCAGGGCTGCAGGTGTGCTCTATGGGGGCCCTGCAACATGTATAATAAATGTAACACCCATTTTTGTGTGTTCTATTTGAGTGTCTGTGTGAAAAGGGTCTTTACTCTTTAGCTTGCTTTAACTCACTTTACTCTGCAAGCCACCACCATGTACGTTTGCACCCACCAGATGTTAGCATGGGCTGGATCCCAATTGTGGTGCCAGGCCAGAGTGGCCAGGGGGCTGGGTGCCATGACATCCACCATTGGCCACCATATCCGCCCGTGAGGGAGGGAGCAGGCTTCTGGGCACAGCATGGGGGCGGGGGCAGGCAGATGCACATCTGCCCTGCTCACCGCCCTCCTCAGCAGCCAGGCCCCCCACCCATTAGTTCAGGGGCCTAGCCAGATCCTGGCCACACTCCAGACCGGGTAAGCCCATGGCAGCGCTTCAGCACCATCACGCTAGAAAGCACCCTAGGTAATCAAGCTTCAATCTCTCTTTTTGACACGCTAGTAGCCTAACAATCTTAAAGAGAACTTGTATTTATAAATTCAATATTTTACTTAAACATTAAAGATGACTGCCATACCAGCTTGATAAAGTGTTCTCAAAACCCATATACTGGGTTTGTCTTGAAATAGCAAGATCACAATCATCATCAGTAAGCCCTCCATTCCTTCTGGTAATTAAAAATCCTCTCCATCCTACCTCTCCCAAGATTCATTGCACAGTTTATTTTCATTTTATACTGCATCATTATTTTAGTTTGAGTTTTAAATTGCTTTGGGTATTTGCAGTATTATTATTTGCACTTTCCAAGCATTCAGATTATCAGACTGAGCAGTGTTATCTGCTCTGGGAATCTTTTCTGCTATGAATGTGTGTGTGAATGTGATACAAAATTTGTGTGAATAAGATTTACCTGTCACTCCTTTTTTTTCCCTGTCACTGCATTCTTTATCTTTCCTTTACCACACCACAGAAAGGAAACAATTTTTTCCATGCCTCTTTGCGTGCTTTTATTTCATTAACATCCCTTTGGATCCTTATTTTAGTAGAACTGGAACACCTTAAGAGAAGCAGCAGATACATTTTTGTTCAATCAAAATTAACTGAAAGGGGCTTTTGTGGAAATGTAACAACTTCCAGGCAGCCATGGTCATGGAATCATGCTATATTCAAAAGGTTAAACAAACCCAGAGCTGAGTTAACATAGGCAAATTAGGCATATGCCCTGGTAGCCAAATTGGGGGAGGGAAGCCGAATGGGCCACTTACAGCACCTTGAAAAGCAACCCACCCAGCACTATCTGCACCAGGTTCAGAATCTGGTACTACACTCCCAAGCACTGGCACCCAGCATTAGGGGTGTGCAATTTTCAATTCTGATGAAACTTAGGGAACTTGACCCAGAATAGAAGGCACAATGTGTACCACATTTTGGAAGGATCGAATAAAGGAAACCAATTTTATAAGCAATTGAATGTTGTGAGTTTAAGAAAAATTGCATACACATTCCTGGCTACAACTTATTTAACTTCCATCCAATTTGCATGAAACATAGTGAAGTTATGTCTCTTCCTAAGATAACCAATACAGACAAATTTCATAAAGACTGGACAAAGGGTCCTGATGTTACAAGCCATTAATGTGAAAATGCACTTCCAACTGTAACATTTTTATTCCATCCTACTTACAATACAGTTGGCAGGAATATATCCTACACATTTCCCACACATTTCCTGGCATCTCTGTCAAACTACAGGACAATTTGATAAAGGGACCCAATTGTATAAGCAATTGATGTTGTCCCTTTGAAGACCATTATTCAGATAAGTAGCAGCACATGCAGTGCCAGTCAGAGGCAGGCACCTGGCATAGCAGGGGGATGGAGGCTGTAGGAGAGAGGATGGGGAGCAACCCAACAGACTGACAGACCCATTCACTGGCCAAATTACTGCATGCTTCCAGTTTTACAGGACCAATCAGTGGTGGTTTCAAGGAGGGCATAGAGGATGGCCCTGAGGTGGGCACAGAAGGGACATAACTGGGACTTTGGGGATAGCATCCCAGAAATCAGGAGACATGGGGTGTTTTTACACACACATTTCTCCTGCATGTTTGCTGTTGCATCCTGAACTTTCTGTGTGTTTAAATCAGTCACCGAGATCTTAAACATCTGGCTCTTTGAACTTCTGCACAGAACGTCTCCCAGGACTTGTGTGTGTAAAATGTTCTCCTGGTAAACTGCTTTGCTCCAGGCATCTGTGGTCACTTGGTTTCCATAGAAGACACTCATGTCTACAGCTGTGACTACTTTAGGCTGCCTCAGGGCAGTGTGTGTGTGAAGAATGCATCCGGAACTTACTTGTGGACTTGTAAACCCAGAATATTAAAAGACCAGTACTTTAAGGTGTGTGTAAAAATGTCCTTGGTTTGCACATCCAGGCTGCCCAATTATCATCACAATCACATCCTGCAGCACTGTGATAGAGTACATAAGAGGATCTCTATTTGCTATTTTCTAAACAGATGCTTCCAACTTCTCAGTAACAAGTGGGGGAGAGAATTTTGGGTAGTCACAGCACAGAATGAGGATATTTTGTTGACATTTCTGCTGGCCAATTGGCATCAGAAACAGATCTTATACCACAGCAACACGTAAGAGAATCCCTGGTATAGGTCCATTTTTGGCATATGCTGTGCAGGCTTATAAAATGTCGACCTTATAGCATATATTTATTATATTTGGCAGGGATTATGCTGAATGTGTGCGGTATAGCCTTGCCAAATTTCATATACTCTGGTTGGATTACAAAGATGTTATAGTGAGACATACATTTATAAGTTAATTGGTTATATCACCAGAATCCTTTATCCAATACTTCTTAAAGTTGGCATAGATAGTAACCTTGGGAAGGGGTATATACTTTCCATGTTTCATCTACATTAGATGGGAGACAAAGAAGTTATAGCCAGGAATGTATGTGCAGATATATGAAAAATAACATAATTCAACTGCACATAAAATAGGATATATTTATCCAGCCTTTCTGAAATTTGGTACACTTTATGTCTTCTATTGGAGGTATAATTCTTCCATGTTTCATATAAATACAATGAAAAATAAAAATGATACAGCTGACAATGTATTGTCCATTGAAACCAATGGAAATCAAAAACAAAAGCAAATACGAAAACAAAATTTTGACATTTACAAAAACAAAAATGGAAGATTTAAATAACAAAAATGAAAAATGAAAATGAATAATGACATGGGTCCCTGGTGAACACCTGTACCCAGCGTACTGTTAGCAGAGCTGGGCTAGGAGTCTGAGAGTGGAGCATATCCTGGCCACCAGGGTGCTCCTGTGCCCAGGGTCACCCTAACATTAATGGATATCTGATGTGGCTGGGTGGGGTACTTCACAGAGAGGGTGAAAAGAGAAATTTGTATGCTGTTATTTTGTTGGTGACATACCACTCTGGGAAGGAAGAAACTTGTCTTTTTCATCTCCTATACCTGAAAAGGTCCTTTGGTTGTGAATAGTTCCTCCAGGATGTGGCCAGTAAGAAGGTGAAGAACCCCCATCCTTAACCCCTGCATGCATGTGGGAAGGGACAAATCATTGAAAGGTCTGCTTTACTAGGGCCTAGAGACAGATTAAATCAGGCCCTCAGCAGTCCTGCCTAATGTAGGAGTGTGTGCGGCAACTGAGAACTCTGAGTCCTCACAATACAAAAGCCATTTTGAAGGACTGTAAAATAGTTTTGTTTTATTTTCTCAGCATTAGTAGCAGTTAATATTTTCCTCAAACTTTCTCTATCATCAGATTGCCACCTTCTCGGAAGCTTTGACCTGGAAATGGGTGGGGTCATGATGAAATCGAGTAGGACAAATGGATTTTTCCACTCTTTTATGATGTGGCTAGACCGAGAGTTGTGATGTTATGACACTCTACACTGTGCAGTGTGCCACTAAACAGGGCAGGAAAGACTCTGCCCTGCCCATTTTTCAACATGGCTCTGCCCCTTGCCTTCTTTTTTTAAAAAAATCCATAGCATCCCTAGATATCCCAGGGAAATAGCAGCTCCACCCAGAACCTGGAAGGAAGGTTTGAAAACCCAGAGACTCAAGGTCAAACCTGAAGATGTGGTAGTCCTACTTACCTTTGTGTGTAAAAATATACTTGCTTTAAAACTATCCACAAATATGAATATACATGGCAGGTTGGGAAATAATACTTATATCCCTCAATAAACGAGGGTATGAAACGAGTAGGCAGGAGGCTGGAGCGACGCTGGCGTCGGACTCGATCTGACTCCGACCGACTTCTCCATAGGGCCCATTTGTGGTCCTATGTTGAGGCTGTGAGGACAGCAAGGAAGGAGTTCCTTGCTGTCCTCATAGCGTCTGCGAAGTCACGCCCAGCAGAGCTGTTTCGGGTGGTGTGGGGGCTGGTCAGTCCGGCCTCCCTCCACCTGGATGGGGACTTGTCCCAGGCCTGCTGTGAGGAGTTTGTCATCTACTTCGCAGACAAAATCGCTCGGATTCAGAGCGACTTTGATGCTGGATTAGGGGCAGTAGGGGGAGAGTGCAATGAGATGGAGGCCCTGTCTGGTCCAGCTTTGTGGGGGGAGTTTCAAGAAGTGATGCCGGCTGATGCGGCGGATGTCTTGGGGTCTGTGAGGGCCACCTGTTGTGAACTTGGTCCATGCCCGACCTGGTTGGTGAAAGCCTCCAGGGAGATGTTGGGGATGGTGCTGGTGAGGGTGGTGAATGTGTCCTTGCAGCAGGGGAGGTTGTTGCCCAGCCTCAAGGAGGCTGTGGTGTGCCCTCTGCTGAAGAAACCATCCTTGGACGTGGACGCACTCGCCAGTTACCGACATGTCTCTAACCTTCAATTTTTAGGGAAGGTTATTGAACAGGCAGTGGCAAGCCAGCTTCAGGTGCATCTAGATAGCATCAGTTTCCTGGACCCTTTTCAATCTGGGTTCTGCCCCGGCTATGGCACTGAGACAGCATTGGTGGCCTTGGTTGACGATCTCCGCTGGGAGATGGATGCAGGATGTTCAACATTTCTCATCTTGCTAAATCTCTCAGCCGCTTTTGATACTGTGGACCATGGGCTGCTGTTGAGATGGCTGCGTGACCTGGGGGGCGGGGTCTGGATGGAACTGTTCTTGAATGGTTCCGTTCATTCCTCTCTGGGAGAAGCCAGCGGGTGGTGCTGTGGGATGAGACGTCTTGCCCCCGCGCTTTATCATGCAGCATTCTGCAGGGTTCTATTCTGTCTCCATTATTATTTAATGTATATATGCAGCCCTTGGGGGAGGTCATGAGAGGGTTCGGGGTGCGATGTCACCAATATGCTGATGATACTCAACTGTACCTCTTTTTCAACTGACCCAGACCCTGCCGTCTTGTTACTATCCCAGTGTTTGGAGGCTGTGGCGGAATGAATGCGGCAGAGCAGACTGAAGCTCAACCCTGATAAGATGGAGGTGATGTTGGTGGGAAGAGCGAGGGAGGTAGTGGTACCCCTGATTGGGGGGGTTCGCCCTCCTATAGCTCAGCAGGTCCGGAGTCTGAGGGTGATATTAGATGCGGATCTCTGCCTGGAGTGGCAGGTGGAGGCAGTCACGAAGGCTGCCTTCCGCCAGTTGCATCTGGTGCGGAGGCTGCGTCCGTATGTCTCCGGCTTTGACCTGGCCTCCCTCATCCATGCCTTCATCACCTCGAGGCTGGACTACTGCAATGCGCACTACGTGGGGCTTCCCTTGTTCCTGGTTCGGAGGCTGCAGCTAGTGCAGAATGTGGCAGCCTGGCTCCTTTTGGGGATGGGTCGTCGGGAGCACATAACACCTGTGCTTCGGACTCTGCACTGGTTGCCGATAGCGTGCCAAGCTACGTTCAAGGTTTTGGTGTTGATCTACAAGGCCCTTCATGGTCTGGCCCCCCCATACCTCAGGGACAGCCTCACCCTCCGCACCCCAGAGCAGCTCCTTCGGTCAGTCGGGGGTGCCTTCTTGGAGGTTCCCCTCATTAAGCAAGGGGCCACAATGGAGAGGGCATTCTCGCTGGCTGGGCCAGAGGAAGCTCACCTGGCCCCAAGTTTTCTGACATTCCAGCGAAGTTGTAAAACCTGGCTGTTCGCCCAGGCCTTTGTGGGGGAATGGGGGGTTAGAGGGTTTTATCTCCCTTACCCTATTTATTATTTTATTGAGTTCCCAGTCCCTGTTTAATACTTTGAATATTGTATTTTGATATATTTTAACTATTTTTAGATATATTTTACGTGATTGTTTTGTTTTTTTTGTAAGCCACCCGAGCTGTTTTAGGAGGGGCGGGGTAGAAATTTAATAAATAAATAAATAAATAAATATACAGATAAATAGATGAAATGAAAATTCAGTTGTCATTTTCTTCCTGAATGGGGATGACAAGTTGAAGACTTGTAACAATGGGGGTGGGGGGGATGTTTTTGATTCACCATATGTGGGCAATGGAATATTACATATTAACATGGAATAAGTGATCTACTTATTAAGAACAGATCTTTTGTTGTCAAATTCTGAAGATCATCATGAAAATAGCAAATGCTTGGAAATGCTTTCACTGGGTATTTTCAGATGTTACGAGATCACGCTCAACCACAGTCAAAACCCTGTGGTGGGGAATAGTTCCTTAACGTCTGTTTGATTCCTGCCAGATGTTCACCACAGTGAAACTCCAGCAGGAATCAAAATAACTGTGCTTTCGGGGATGGTCTGGGGACCATCTCCGAAAGCGTGGTTAGCTGAACCATGGCCCAGAATCAGCAGCCGGTAATGTCTGTTACCGACGCCGATTCCGGGCTGTGGCCCGGACCATGGGCGGAAATCAGATGCAGCGGCCCGATTGGCCACTGTGCCCACCCATCTCCCAGAGGGCGAGCGGCCAGGGGAGCGTGGGGGTCAGGGCTGAGCAGGCGCACGTTGCGCCGTGCAGCCCCCCCCCCAGATTCCCCGCCAGGATTGGCCACCACGTCTGCTGGCCGTGACAGGCTGATTCCAGCGGGGAATCAGAAGGGTGATTCTGTGCCAGGGCGAAAGTCGCCCCGTCACATCTGAAATCACCCACTGTGACAACTGTGATTGACATGGCACATTGCACCAAAAAGTCATCCCGTGAACTTCCAAAACTCTTAATGTAAAGATTATCTCCCTGTCTCTCTACTCTGAACACTTTCTGTCTTTCCATGGCAATGGCCAGATGAACAGGCCCTTGATCCTGACCCACCTCCTTCCCCCAGCTTAATGGAGAGCCTACCCCTGACCATGACATGCCATGCAAGATGGGCAACAGTGCCTGCCACTCATGGCTGCTGCATCATGGATCAAGCGCAGCCTCTCCACATGGGTACCCTTGCTTTCGTCAGCCTTGTCTCACTTAGGGTAAGGCTTAGACTGCTCTACGATGCATCCTTAGAAAATTTTTTGGAAGATGCTTAGCATTGCAGTCAGCTGTTCCCCCCAGGTGGGGAAACATCTGGTGGCTGCTGGCCACATGATGCACTGCATTGTGTGGTCCGGCTGCTCAGGAAGGGGTAATGGTACGCAAGGTGCAGTAGCCTCCCCTCCCTGTCTTGTGTGGGCTCCCCTCATGCTTGTTTCAGCTCTAGTACTGCTTGGATAACCATATCTTGATAATTTATTTAATAAAGAAGTGTAGACCAATTAACTCCACTGTTGTATGGCTTGCCTCCTTCAGCGTGGTCCAGCAGCAATAACTTCCAGCACATGTCCACTCAAAATTTTTGCAGTGTATATACTGGTAACAAATAATGCATCTAAATGTATGAAAAACCCACAGCTTGAAATGGTCTCACATAGCTTTGCTAGATAATTTCCAATCATTAACAAATTTGTGGAGCTCTTGATGAGCTCATGCATAATTCATGAAAAGAAAGTAGTAGTTCAAAGTGCCTGAACAAATGAAGCATGACTTTGTAATCTAGAGATGATTGGGGGAGGGGGCAGAAGAGACAAAGCTCAATGTAATTCAGTGGGATTTGGGGGGCTACCAAAAGGGGTCATCTGTCTTATACCTATAATTTACCTATTTCATACCTATTATGATGAAATTTTATTTCACTACTTACCAGTCTGGTCCTTCTGTCCCTCTAGCAAATGTAGCTGAAATTAGTGCCCACAAGACCAAAAATTATCATTGCATAGGATTGTTGCATAAGCTTTCTTCCATAGGAAACCACGTTAAAAATTCAATGAATGAAATCCCAGCTCTATTCAAGTTTAAGGCAAAACTCCCATTGATTTCAACAGGACCAGGATTTCATCCAAATAAATATTTCAAACATTTCCCTCAAGTGTACTTGTTCTCTACTGCCAAGATTGCAAGTACTTTCTGTTGTTATCCTATTGTTTTGCAGGTCAATGTATATACCAATGGCACTATACAAAGTAGAAACAGTAATAACAGTGATGAATAATAATGGTTCAGAACCCTGAAGTTTTTCAATGGGAAATGCAACTGAGTAAGGAATGCAGGTTTAGTCTCAATGCAGGATTTAGGGGTTAAGAGCAAACACCTGCTATTATGTGTAAGACAGTTTATAAAAATGTCTTTGATCTGTACTATTATCCTGCAAACTCTCAGTTTGGTGCAATGATAACTACTTTCTGAGAAGCCAGAAAGTGGAGAGAGAAAAAAGCATTTTTTACAAAACAGATTGTCATTCTTGTAGAAGATAGAGATTCTGTGGGTGATTAACAGAAAAGAACAAAATTCTTTGAGTACAATAGCTTTCAAGTGATGGGCTGGTAGTTAGAGACTACAAATACATTAGAGAGTCACTTGACAAACTGAGCAGCATGTTCTTTCTGTGATTATTATGCCACTGAAAAGTCTACTTACAGATCTAGAAAAGTAGACGAACTAAAATGTCTTTGGCAGGTATTAACAAATAACTTTTTTCGGCTAAAATCTCAGGTAAAAAATTTATGTTATGACTTAACCTGGAATTTTATTAAATTTCTTTCCACTTGCTATGAAACAGTTGACTAGCTCACGTAAGTCACCTCTGAGATTCCCTAAACAAATTACTCTCAGTCTCTGGCAAATAATTAATTTTCTTCAAAGTTTTATCTTCAGATATGAAGTTTCAGACAAGTGGAAAAAGGCAAGGCAGGTTTCTGCCTACCAAAGCATTAAGTCAAAAAGGTTCCAAGACACTTTAAATTTTAGTTCATATTAGCAATACGTTAGCAATTGACTATAACATATGGAAGTAGTATTCACACCAGTTTACATATAGGGAATCTGAGACATAGTTTAAGTGTTTTTCTTGAGGAACGTGTCATAGAAACAAGTGTCAGAATATGGAACAGATATCGGGCAATCCAGGTAGTTCTGATCTTAGACCACTAGATTAGTTCGTCCAGAACTGTGGTCTATTAACCACTGGGGGCTCCACAGGACCATGGTAAGTAGCCTATAGCTGGTCTATAGAACGGGACATGGAGACAGAGAAACAGGCTTTGGTCCCTGTCGGCACCACAGCCATCCCTAAGGCAAGGAGACCAGAGGTTGTCTTTAATGTCTTATAGCTCACTCTATAATGAGACATCAGTGCAGGTTGCAATTCAAACAAAACCCAGTAAAAAATCCACCCCTGAAGCACGACCTCCTAAAACCTATCCCTGCTCACCAAATGGCTAGCCATATATGAAGGTCTTACACTTCCTCTAGAAAATACTCAGGCTTGGACTTTCAGGTAACTTCCAGGTGAGTTCCAGAGCTGTGGGGCAGCTACCAAGTAAGCTTCAGTGTGGGTCCTGGCTGTACCCACTTGGCGCCATGATGGGATCTGCAGTATGCTGTTCTTGACTGATCTTAAAGATTGCAATGAAACATAGGAGAGGAAGGTTTTTTTCAGATATGTTGGGCCCAAGCTGTTTAGGGCTTTATGGATCAAATCCAACACCTTGAATTCTAACCAGAAAGCTACTGGGAGCCAGTGCAGAGTCCAAAGCACAAGTGTAATGTACTCCCAGCAATCCACCTTTATTGGAAGGTGGGCCACTGCATTCTGCACCAGCCACAGCCTTGAAACAGTAATTTAAGAGCAGTAGGGATGTGCGAACAAAACGCGGTTCGGTTGTTCAGTCATTCAGATGTTCAGTTCGGGAACCGAGTTTGGATTCAGTTGTTCAGTCCGGGGACCGAGTTTGGGTTTGGTTCGGTAGAGTTTGGTTTGGTTGGTAGTTCGGAAATTGGTATCGGTATCAGTCTAGGTATTGCGTGATCCTGTGATCGCATTGGAAACCGGAAATTCAAGTGCGTGCAGAGGTTGTGTGGAGAGAGAGAACATGTGTGTTGTGGCTGGCTGGCTGTTTGGCTTTGTTTGGTGTGTTTTGGCTGTGTTGGACTGTGTGTTGGTTTGGCTGTGTTGGTTTGGCTAGTTGGTGAGAGTTGTGTGTGTGTTCTGTTTGGCTGTTTTTGTGTGGGACTGAGGGGAAAAAAAATGAAGAGGCACCTTATTAACTGGAAGAAGGGCAAGGTGGAGGAGGAAGAGTTTGCTGGACCTTATGTGGTGGTTGTGGAGGTCGGCTCCTCAGTAGAGGAGCAAGACGGTACAGGAGGTGCTGCCAGATTTGTAAACTTTATTTTTACTTTGAGGACAAGAAGAATACTATCCTTTATAGCGAGCTCACTGGCATGCGGGTGGGTTGGTGGGTTGGTGGTGGGAAGTCAGGCACAAACATTGGACAACAGCGGGTGGCAGCAGATGTCTGCCACAGAGGGTATTTTCAGACATTACGAGATCACAGTGAACCCCAGTCAATACCCACATGGGGTCAAAGTGCCCTGCATGTCTATTTGGCGGCTGTCAGATGTTCGCCAAAGTCAATTCCCACAAGAGGTCAATTTCAACCACGCTTCCGGGGCTCCCCGCGTGAAAATCCCCGAAAGCGTGGTCAAAGAGATCCCCAGCGGGAATCAACCAAACATAACATCTGGCCAGTGACCATGGCCTGGAATCCCCGGCCGGATTCCAGGCCGTGGTCAAATCGGGCAGACGCTGCGGCGGCATTGGTTGCGGCACCGGCCCATCTCCCTAGAGGGTGGGCAGTGGGGGAGCATGGGGGGGCAGGGCTGTGTGGCCGCACATTGTGCCACACAGCCCTGCCCCCTCCCCGATTCCCCGCCGGGATCAGCCGGCACGTCTGTTGGACGTGCCGGACTGATCCCAGCAGTGAATCATCTGGGTGATTCCGAGACGGGGCGACTGCCACCCTGTCTCGTCTGAAATCACCCACAGAGAAAGGATTTGCGGGACTCTTCCAGCAGTCACGGCATGAGCCGAAGAAAGCACCCACCCAAACAAGTGCCGGTCCTCCCTAGCATGGGTCTCCCATTGCCATCCCATTCCCTAGCACCCCAAGAAGGGCAGGATTTGCATGTGTCAGCCAGGGTCTTTTGGATTTGCACGTGCCAGCCAGGGTCTTTTGGATTTGCACATGCCAGCCAGGGTCTCCCGTTTCCATCCCTAGCACCCCAAGGAGGGCAGGATTTGCATGTGCCATCAAGGGTCTTTTCATTTGCCATCCTTAGCATCCACTAGCACCTCAAAGAGGGAGGACTAGAGATGCATCATCAAATGCATGATGGTATTAATATTTAGGTGTTGTTTATGTGTTCTTGTTTCAGAGAGGGTGATGATGCTATCCCATCACTGGTGCCACGTGCACTAGGACACCATCGAGGTAGAGGTTGCCACTGCCAGAATGCAGGCACGCGAGGTCTGATGTCTGGCAGTGGTATGATAAGGCAAAAGGCTGAATCGCCATCTGCAACAAAAGGCACGGGGGCTGGAACAACAGGGAATGGATTGCCCTATGACCTGTTAGGAAGTCCCCTGCAGAGAGAGATTGGCCAGTGGCCACCCACCCACTTGTGGAGACTGTCAAGGCCTGCCTGCATTCTGACCATTGGTCTGACACAGTATAGCAATTCTTATGTTCCTTATCTTTTTATGTTCTTTAATGGATCTTTGGCCTGGAGTGACTGCTTCTGGATGCAATGGAATGGAATGACAGCCCCCCGTGACTGGAATGATGGTCCCAGAATCTTGATGATGGTTCATGGGACCAGTCATGACTGACTGCTTCAGGTACAGTGGAATGACAGCCTATGGGAGTTGAATGATGTCCCTAGAATTAGTGCTTCATTGGGCACACTTCATTCAATTGTGTGATAGGTGGTTGTTAGAAATGCACACAGGCAGGCACATATACTACGTTGTGTTATATATCCATCTCATTCTGGTAGCTTTGCTGCTGGATGTGGGCATTGGGCATGAGCACAAATGAGAGCTCCTCCTGGTTCTGGCAGGTGGCAGCTTGAGCTGGATACACCTCTCCCCCTCCACCCACATCTCTCTAGTTCTAGCAAGGAGACTCTCTCTCCCTCTCTCTCTCTGGCCAATGGACATATAGTGCAGGTGACAGCATGGGTGGGATCGTGTGCCTCTCTTTCTAGCAGTGGGGAGACTCTCTCTTTCTCTCTCTCTCTCTCTCTCTCCATGTACAGCAGGATGCTAAACCTTAAAGAGAAGGTCGAATGACAACTCCCCATGAGTGGAATGACGGGCCCATGAACCCTAACCGCAGGTCCTGGGGCTGGAGTGGCTGCTTCTTGATGCCATGGAATGACTTGCCCATGAACCCTGAGGGTGGGTCCTGGGGGTAGAGTGGCAGCTTCTAGATATTGGACAGCCCTCCCTGCCAGTAACGTAGGCCCCAAAACCCTGACAATGGGTCCCAGGGCTGGAGTGGCTTTTTCTTGATGCCATAGAATGACAGGCCTAAGAACCCTGAGGGTGGGTGCTGGGGATATAGTGGCAGCCCGAACTTCCAGATATTGGACAGCCCTCCCTTCCAGCATGCACAGACAATGGCAGTGGGGCACATCGCCCAGCTTTGCCAGGGCAGGCAGAAAGGCAGAATGGCAGGAGAGGGCAGGGGCATGCCTTGAGCTTGGCAGCAACCTGGACAGGCAGACAGCATGGCATGAGAGGCAGGAAGGCAGGCTGAGGAAGGCTTTGAGCTAGGCAACCTGGGAAGGCAGACAAGCAGTGTGGCATGAGAGGCAGTAGGGAAGCAGGCTGGGACCTTGGCAGGGCACTCAGATACTCTGGCGAAGACTGTGCAGTGAGAAAAAAAGCCGGTCAGATAGGCGGGCCGAGATCATCTAGCTAGAGGCTGGCTGTCAGGCTTACAGTTTCCCAATGCCACCCTGCATCACGAGGTCAATCAGATAAGGTGGCCGAGACTGTCTAGTATGAGAGAGAGAGAGAAAGAGAGAGAGGGTGAGTGCCAGGCATTGGGAGGGAGGGACAGCATCTCAGTACAGAAGCAGTAGCCCAGATTGAAGAGGAGGAGCCCAGTCCCAAGACTGCCCCTGGCATGGGATGGCGTGTGCCACTGCAGCATCAATCCTTGTACACCAGGGGTAGCTCAGGGAATCCCAGCAGCAGAAGGTTGACTTTCAGGAAGAGCAACTGCTCCACCAACTTGGCCCCCAGTCTCAGGCGGTGCGAGGAGCAAAAGTCCCCCACCATGGAGAACACCCACTCGCTGGGGACACTAGTTGGTGGGCAGGACAGTATACCCTTGACCACTTTGGACAGGGTCAGCCACATGCTGGTCTTGCTGGCCCAGTAGGCCAAGGGATTGCTGCTGATCAATGCATGGCTCCTCCTCCAGGTAGGGCTCGATGGCTGCTGAGGTGCCGTCATACTCCCTCTGGTAGCTTTGCATGGGCACCACCTCCACCACTGCCCTCAGCCACGTGGCTTGCCCTATTGTGAATGGCGCCATGGTTCCCAGGGTGGCCTGCACATAGGATGAGCTGCTTCTGCTGCTGCTGCCAATAGGGGTGCTGCTGGTGCTGGTGGTGCTGCTACCGCTATGGCTGGGGGCAGTGATAGACCCAGCTGACTGTAAGGGGTGGCTGAGGCTGCTCCCACTCCCACCATCCCCACGGGCATCCTGCTGCATAGCCCTCTCTGCCTTTCGGACCCTCTCCACCAGGTCACCCTTCCAGTGGCCATAGAGCTGTATCTGACATGCCATGCTGCCCTTGACCCTGGGCTTGAGCATTGTTGCCTGGACATATTCCTCTCACTGCAGGCACTCGTCAAACCACGCCTTAAGCCCTGCCTTCAGCTTCTGCGCCAGGTCAAGTGCCTCACTGGCCAGCTTCCTGCCCTCAGGGCCACAATCCCACCCCCTGAAGATCTCGTCCAGCCTCCTATGGAGACTATGGACCAGAAGGGTCACCTGGCTGAGGGTGGCAGTGAAGCTGCTCATGGTCTCTGTCATGGCCAGGAATGGTCTGAGTACAAAGATCATGTTAGCTAGGATCTCCCATTCCACCCCATAGTACCCTGGAGGTTTCCCGGTGTCTGTCACCAGTTGAACCTGATGCAAGGTGACTTTCTGCTGAAGTAGCTGCTCAAGCATCAGGAAGGTGGAATTCCACCATGTGAGACATCCTGAACCAGCTGGTGCACTGGGGAGCCTTGCTCGGCCTGCTTCACCCAGAGAAGCTTGCTATTCTTCATGCTCCAGTTAAAGAACCATACCAGCTTCCTCCCCAGCTCAATCAGGGAGCTAAGGGTGCCTGCCCCAATCCCCTTATCCCCCAAGCCCAGAGCGTCCCTGACCATGAGGTGAAGGGTGTGTGCAGTGTAAGAGATGCTGGTGAAGCCCCTGTCATGGACTGCGTTCAGTATATTTGCCATGTCATCAGTCACTACACACCCCTTGGTGAAGGCCGCACCTGGCATGACCCACTCCCTCACCATGGTGGTCAGGGCTGCCTCAATGTTCCTAGCAGTGTGGGGGCTGCCCATTACTTGTGACTGAAGCAGGGTCCACCTATAATCTGCTTCGGGACCCCTCCTGCCACTGGCAAATGCTGCCTGTGGGTCCTGCCACCAGTGCGCCATCACTGCCAGGTATGCATGCTGCACATTACGACTGGACCACAGGTCCATGGTGAATTGTATGGGGGCACCCCCAGCCGCTGCCAGCTGCTCCCTCACCTGCTTCTTCAAAGCTCTGTACAGGTCTGGCATGACCTGACGACTCAGGGTGGTGCACAATGGCAGCTTAAACTGGGGGGCCAGGAACCCAGTCAGCCTTCTGAAGCCCATGTCCTCTACAATGGAGAAGGGCTGCCCATCTAGTGCAATCATTTTTGCCCAACGAGCACCTGGCTTTCTCTTGAAAGCCATGCCTCCCACCAGCTGCTGATGGCCTTGGCAGCTGCCCCCACCCCATGTCCTCCATGGTGGACTGAAGCTGCTGGCCAGGCTCCTGCTGCTGTTCTTCCCCCCTGGCAGGAATACTAGATGTGCTCCTACTGCTAGAGGCAGCTGTTGGTGCAGGATGCCTGCCCGCTTCAGGAGGCGGATGACTGGCCAGTGTGGACTCTTTATTTGGGAACCCATTGGCATCCACTGCCCCTGACTGCCCGCTTAGCATCAGAGCATTGTGGCATGCATTTAGGTGCCTCGCCATGGCACTTGTCCCAAGGTTGGTGAGAACCAGCTCACGCGTCACCACCTTATTGCACACAGTACACTGCACCTCCCTCAGATCATTCATCCACACCAGCTAGAAATGTGCCCATACATAGGACTTTTTGCCCCCTCCTGTGTTGTGGATTTTTGTGGGTAAAATATCAAAGACGAGGAGGCTGCCAGCAGATATAAACAGATGAGCTCTTTATTCAGCAGATATCACAGCACTGCGGGCCTCCAGGATCAATAGATCCCGAGAAGCCCCCCAAAAGGGCAGTACATACTTTATACAGAAATCCTTGGGCGGAAAGCCCTTACATGGCTTGTCGCATCTGCGCAAATGAAACAGATTACAGCATAACTCTTAAAGTAATTATTTTGAGAACAGACTGTTTACTTCTAAGTTCAAGTTAAAATGAGATAGCCGTAGTATGAAGGAATATTAGGGAGTTTTTCTATCTAAACTAAACTAAACCCAGCTGCATTCTTGAGCACTTGGCTCATCCTTATGTGCAAGAGGTAATCTCAAAAAGTGAGGCTTATCTATGTGAGAAGAAACAAAGCCTGTCTTGCTAGAGAAGCAAAGCCTGTCTTGTTTAAAGGGCAAGCAATCATTTTTAACATGGCAAGGTAACTACAGGTCATAGGCTCTTAATATTGTCTAAGATGGCAGAGGGTACCACAGGGCAAACAGGCTTATTGGGGTTTTCCTCATCAATTCCCCCGTTTGATACTTGAGAGAAAAGTATCACCAAATGAACCACCGCTTATGTCTACGGACCCTCAGGGGAAAGCGGGGCTTTGGTATGGCTGGGGCTAGTTGGGGAAGGGGAGCTGCAGACGGAATTACAGCAGCAAACAAGGGAGCAGGTCTAGATTTTGAAGAGGAAACTAAACTCTTAACACACCAAATGAGTAGTTTACATAGCAAAAAGAGAAGGCTTAGGGCTAAAATGACAGCAAACAATAAAAACAACATGTGCTTGATCCAACCTGGAATATCTGGAAACAGATTACTGAGCCAGGACCACAAACCCCAATCTTGTGATTCATGTAGCTTTGCCACTGCAGATTTGAGGTGCTGTGTGTTTTGAAAAATGGTGTAAGAATTGTCTGGTATGTAAGTGCAACATTCACTGTGATTAAGCGGATGTGCATGCATAGGAATACCCTCAAAGGAGTGGGAGGGGATAGAGGCACAAATCCAACAGTTAAATACATTTAAATCAATGCGAAGCTGTTCTATTACTAGCAAAAACATGTTAGCCAAATGTAAAGATCGTTTTCCTGGAGGAGAGTTCTTTTTATATAGGCTGTGCTGAGTATGGTGAAAACACCAAAGTGAAAGGGCACAAATGGTGGTAATACTGATTGTTCAGAGGAGCATACTCTTCAGGCCACGAGGTTGGCTGCTGTTTTTTT
>QEPC01007852.1:148887-164392 GCA_003113815.1 Sphenodon punctatus | reverse complement strand
GGGCATAAGCAACATAACTGGGACTTCTGAGATAGCATCCCAGCAGTCAGGAGACATAGTTTAAACACATCCAGGCTGGCCAACTATCAATCACATCCTGCAGCACTGAGACAGAGGACATAAGAGAATTTCTATTGACTCTTTCCTAAACAGATGCTTCTGACTTCCCAGAAACAAGTGGGGGAGATATGTTGGGATGGTCCCATAGCAGAATGAGGATATTTGGTTGCCACTTCTGTTGGCCAATTTGCATCACAAACCGATCTTATACCACAGTGACATAAGAGAATCCCAGGCATAGGCCCCTTCTCTACATTTATTGTACAGGCATATAAAATTGAGACCCTTTATAATATCTTTTTGATATTTGGTAAAGATGATCAGGAATGTTAAATATATAGTCCTGCCAAATATCATGTACACTGGTTGGACTACAAAGATGTTATAGTCAGACATACATTTATTTCTTTATTGCTTATACCACCAAGACCTTTTGTCCAATAATTCTGAAATTTGGCAAAGATAGTTACTATGGGAAGGGGTATAAAATTACCAAGTTTAACCTACATTAGATGTGAGGCAAAGAAGTTACAAATAAGAATGTATTTGTAGAATATTGCAAAATACAATAATTCAACTGCTTCTAAAATCGTATTCCTTTATTCAATTGTTTTGAAATTTGGTGAACATAAATAGGTTTCTTTGGAGGTAGAGGAACCCCAAATTTCAGCCACATACCTTATAAAACAAAAAAGGAACAGCCGATAATGTTTTCCATTGAAACCAATGAAAATTCAATTTCGAACTCACCGAACGCATCCGAACTGAACGTTCGAGTTAGAGTTCAGTTCGAACGTTTGGTTTGGTTGACCTAACTGTTCGAGTTCAGTCCAAACTCTGAACTTCCTAATTCGAGTTCGGTACGAACGTTCAGTTCGGTCGACCGAACTATTCGAGTTCGATCCAAACTCCGAACTTCCGAACCGTGTTCGCCCATCCCTACTAGAGAGTGTAGGAAGGAACCATCATTCTGAAGAGGAGGATGATTTTTATCCTAGAGAGGAGCTCAAGGCCATCAGGCATGCCATGGTGGGTAGGGATGGGAGAACAGAACTGAGTTCGGAAATTCAGTTAAGTTCGGAATTTCAGTTCAGTTGACCAAACTATTTGAGTTCAGTCTGAACTTCGAACTTCCAAACAAAGTTCGGAAATTCAAACCCCATTGAACTAAATGGAATATTATCTTTTAGGGATGAGTGAACAGAGCCGAATTCGGAAATTCGGTTCCGTTCGAAAATCAAGTTTGGTTCGGAAGTTCGGTTTGGTCGACCGAACTGATTGAGTTTGGTGCGAACTCCTAGCTTCTGAACCGCGTTCACCCATCCCTAATAGTGGGCAGCTGGGTTGGAGTAGCAGGTTGCTACCTTGTAAACAAGGTTCTAATCACTGGCTCTAATCATTCTTGCCACGTTGCCCACACTTCCATCTCCGCATGGAATTGTCTCATAGTCCTAGAAAGAGTTAGCTCGAATTGTGTGGGGGTGCAAGAGATAGATCAATAGATCAATAGATCGATAGATAGAGAGTGAGAGAGAGGCTCTCTGCCAGCAGGTGGTAATCGGTGACATCAGGCACTAGGCAGGCAAGCGGAAGCTTTGCAGGAGCATCAGTGATGGCAGCAGCAGCAGCAGGGCATGTTTCTGTGAAGGGGTGTCAGAGAAAGTGAGAGAGAGGCTCTCTGGCAGCGGGCAGCAGCAGGTGCCTTCTAGACTAGAGGAGCTTGAGAAGTTGATGATGGATCCTGGGACTCGAGTGGCTGCTTCAGGATGCAGTCGAATGACAGGCCCTCTCTCCCCCACCCCCGGACTGGAATGACGGCCCCAGAACCCTGATGATGGTTCCTGGGACTGGAATGGCTGCTTCTGGATGCTGTGGAATGACAGCCCCCCGTGACTGGAATGAGAGCCCCAGAACCTTGATGATGTTTCTTGGGACTCGAGTGGCTGCTTCTTGATGCAGTGGAATGACAGCCCCCCATGACTGGGTCCTAGACTGGGACCCTGAGGCTAGACTGCTCGTACCCACCATGCTGCTGGCACTCTCCTTGTGCCCCCCTCTGTAGCTGCTAGTGCTGCTGCTACTGCTGCTCCTCTCGCTAGTACTGCCATTGCCCGGGGATCGGGCCCTGCCTCTAGCAGCCGGGGTGGGATCCACCAGCTCTGCACTGCTGGGGATCTCCTCAACGGTGGGGGACATTGGTGGCCCTGGAGGAACATCAGAAGCAGCCCCAGCACTTGCTCCAGCACCACAAGCAGCAGAGACAGATGCAGCCTCAAGTCCTGCAGGCCTTCCAGTGCCCTGCGTGGCAGTGGAGGAGGGCACTGACAGGAGGCGATGCAGAGCCACTGAAGCCTGTTGCCCTAAAGCAGGCCTGCTGAGTTTGGGTGTGTGTGTGTGGGGATGTGCTCTGCCTCTGGTTACTACTGCTGCCTTCTGCTGCTCCCCTGGCACGGTCCCCCCCCCACCTCTGTCACATGCCCCATTGCCTCCCCTACGGGCAACAGATCGGCCTCTCCTTCCTTTCTCCATTTCTCCCTCCAAAATAATGTTTGTATACTTTATTATTATTATTATTATTATTATTATTTTATTTAATTTTCTATCTATCTATCTAACTACTATTAACTATTCTAAATGATATGAACTAAATGGATTAATAAGTACACAGGACTACTCCTACAAACACTAAAACTAAATCACTAATGCTATCTCTATCACTAAGCTAACTCCTACAACTGTCTACTATCTCTAACCTACTATCTATCTATCTATCTATCTATCTACCTATGAATATATGGGATGGGGGTTGGGGGCAATCACAAACAACACAAGGAGGGGTACAAAACTTAAATGAAACCTAAATCAATCTAATAATACTACTCTAAATGAAAAAAAACAGGGGAAGGAAATCAGGGATGGAATGGGAGAGGAAAAGGATTCAATGGAGGGGGGAGGGAGGAAGGAAGGAGGAAGGAAGATTGAACACAGGGAACATGGGCGGGGGGATAAAAACAAACAATAACCACTAAATCTATCTAAACTAAGTTAAATAAATGAGAAAAATATGGGGGTAAATGGGTTGGATGGGTGAAATAGGAGGAGGATGCAATGGATTAGGAATAGGAAGGAACAAAAACTGCTGGGAGAAAGGGAGCCTTCTGAAACGCCTGCTGTTCAGGAACAGTGACTAGCTCAGAAGGTGTTGAAAAGGGGGGAGGCAGACAGTTTTGATTCTTGCTGCGCCCACCTCACTGCAAGCCCCATTGGCTCTGTACAGCCTAGCCCATGGCCAATCGCAGACTGCCAAGCCAGTGGTCTGAGGCGAAAAGGGATGGTGATTGGTCAGGCTGGCTGCTACTCCAAGCCTCGCCACCCCTGGTGCCAGGAAGTCTGCTCCACAGTTGAGTCAACTCACTCCCCCTCCCTGCCACATTTGACCTTCCAGTGACCTGACACTACACCACGTTTTAGCCACCCAAACTCACCTGAACGCGATCCGAACAAACTGTTCTGTCATTTTGACGTTCAGACTTGAGTTTGGTTCGGTCAGTTCATGTTAAAATTTGGATTCGGGTTCAGTCATCCGAACTGGCCGAGTTTGGGCCAAACTCTGAACTTCCGAACCGCGTTCGCCCATCCCTATTAAATTCACCCCTGCAATTGTTAAAACCTGAGCCGTTCAAAATATATAAATAGTGCTCAGCCAACATTTTGCCAAGGATGATGCTTGAGCTATTAATTTTCTTATCTTTAGATTGCCTAGATTGAAGATGGCAAATGTCAACTGGAATACTCCTCTCAGAATAAGGCACCAAGGATTCATCATCCTGTCCCAGGCGAGCATTGAAGGCACCAGTCAAAATGATTTTCCCATTGTGGTAGTGGGTTACAATCTCCTCCAGGGCATTCCCTATTATTGACCATAGATAAGATCTAGCATTAGAAGGAGGGATGTACACCATTACTAAAGAAAGGAGAAACCCCGCATATTAAAGAACCACTCCCAGAAAGCAAGGGGGGGGGCCAATCACTACTATAATAGACGCTTTCAAATTATTAGCAAGAGGACATCCCAAACCCCCACTTGGGCGACCCCTATTGCTAAGCAAAACAGCTGGTACACAAAAAGTTGTAAACTGCTCAAGAACCAATGGGTCCATAGACCAGGTTTCTTGCAAAAGGATAATATGGAAGGGGTTCAAATAAGCTCTAAAATCTGGTTTATTAAGATGCCGGGACCATTCTGCAGTGTTCCAAGAACAAACAGTAAGCCAGTAGGGATCATGATGCTGCGACAGTCAAGTACAAATCCGATCTTCCTCAGAAGGGGGTGGCACAGCTGCTTGTAAGGCCATGATATCTCTATCCAATGATGCCCCCACCAACGGGGTTAATGGCTCTTGACTGGGTTTTGCATATTAACCAGCAAGGGCTTCTGGGTATCTCCAGGTATGTGAGAAGTCACTGAGTTGGAAGGAGCAGAAGCATCAAAGTTCATCATATCGGCTACCATAATGAGGGACTGTGACACTGCCTGCTGAGGGAGACAGTCACTTAAAGCAGCAGGAAGTGGTGGAGCAGCTACAGAGTGGTCATCAGGCATCGCCAGTATAGTGAAAAGATTGTGAGAAGACTTTTGTACACCGGATGAGACAGATAGCGGACTCTTATATCTCTTAATTTGGTCTGTGTATGCTGTAGAATCCATTTTGATTGACATAAGTGTAAAAAACATATATGTAATGTAAAAGTTGAGAATTGGAAACTCATTTTATGCAATGAATGTATCTTATGTAAGCCTCTTTGGCAACTTTTCTGTATCCCATGGTAACTGTTGTTTAGAATGTCAAGGCCAAGTAACTAAATCTTATGGGAAGCCCTTATCAGTAGTGAGCTTAATTGGGAAGTTGAGAATGACACAGGCAGAAAAGATGCAGCTGCACTAGCTAGAACTGGTCACACATGTGCAGGATTTGTAGAAGTGAATGTGTAACATCAGAATAATATAAAGACACAGCAGCTGGGGAACCATTTTGGAACTTCACTGCTGGCTGCTTTGCAGACGTGCTAAGGGGTGCAACAAAACCTGGGGCCAATTTGGGGATCATCTCACAGCCAGTGTTGGAGTTCCCTGGCATGCGCAAAAGGATGTGTAAGAAGTTTTTATCTTTATGCTTAATCATATTTACTAAAATAGCTTTTTGGCACCCATTGGTCTAAGTTATCACTGAAACTGATCTAAACAAAAAATACTTTCAAGACAGCCAGCCTCATTGAGCCTGGCTGCTCCCCCCTTTTTGTCTACTAATCATGGGGCCCCTGTTAGGGTTAATTCTGGGAGCAGATCGTGCCAAGAAATTAAATCGGCTCTGCACCGTACCACTACCAGAATTACCCATCTCCAAGGAGCGTCTTCGTGTATCAATAAACACCTCCCCCACTTGAATCCCCCAGGACCCACAAAGATTCGATTTGTCCTACAAGCTGCTGGCCACTGAAATAGACTGAAAGTATATGATCAAGCGTTGCATATACCTCGGAGTGGCAAGAACCTAGAAATATTTAATTTGCCATACTGGTAGCAATTGGGCTAGTATAAAAGAAAGATGCTGATGGATAGCTAGTTTAGTATTCCATAATGGGAACACACCATTCGGGAGCAGATTCACTTTAAATAAGACTGCTCTCTTATCTATAATCAGGTCCCTTGAATGAGCAGCCCTATGTGGGACTGAAAGTCCTGCCTGCCTAACCTCCCTAATCTCAGGAATAGTTGACCTTGCCCCTGGATCCAGGCCACTCTGTTCAGAGCAGGAGCCTCGTTGAGACAACCTCTGAGGGGTGTCGAGCAATTTTTGGGCTTCAATGCCCAACTTGCCTGTGCTAAGTTCCATGATGTAATTGGTCAAAAGCTGTAGTTGAGATTTTTCGGCTTCTAACACCCTAGCAATACCCTTAAGCTGCACTAAGAGCTTTTTGGTCAAATCACCAATAAGGAAACACTGGTTACCCAACAATTCATGGAGTGAAGGATGGGATTTCTGCACAAGTTCTGGGCTATCCGCACAAAAAGAAAGCTTCCCACTTAGATGTAGTGAGTTTAATGGTCTGGAGGAGTTGGGAGGGGGGGCGGTCATGCCACTTTTCACCTAGACTTCCCAAGCCTTGAGTGTATTTGCGTTGAGGGTAAAGCCATTTGGTTTAAAGGTAACACCACACCACACCACACCCACTTCTCCCCTAGCTGACACTTGTAAAAAAGAGTCCAGCTTTTGCTGTTTGGGGAGGGATTGAGCTCCCTGTGTGGGAGCCCCCTGGCACCTCCTCTTCCTAGTCATTATAAACAGAATCTGGACCACTGTAAGACACCAACCCCAGGGCTTAATAAGCACTGGTTAAATCAGGTTGCCAGGACTCCAATATAATTATCTGGGACGGACTTCAATATCCATGGGAGCCCCTCCCCCTGGGAGTGCAAACAAATGAGTTCCCCAGAAGTGCACCCTACTGGCCAGGGGCTCCAGATACCCCACTAGCACTACACGGGGCCCTGATGCCTGGGCAGAGTCACACCCAAAACAAGACCAATCGAGGGCGAACACTCAATCACCCAGTGCCACCCGCCCCATGGCCATTGCCTAAGGCCGCGCACACAATTATCTGTGATGCCCTTTGGCATGCATCTATGGCACAGCTGCAGGAGGCAGCAGTGCTTAAATGTCCTGCCCCCCAAGGGTGTCACTGGAGGGATCCACAGGTGAGCACGGTGAAAAAAATCCCTGGAGGTAATCAATTAAGGCTCTCGCAGTCGATTTCCGGTCCCAAAACAGAAGCCTCCTAAGGCAGTCCAACTTCCCTAGTCCAGTAGCTCAGGGGGCTCAGGCAGCAGTCTCCAGGGGTCCCTGCCACTGTTCTCCATTCTCCTGAAGAGCTCTGCCCCAGGCCTGCGAGGCACACATATGGCAGCAGAACTTAAATGTCCCATCCCCCAAGGGTGTCACTGGAGGGAGCCACAGGTGAGCATGGTGAAAAACAATCCCCAGAGGTAATCAACTAAGGCTCTTGCAGCCGATTTCCAGTCCCAAAACAGAAGCCTCCTAAGCAGTCCAACTTCCCTAGTCCAGTAGTTCAGGGGGCTCAGGCAGCGGTCTCCGGGGGTCCCTGCCACTGGTCTCCATCCTCCTGAAGAGCTCTGCCACAGACCTGCCCATTAAATATTATATCCTTTACCCTTTGCCTGTTTATGGGTGCTTTAAGGCCTTTGACATTAAGCGATATTGATTTAATCCTATCTGTCATTTCAGGTGGGCTGTTGTTTCTGCCTGGGCAGTCCTTCCTAAACATAGGACTTTGCCACTGCATCTGTGTTTTACCTGTTTGTCTTGATTTCTTAATTAAAATTTATTCTGAAATTTGAAATCTGCTTTGTCTGTTTTAATTTTATGTTTTATTCTCCCTGCCTCATTTATTGTGTAGCTGCTTTTAATTGCTCTGCCTCTAAGTGGTATTCCTCTTTTTTCTGGCTGGTAATGTGCCAGGGATAATTGACTTATTTTCAAACTTATATTAAACCTTAAACCTAAATAAACAAACCAAATTATAAACACATAATCCCCAATTTAGGGTAAAACTGCTTCATGGACACATGGTGTCATGCTCCTTTTCTTCTCACTTCAGAGTATGATGCCTGGACTGCGGGTGGCAGGGGCGACAGCAGCATGGCACGGGTCCGGCGGCGGCTTCAGCACTGGCTTCACTTCAGCGCTTCACTAGTCCTTCCAGGGAACTTACGGGTTTCCCCGGAAGGCCTAGTGAAGCGTTAAAGTGAAGCCAGTGCTGAAGCCGGAACTGCACCGCGCTGCTACCGCCGCCAACACCCACAGCCCAGGTAAAAGGTGGATGGGGGGGTTAATCCAGAGTGCTGCCCCTGTCGGGAGGGCTCCTGGAGATGAGCTGCCTCCACCTTCAGCAATAGCCCTGGCTGCCGCCGGGCAGCCGGCAGTGCGGCAGTGGCCCGGACTCACCCACAGGTCCGGTTTAAAAAAAAATAATCCAGGCTGGGCATGGTGGGTGGGGGGTGTCCCCCCTTCCACCCACACAGCCTGGGAGGGGAAGGTTTGGGGGGGATTAATTGATTTCAATGGGGACACTTCCCCATTGAAAGCAATGAAAAAAACCAGTACTGGTAAACCTGTTTTACTGATAAAACAGATTTTTTTTGAAACCGGTAACCGGTAAAACTGATACCCAGTTTTTTTAGTTTGGTTCCACCCCTACCAAATACCACTCAAGAATGAATGAATTAATTTATTTATTTATGACGTAAGCCAAAAAGTTTAACAAAATCAGAAATATAATACAAATAAGCATTATGCCATATAAAAGTATATCATGAAAATATAAACATCATGCATTTTAAAATATGTACCTTACTTTTACCAGAGCAAGTGTTTTGGTGGGGTTTGATTCCTAAGCAATTGGTAGAGTCTATTCTTCCCAACAGATACCTAACTTTTATCAGAACATACCATGGCAAGCAAGACCTAACCTGAACAATACATAACAATAATCTAGTTAAAAATTATACTGTCTCCAAATTCAATATTATACTAATTAAATCCATGGAACCCAAGGTCCTTTCGTTCTAGATTCTAGATTTTCCAGACAAGTTGAATGTCAAATTCTGGTTCATTGATCTCAAAAGATAATTACAAAGGGTGTCACTCAACATCAGCAATAATCAAACCTTTTTCTGAAACTTACTCAATTTTCAAGCTTCACAAAGATATTTAGCAAATGCTGTAAGATCAGTAGCAGATTCATTTTGCAGTAACCAAATAGTTCTTTCAAGTACAGAGATCCTTTTTTCAATTGGCAAAAGAAACTTCTCCCTTGGGATCTGATGCAAGGGGCACTCCCATAAGTAGTACATCGTATCCTCCACCTTCCCCATGGAGCATGTGCACAATCTTAAGGCATAAGGGATTCTGTTCCATCTCCCTTCCTGAACTTTGGTATCTAGCTGATTTAATTGAAGTTTTATCAGGACTTTTCTATGGGAGAACTGAGGAATAGCTTAGAAATATTTTGGTTGGATATGATCAAAACAAATATACTGGTAGAATGGTATATATCCAAAAGACCTTGCTAAAGCAAAATCATTCTGGGTAGAAATGTCTATAAAACACTCAGTAATAAGGGGTTTTTCGTTACCCAGGGGAATTGCTTGTTGCTCAGTCAGAAGAAAACCCAGCCCTACACTCTTCAAGGATGTAACTACACCATGAATCCATATACCTGAATGGGTGCCTGAGGCAGTCATTTCGATTAAAGTCTGTTTGGGTAGTTTACTCGGTAGAAGTGGTCTAAGCTTTAGCCAGTATAAAACTGTTCTTAGCTTAGCCCGAGGGGAGATGTTTGTAGTACCCACCCTAACCACTGAACGTGGTGTCGTTTTTGTACTGCTTATATTCTCCTCAGAAATTTTGCTTGTACTTTTTATTATTAATTATTATTATTATTAACAAACATTTACATAGCTCCAGCAGTGTACCTGGTACTTTACGAAGTAATAAAATAGACATGGTCCCTGTTTTTCTATGATTTCAAATATATTTGGGCCCATACCCCAAATCTCAGCTCCATAAAGAAGCATTGCTTCCAGTTTTGCTCTTCCTACCTTAAGTGACTCTACACAGTCTCTTTTTGCTGTCTTATGGTAGAATGTCAATGTTAACCCTAAATATGGGAAAGTCTTGACTGTTTCTAACCTTCCTCTATTTATGTGCCATTTCACCGACGTCTTGTCCCCAAAGGCCATTACTTCAGATTTTTGCACAATTATTTCTAATGCATTTTGAGTGCAATAATCTGCAAAACAGTTGAGAAGTCTCTGTAGACCCACCTTAGTAAGGGAGAAAAGAGTCATGTCATTTGGCAGGACAACAAGCTGGGCACATGAAAATTCATTTTCATTAACTGTTAGCATAAATCATTCAAATAAAGATTGAAAAGGTCAGGTGATAACATGCAAGCTTGGCGGACACCACAGTTTGAGGCAATTTTTTTTGTCATTTTCCCTCTAAATCCATACATTACACTTCTCCTTGTTTCCTCATAATATACCTTGATCAGGCTTAGCAATGTAGGATCCATCCCCATCTTGCTCAGTTTATACCAAAGGAGGACTCTCTCAATTGAGTCAAAAGCCCCAGAGAGATCCATAAATGCAATATATAGTTTTTGTTTCTTTTTAGTATACTTTGAGATAATATGGTTTAGCGTAAAACACTGATCCTTACAAGAATAACCTAAACGGAATTCTGCTTGCTCCTCCCCCATTATATTAGCTTCCTTAATCCATTTTTTCAGTATGTTCCAGCAAGTGTCTGCCAAATATTTTTGCTGGGATATTTATTAAACTTATAGGTCTGTAGGAGGATGGATCTAGTTTGTTGCCCTTCTTATGAATAGGAACCAGAACTTTGTCTCTTCAAGTTAAAGGATAAATATTGGTTGTCAATATACCATTA
Organism: Sphenodon punctatus; assembly: GCA_003113815.1. NCBI lineage: Eukaryota > Metazoa > Chordata > Lepidosauria > Sphenodontia > Sphenodontidae > Sphenodon > Sphenodon punctatus. Next base: position 153,800 of record QEPC01007852.1, on the reverse strand, counting down.
ATTAAAGATCTCAAAATTGGACTCCAGAATTCCTTGTTTGCCTTAAATATTTCCAGTGGCAGCATATCAGGACCTGGAGATTTCCCATTTTTCATTTCCACCTGAAAATCTTGGACCAAGTAGTCTTGTATAGGTTTTCCAATTGCCAAATGTTGAGAAACCTCCCATTCATTGTACTTTTTACTGTAGCCATGAATTTATTTTGAAAATAAGTTTCCCAAATAGATAGATTGATATTGGCATCTAAATCATTCTAAAGTTATTCTAAATCATTCTGGTGATTTAGAATAACCAGAAACTATTTTCCAAAACTCACATACATTATTTTGCTTAACTGAGCACTCTAACTTGTTCCAACATTCTAGATGGTAAATCTGTTTCTTTTTATTTAAAAGAGCTTTTATACTTGGTCTTAGCCTTATTAACAGCTGATTTTGAGGTGCCTTGGTTTTGAGAAACATGACTATTTCTACATAATACCAGATAGTCCATTAAATTTCTTTTTGCAGTTAAACATTCCTCATCAAACCAAGCTTCATGAAAACTTATCTTGTCCCTATAGGTCTTGGTACATACTAGTTCCCGTTTTAGCTGGTCTACCAGTATTTGATAACTTTCCTGCGTAAGAGAGGGGGCTCTAAACACAAATCTGGCATGGTGACAATCCACTTAGCACACAGAACTGTAGTCTTTTCCTTCACCTCCTCATTCCAGATTACCCTTTTCTGGTATGTAGCATTATCTCGGTCCTGGACCTTAGGTCCACTACCCATATATGCTAAAGTTATAAAAAGGGGGAAATGTTCGCTCTCAGGATGAGGAACAATTTCACATTCTTTACATATGGCCGGGCTCCCACAGTCTACTAAAAAGTAATCAACTATGCTGGTTCCCAATGAGGAGTTATAAGTGTAATGGCCTGTAATATCTGGATGGACTCTTTCATTTAAGGTCCTAAAATTGTGTAGGTACATAAATCTTAGGAGCTCCTTACCATCCGGGTTCACAACCTTGTCAATTAGGACAGAAGCAGGAATATCCAGTATTTCATCAATTTTCTTATATGAGTCCAGATAAAAATTCCCAACCCTAGCATTAAAGTCACCTGCAATGAAAAAGAGAGCTTCTGGTCTGATTTCTTCTAGAAACTCAAGTTTAGTTTCCAAGAGTGTAAACCACCAGCCAGGAGGTACCCCTCATTTTCTTGGTGGAAAATAAACAATCAGAAACCAGGAAGTATTTGCTGGGAAATAAAAAAGAACTGCTAGTAGTTGTGGGGTATAAAGGTCTATCTGGGTGGATGTAAAATTTAATCCAAAGTCCACCAATGTTACAAGACCTCATTTAGCAATACAATACCAGCTATCTTTCTATGCTGGAGTTATAAAAGATTGGTATCCATTTTATTCATAGCCTTCTAACATCCATGTCTCTTGGAGCATAGTCAGCTGAACTTTCCTTATAGACCTAAGCGAATCGGGGTCTAAATCTCTATTATTTAGTCCAGCTATGTTCCAAGATATTACCTTAAGATCTTGGGTGTCTTTAGACATAACAAAGATTGAGTATCAAACCCCCTAAGCACATGTTTGGCTGTTGTGTGTAAGCACCATAACAATCCCAACACCAATTTGGCCACCCGTTGAGCATGCAATGTGAACACCATTGCATCACAAGGATCATTTGTGTGTTTCAGCTGAACACATGGCTAATGTTGTGTGTAATTATATCACGTGGTGTGTTAACAGGTACAACATGGGGAACGAGGCAGCAGTGCTTGCGTGCAGAGATCAGGGGGTGAGCAAAACACCAATTTGCTCCAAGATGGGATGTTTGTCTAAGCAGCGCCAAGTGGTCAATATAGGGCCAAACCAGTGTTCATATTAAGGTCAAAACACACATTCAGACACACGTTGACATTATGGGTATTTTCAGACGTTACGAGATCATGCTCTACTACAGACAATACCCTCTGGTGGGGAATGGTCCCGTAATGTCTGTTTGAGTCCCGCCAGAGGTTCACCACAGTGAACCTCCAGCAGGAATCAAAATAACCATGCTTTCGGCCCTCGTCCGGGGACCATGGCCGAAAGCGTGGTTAGCTGAACCATGGCCCGGAATTGGCAGCCGGTAATGTTTGTTACCGGTGCCGATTCCAGGCCGTGGCCCAGACCATGGGTTGGAATTGGATGCAGCAACCGGATTAGCTGCTACGCCCGCCCATCTCCCGGAGGGCGGCCAGCCGGGGGAGCAAGGGGAGGGGAGCATGGGGGGGCTGTGCGCCATGCAGCCCCGCCCCCCCAGATTCCTCACCAGGATCGACCGGCACATCTGCTGACTGTGATGGCAGGATTCTGGCGGGGAATCAAATGGGTGATTCCGTGACGGGGCGAAAGCCGCCCCGTCACATCTGAAAATACCCTATGTCTAAAGACACCCTTTTGTCCATATGGATTAGACACCTGTATATGTTGCTCTAGTCAAGACTGACTTTAATTTCCTCTAAATTTATTACTTGCAAACTCTTGCTGTTCCCCTGCACCACATTTAGTTAGAGACAGGCTACGGTTAACGGTGCTCAGTCTGTGTGTTTGAGTGTTCTCAAACTTATTATCACTAGATAGCATGTAATATTTGCTATATTCCTGTCTCACTCTCATGTTAGAAAAAGGGAAAGTGTCATATCTTATTTATAGCCCTAAAGGCGAAAATTCGCTGTTGGTGATGCAAAATTATAAAAAAATTCAGTAAAACTATTCCCTAGATTTGATTTCATGGTTAATGAAAAGTTATCTCTGGCACAAAATCCAGAGTGAGGGGGCTTTTAAGTTCATTAATTAAAGGTTGGATTGTTAAGTTCCCTACATTCTGTAATGTCTAGTTATTCTTCCCCTTATTCTTCTGAAATAAAGTGCTATTACCATGGATCATCCCTTTCTGGCCACCCATGGAGGAAGCATTCTTCATAACAAAGTTTGTTTTTTTAGTTTGAGCATTATGGACCCTAGATGCGTCCAACAACCCCTTAGAACCACCCTTATCCATTGTATATGGCTATAATCAACTTACCATGTGTAAGCTGACAATATACAAGTTACAAACTCTTTTCAAATAAGTCCTTGTTATTTAATACCTTTGATTTTCAGTCCCTAAGTCTCTATATGGTGCCTTACCCTACCTGGGGTCTGCTGATAGCACAGCTGAACCCACAAGTCACTTAGAAATAACTTGCCCTTCCTGGGTCTTGGCCTCTGAGGCGTCTTTTAAACGAGGGGCACTGAAGCGCCTCCTGAACACCGCATTAAAGCAAAGCCACCGGAAGTGATGTTCTCCCCGTTGCTGCAGCCGCTGATGGCTGGCGACATGGGGCTTTGGAGCAGCGCGTTCTGAAAGCCTGATAATTGAAGTCTTAAGAACATGCCGCTCCAAAGCCCCGTGTCTCCAGCCGCTGCTGCCGCCGGCAACGGGGAGAACGTCACTTCCAGCGGCTTTGCTTTAATGCGGCGTTCAGGAGGTGCTTCAGTGCTCCTCGTTTAAAAGCGGTGTGAGTCTCTTGAAGATGCCTTGCCCTTCCCGGGGCTTGTTGAAAGCACAGTTTGACCCCTGAGTTTCTTGGAGATGCCACCAGGGCTTTCTGGTGGCACAGCTTAGTCCCTAAGTCTCTTGGAGATGCCTTGCCCTGCCCAGGGCTTGTTGGCAGCATAGCTTGGCCCCTGAGTCTCATAGAGATGACTTGCCCTTCCCAGGGCTTTCTGGCTCTTGGAGGCACCTTACCCTTCCCGTGGCTTGCTGGCAGCACAGCTTGGCCCCTGAATCTCTAGAGAGTAACTCACGCCCCTCCCCCTCTCCAGGGTTTCCGACAGCACAGTTTAGCCCCTGTTCCAAACACTTATTTTGTTCCCCCGGGGGGTTACTGTTAGGACTTTATGGTTCCCTTAGGAGACCACAACAACTAACTGCTCCAAAAAAGTTTAACTGTTCCTATGTATAATCAAAGCAATTACAAATATAAAGACAAGAGATGAATGCAATCAAACCCAGAAAAGGAATCTGGTAGTAAACAAGAAAGTCCTGAAAATAGCTTCACTCCTTCGCCCTCGCCCAATGTTTTACTACTGATGTAGCTTTCTCGGGCATCCTCATTCAAAGTTCAGGCAAATTCCTTTTCTATAGTTGCAAAAAAAATAATCACAACTAATATACAGTCCAAAGAGACAAACAATTATACATAATAACGTTAAAGTAGACTAATTAATGTTACTAAAACACCAATCATGTTACAACTGAGTACATTTTGGGGGGAACAAGAAAACAAAAACAAAAACTGAGGGTATAAGGATCTGTTGTCCCTTAAAAATAAGTAGTTTTAACATTCTCAAGTACTGCCCTTGATAAAGAAACTTACCCCAGTTGGAAAGCATAATTCATCAAAATAGACATAGCTTAACTTCTTCTTTGCAGGAAGGAATGCTCTTCCTTAAAAAAGAGGAAACCGGCAGGTTGGTAACTATCATCTATACGGGAAAATTACTTTAAAGAGACAATCCCCCCAAAACAAAAGGGTTATAAGCAGGATCTCAAGATAAACTAATCTTATTATGCAAAAGGCTTCTTTAACTGTGGAAAGAATTAAGCCCGTTGGCTCAAAATTTACTTTGGGAACTCTCCTTCTTAAAGAGGACCACAGGCTACATACATTAAATTCACAGTACCGCAGGTGAAGGTAGAGTCGTATTTCACAGAAAGAAAACCTAGTCACCTGGTTCCTAAGCACCAATCCCAGGCCATAGCCCATATACCATCTCATAGGGGTTAATTATGATTTACAGCTGTCGGTAAGCATTAGGGATGGGCGAACGCGGTTCGGTAGTTCGGTGTTCGGCCCGAACTCGGCCTGTTCGGACAACCGAACA
>QEPC01007852.1:102230-114561 GCA_003113815.1 Sphenodon punctatus | reverse complement strand
CATCCAGTTCCCAACAGCTGCCAGACACTGGGTAAGCACTGAGACTTCCGGGTCTGGGTCTACAGAAAAAGAGAGGTAAAGCTGTGTATCATCGACGTACTGATGCCAATGTACGCTGAACCCTCTCATGACCTCGGCCAAAGGCTGCATATGTACAGTGAATAGGAGAGGGGACAGAATAGAAGCCTGTGGGACTCCACATGTGAGGTTCTGGGGAGATGATGAACACACCCCAAGCACCACCCACTGAGTTCTCCCTGCCAGGATAGAGCAGAACCATTCAAGAAGAATTCTGCCCACCACAGCCCAGTCCTGCAAATGGGCCTCCAACATCTCATGATCAATGGTATCAAATGCTGCTGACAGAGCTAATAAAATCAAAAGAGACAATCTGCCCTGATCCTATTCATGGTGCAGGTCATCGACCAAAGCCACAGGCAGTCTCCGTGCCAAACCCAGGGCAAAATCTGGAGTGTGAAGGATCAAGAAAGCTGATCTTATCCAGACGCCCCTGAAGCACCTGAGCCACCACCCATTCAGTAACCTTCCCTAAAAAAGGAAGGTTAGAGACTGGCTGGTTGCTGGCAAGGGAGTCAATGTCAAGCAATGTTGTTTTGAGCAGAGGCTGCACCACTGCCTCTTTAAGGCGGCCCAGCACCCTGTCCTCCTTAAAGGAGGCATTGACAACCCTGGCCAGAAATGGTCCTAACGTCTCATGGCAGGGCTTGACCAGTCAGAATGGGCATGGATTTAATTCACAAGTGGCTCGAACTGCCCAAAGACATCCACCTCATCAGCGGGCAATACCCACGGAAACTGATCCCATGAAACTGGACAAGGTGGAGCCTTCTTTACCTCAGGTTCTCCCACTGCTACAAGTGCGGAATCGAAATTGTGGTGAATCTGGGAAATTTTATCCATGAAAATGTCAACAAACATGTCACAGTGAGCACTGGAAGATTCCAGTTCCTGGCGGAGATAGGCCAGACTGACTAGCCTCTGCACCACCTGGAAAAGCTGGACGTGACTTCATGGATGCTATGATGGTAACAAAGAACACCTTCTTTGCTGCCTGCACAGCCACAGAATAGGCTCTTAAACTAACTCTATGCTACAATCTATTGGCTTCACAGCATGAGCACGGTGCCACCGTTGCTCCAGCCATCGTCCCTCCTGCTTCATCCGTCGCAGGTCCTCTGTAAACCACGTAGAGCACACTGCGGTAGTTCAGTCTCGAGGTAACAAAATCATGAACGATGGTGGCCAGGTCAGGGTGCGCGACATAAAACCAAAGCTGCTGAAACACACCCCCCCCATCGCCACCATCTCCACCAGAATATTCAAGCAGAGCTGGGAATCCAGGAGCACCCCTAGACTCCGCACCTGGGAGACTAGCGGGGGACAAACCCCATCAATGATGGGGGAAGTCACACTTCCTTCCCTCACCCATCTCCTCCACCAAATGCCTGGTGGAACAGCCAGGTTTTACAAACCTCGGATGATTTGCCAGCCCCAGGGGAACAGGACACCCCCAAAGTGAGGGCATTTCAGGGGTTGCTGCGGAGGCCTTCCAAAAAAATTATCAAGGGATTCAAGGCCCACACAAGAGATGTGGAGGACAGGCTTGTGAAGCGATTCTGGGAGCTCCAAATCAGGGAGCAGCAGGCCCAGGCTTATGCCCAGTACATATGTACTGAAAAGAAGACTGTTGAGGCAGCTCCAAATGTCTGTGCTAAAATGAACAACCAGTTGTGCCCCACCTGCCCTGGCCAATTTATTTATTTATTTATTTATTTATACCCCGCCACATCCAGCCTTACGGCTGGATGCTCCCTCATCTGTTCCCTGACTTCCAGGTACAGGGAGGGCACCACCTGCCTGCTGAAGGTGGTGTGTGAGGGAAGCTGGTACAGGGGTGCCAACAGTGCCAGCAGCCGGTGGAATTCCTGGTCCTCCACAATGTTAAATGGCTGATCATCAAGGGCAATCATCTCCCCCACCTGCCTGGTGATCTTTTTTTAATTTTTTTTTTTTTTTTAAATTTATATCCCGCCCCTCCTGCCCACAGGGCAGCCCGGGGCAGCAAACAGCATTTTGTTTAAAACAATAATAAAATTTTAAAAACAATTGGCATAAAATGTACACAGGCATAAAAGAGAGGACATGTAAAACGAAGCTCGCAACAATAAATTTGAAAACTTTACTTAAAACTATTTAAAAAACAGGAAAAACAAAACAACAACAACAACAACAACAGCAACAACATTTAATAAAACAAAAGCAAACATGAAAAGGAAACTTATAAACGAGCTAATAGTGAGTGCCACTGGGCCTGTTCCCCGGTATTTGGGGGAAAGGCAATAGGCCTTGGGGTGGCTCGCAGTTCGGATGGCCGGTGGCCACCATGGAGGGGTCCACCACGCCGTTGTCCATGGCATACTCCAAAACCTCCGCCAGCTCATTATGCCACCTGGAGACTGCCTGGTGGTAGACCTGCACGCGGCGCAGCTCGGCGGTGACATACTGTCCGTATGCCACCACCCTTTGCTGCTCCACCTGTACCACCTGCATCTCCGCCACCAGCCACTTCTCCAGGTCGGCAGAGGAGTTCTGGACCTCCTCCACATGGCCCTAGGTGCAGCGATGCAACCTGGCCTGAAGGGCCTTGATCGCAGCACCCTCCAGGATCCCGACGGGGGGAGGGGAAGGGCTTATATGCCTCCTTTTCCAGACTATGCTGTGGCTCCATGGGTGCAGCTGCAGAGGAGTCCTCCTCACCCGCCCCCCTCACCCACCTTTCGTCGGTCCGCTCTATGTGGGTGAGAAGCCCTGATGTTGTCCCCTCCCTCTGCCGGCGGAAAACTTTATTGCAGATCTAGAAAGAGCAGAAAAAGAAAGGAACATTAGAAGTGCCATACTGTGTCAGACCAATGGTCTGTCAAGCCCTGCCTGCATTCTGTCTCCACTAGTGGGTGGACTGGGTGGCCAGCCATCTAATCTCTCTGTGCAGGGGACTTCTGTTCCTGACAGGTCAGAGGGCAATTAATTCCCTGTTGTTCCAGTCCCCGTGACATACCTTGCATGTGGCGGTTCTGTCGGCCTGGATGTAAAACCGCCAGACATCCGACGACTGGTGCCAAATGTCTGGGGGTGAGGCTGGTGAGCTCCGCCTAGGGGTCTGTCAATGAGTCATCTTCCTAGGCCTGGTCCTGGAAGCTGGGCTGGGTCCGGGGCCAGAATCCGATTCCCCTCTGAAATGGGAATACATAGGAACACCAAGTAAATATCATACATTTATGATGATGCCTCTAATCCTACCTCCTTGGGGTGCTAGTAGGGACGGCAACTAAAAAACCCATAAAGAAAAGCACGTGCAAATCCTGCCCTCCCAGGGTTACTACGGGATGCTAGATATTGCAACTAGAAAGCCCCTGGCTGGCACGTGCAAATCCTGCTGCCCTCCTTGAGGTGCTAGGGATGGCGATGCGAGATGTGACCCTGGCTGGAGGAATGAGACTGCCCTTATTTGGGGGGGCGTAGGGAATGGGATGGCAACTGGAGAGTGGAGACACTTGATAGCCAGGCACATGTTTGGGTGGGGGATTGCTCATGCCTGACTGCTGGAAGAGTCCCTGACACTACAGTACCCTCTCTCTCTGTGGCAGAGATCCGCTGCCACCCACTGTTGGCCACTGTTTGTGCCTGACTGATGCCCACCACCCACGCACTCACCCGCACACCAGTGAGCTGAGCTCGCTCTAACTGATACAGCCTTTCTTGTCTAAAAAGTAAAAAAAAGGTTTACAATCCTGGCAGGAATGGCAGTAGAGCCCACCGATTCCTCCTCGTCCGAAGAGGAAGCCAGTGCCACCGGTGCCACGGGAGGTGTAGCAGGGGCATCAGCCTCCACCTGTTCCTCCTCCTCCTCCTCCAACACCGGCAAATGTGCCCCCAGCCGGAGGATGTGAACAGCCTTCTTCATTTTTTGTTTAAAAAAACCGACACACCAACAGTCACCCACAACACATACCAACCACCCAAACACACAGCACATCCAAACCCAACACAATCACAGCCAAAACACACGAACGAAGCAGCCACCAAATCAAAGACACACCCACTCATCTCACAGCTCCACATGCACACAAATTTCCAGTTTCCCGCACGATTTCCGGCTTCCCGTGCGCTCGTGATATTTTTACACCGAATGCCGAACGCCAAACGTGATCTCGGCGATGCACCCAAACGGCCGAACCTGAACACACGAACCGAACGCGGCTTAACCAAATGGCCAAACATGAACTCGGCGATCCACCCGAACGACCGAACCCAAACACACGAACCGAACGCGGCCGAACCGAACGGCCGACCCCAAACCGCGATCTGTTCTCCCATCCCTACTGATTGGTCCTCCTGTAAAGGTGGAAGCCTGAAGTAATTGGTCAGTGAATTTGTCTGTCAGTCTTTTGGACTGATTCTGCTCCCTTCGTCAAACTCCTTCCCCTGCCATGCCTCTGAATGACACTGCATGTGCTATTTAGTTGAATAACAAAAGTCTTCAGGATGGAAACTTCAATTGATTGTAAAATTTGCACACATTGTGATATCTTTCAATAATATGGCAGAGATGATTCTGAAGGTCTGAGATATAAGCTTACTGAAGTTCATATAAAATGGATGTAATACAGAGAACTTAAAGATAGAAATATATTTACAAGTAAATTACTCATAACATAAGCACCCTTTATCCAATCCTTCTGAAATATAGCACAGATAGTAATCTTGGGGAGATATATATTCTTTCCAAGTTTCATCCAAATCATATGGGAGACAAAGTTGTTACAGCCAGGAACGTGTACACATTTTAAAAAGAATTAACTCATTTTAACTACTTATAAAATCAGATGACTTTATCCAAGATTTCTGAAATTGTGCACTTATAATCCTGCTAGGTTTTTTCAAAATCAGATGAAAAATATAAAAGGTAAAGCCAAAAATGTGTTTTTCAGATTTTTTCCTATTAATTCATAACAACAAAAATAATATTTTTAGTTTTTTCATTATTGTGTTCTCTCCATTTCGATATTCAATAAAGAAAATGAAAAATCCCTGTTTAATTTTCATTATTATAATAACAAAAACAAAAGGCACACCCCTAATCTTAAATGTGAAAATTGAGTGATGGGAGTAATTCTGATTATGGCCCTTTTTACATGAATGGGGGTGGGTGGGGGTATGGGTGTTCCAGCACGGTGGGTGGAGGTGGGTGGGTGTCCCTTTATACAGACACACACGTTAGTGAGGCACGTTATATTAATCCAATATTTGTGGTAAATAGGAACTAAGACCGAATCTTGGACCTCAAATATTAATGGCAATTCCCCTTCCCTAAGTCCAACAAAACCCAAATATGGGTTACAGCACACTGGGCTGATTTTGTTTAAATTAAAAGTCTGTCATCCAGTTATAGAACACAGTACAAATTTTCACATTAATTATGTGTTTCACATATGCTTTATGGATTTTAAGTGCCCTTACAGGTCTTGTAGAAGTAGTAATATGCAGCATAATTATAAATAATATGCATTAATCACTTGTAAATTTTATGAAGTATATCTCCAAGGTTTATAAGATTAAAGATTACGCTGCTTTCTTAAGATTATGCTGCTTTCTTAAGATTAGTGATAAGAGTTAGACTGAAAATTCCTTGCACCATATTATATTAGAGTTTGCTTGGGCTAGATTTTCCAGCCTGGCTCTACGTGCTCAGCCTTTTTTTTTTTTTTTAAATTAAAACTTTTTAATTAAATTGTAGGAAAACAAACAATGACCATTTACAATCTATCTCTGCAATACATAATAATTGACATTTGGTCTGTCGCACTACAATTAGTATTGTCAGCAATATTTAGTAGGGGTCCTGGGAAAAGGAGAAGAGAAAGTCCCCGATGTGTATCTGTAGTCAATTTAAAAAACAAACAAAATCCAGTCTCTGTATATTCATAGCCTTAGGAGCCAATAATATTCAGATTCTTGTCTGTTGTTCTAAGTCCAGAGCCCTTATTACTGGTGTCCATGTCCGTTCGAAGGTACTCATTACATTATGGAGATCCGCATGCAATCTTTCCATAGTGTACATGAACCATATCTTTCGATATAGCTCTTCCATTGACAATTCCTCAGCCCCCTTCCAATGTTTAGCTATCACTGCTATTGCAGCGAGGCATACTATTTTACAGGAATTCTGCCACCTGAGCATATTCTTTGTTTTGAGGTATAAACCCAGCAAAGCTAATTCCAATTTATGAGGCACCACTTCCCCTGCTATTCCATTTATTAGTCTCCATACCTTGGACCAAAAAAGACACACTTTCGAGCACTCCCACCAGCAATGTTTGTAAGTGCCTATTTCACCGCAACCCCTCCAGCATAACCCCTTCTCCGATGAACTTGAGAATTTTAACCTCACTGGGGTAAGGTAGTACCTTATTGGGAGTTTAAGCTGAATTTCTCTAATTTCTAGGGAAGCTACACATCTATTCATATGGTGCCATAACTCCCTTTCCTGTTCTTGCCCTATGGCTAGGTTTGCGTCTTTCCTCCAGTCTTCTATATATTTTACTGGTGCTTTATAATATAATTCCTTTATTGCTTTGTATATTCTTCCCAGTCTTCCCGAAGATTTATTATTTTTGAATAGCAGCGTTTCTAACTTAAGTGGCTCTCTGCTAAAATTTTCTTTGTTTTGTGGGGCATTTGCTAGACCTTTTATTTGCAGGTACTGGAGTGTATCTACTTTCCCTTGCGTAATTTCCTCTATTGTGTCTCTGGTTAGAAATCTTCCTCCCAAGAATAGTTGCCCCATTCTTACTATCCCCTTATTTCTTAATGATTCCTGCAGTCCTGGTGCTAATTCTCTTTTCTAGCCGTTATTGAATTTAAAGGGGTGAAGAGGGAAAACTCTCCCTTCAACCCCATTTTTGTCCTCAACACGTGCCAATTCTTGCAGAGTACTCCTATAAAGGGGTGTTCTCGTCTTATCTCCACCGGCATTTTGTTAGGGGAGGTAGGGAATTAAGGGAAAGGTCCCACGGATATCCCCAAGCCTTGCTCACCACACTCTGACAATCTCACCAGTCGTTGGGCCCCACTCGAGTACTCGGGGAAAAACAACCCCTCAGGATATTGGGTGGCCTGTAATACTTCGTTAGAAGCAGGGCCCTTTCATCATTGGGGTGGAGGACGCAACCTCGAGAGGAGCCCCTTCTGTCAGGCTCCCTTGTACACACCACTCGTTCTGTTGCACCGTGCTTATAGACAGGATAGGGGTTGAAGGGCTGTGGTCATAGTGGGGGAAAACAGGGGAAGTAGGACCAGGAACTAAGGGCAGGAAGGAACCTTACGCACTACACAGGGAGGAGGGGGCCCAGACTGAGGTTTAGGCAGGGAAGTGCACCCCCACACCCGCTTCTCCCAACCACCCAACACCACTCTCACCGTACCTTGCTCTCTCACTCTCGCCTCGACTACTCTCACTCACTCAGCCACACCGCTTTTACTCAGCTTCACTCCTCACTCTATCTCCTTCAAATCGCTCGGGGCCAGTCTCACAGCGCTGCTGTTCTCCGGCAGCGCTGTGTTCTCTCTGACTCCCTTATGTAGTGCGGGCCCCGCCCCCACGCTCCCGAAACCGCGCTGAACGTCGCGGCGCTAAAGCCACGCCCCCTAGGTCATCTGGTGGCGTGGCTGTCAGCTCTCGCTGTTCCCTTTTCTCCTGCGGGGCTTCCTTGCTCTTAGGCTCTGCGCCTTGCTCCTGTGTTGGGGCCCCTGGTATTGAGTCGTGGTCCCCCATGGGGGCTTGCCCTAGTTTCTGTGGGCCTCTTCACTTTCGGCCCTTTCCTCGTTGTGCCCTGCTACTGCCCCTCAGGTCCCAGAGCCTTACAGTACCCCCCCCCAGGGCCCACACTGAGAAGGGTGCGGGCCCGGCTTAAAAGGGTAACGGGCGTGGAAGCGGCGCACCAGGAGAGGGGCATGGACCCCTGCGGCCGGCTCCCACGAACGCTCGGAGGGGGGGTACCCCTTCCAATCAATGAGGTAAAACAAAGCCCCCCGAATCCAGCGGGAGTAAAGGATCCCCTGGACCTCGAATTCGGCATACCCCTGGGGGAAGGGGGCACACGGAGGCGCCTCAGGCTCCAGGAAGAGAGGGGGAATGTGGGGTTTCAGGAGGGAGACGTGGAATACAGGGTGAATTCGGTACTGTGGGGGCAAGGTCACATGGTATGAGATGGGGTTAAGTTGCTGGGCCACGGGGAAAGGCCCCATATATCTATCATCAAGCTTGGGAGACGGGCGAGCCGAAGGGTAGTGCTGCCTATCCACCCACACAAGGTCGCCCACATGAAACCACGGCGCAGGGCGACGATGGCAGTCCGCCTGCGTCTTATACTGTTGGCGAGCCTCCTGCAGGTGGGCAACCGCCTGAGCCTGGGCATGCTGCAGACGGGAGATCAGGGCACCGGCTGCCAGGACTGATATCGCCGGGGTCTCGGGGAATACTAGGCGGGGGTGGAAGCCATAAGAGACATGAAAGGGCGAGGTTCCTAAGGAGGCATGGCAGGCATTATTATATGCAAACTCCGCGATGGGCAGGAGCTCGACCCATCCGTCCTTCAAGTAAGTCGTATAGCAGCGGAGGTATTGCTCCAAGGCCTGATTCACCTGCTCTACTTGGCCATTAGTCTGGGGGTGGTAGGCGGACGATGGGGCTAATTGGACCCCCACCGCCGTAAACAAGGCCTTTCAAAAGCGGGCGACAAATTGAGACCCTCGGTCAGACACAATGGTGACTGGGAGCCCATGTAATCGAACAACATTCTGTAAGACTAGGAGTGCGGTCTGTGGTGCCATCGGGAGCCCCTTACAAGGCACGAAGTGGCCCATTTTCATAAACTGGTCTTCAATGACCAGTACCGTGGTATATCCTTGTGAAGGGGGGAGGTCCACGATGAAATCAAGATTGATCCACTGCCAGGGGCCTTTGGGCAAGGGGGCCAGCTGGAGGAGTCCCACCGGTCGCCCCCTAGGAGTTTTTGTACGGCTGCAGACCGTGCAACCCCGCACATAGGCTTGTGCATCCTGGTGCATGGTTGGCCACCAAAAATGCTGTTGGAGCAGTTCCAGGGTTCACCGTTGCCCAGGGTGGCCCGCCAGGGGGGCATTGTGGTAAGCCCACAGGATCTGGCGCCTTGCTGCGTTGGGCACCACCAAGGCCCCCTTCCGCCGTGGGAGGTCGTGAATGTCGGTGGTCATTGAGGCGATTCGGCCTCCTCGTTTTGTTAGCTGCAGGAATTGTTGTGCGGTGATTCCTACGGCGCCGAATACCCTATGATCCAAGAGGGCCTCTCCGCGAAACGCCGCGTTCGGGGGATTTTCGTATTGACGGGAAAGCGCATCTGCCAGCGCATTCAGAGGCCCTGGCCCGTAGTTGACCTGAAAACGAAACCGAGTGAAGAAGAGTGCCTACCGGGCATGCCTCCCCGTTGTGATGCGGGCGGATTGGAGGAACATCGGATTCTTGTGATCCGTGATGACCTGTATGGGGTGAGCCGCTCCCTCCAAGTGGTGTCTCCATGCTTCAAATGCGGCCTTAATGGCCAACAATTCTCTGTCCATAATCGTGTAGTTGCGTTCAGCTGGACTAAGTTGCCGGGAGTAGTAGGTGCACGGCAATCGTAGTGTGGCACCCTGGGGGGTCTGCATTAGAATCGCCCCCAGGGCCACACTAGACGCATCGGTTTCTATGGTAAACGGCAGGTCCGGGTCCGGATGTTGAAGGATGGGGGCTCGGGTGAAGGCTTTCTTAAGTGTCTCAAAAGCCGCCCCCTGTTCCGGGCTCCATTGATAGGGCTGTCCTTTCTTAAGCAGTTTGGTCAGCGGGGCAGTTTTATCAGCATACTGTGGGATGTATTGGCGATAATAGTTCGCACTTCCTAAGAACCGCTGTAATGGCTTTACCCCTTGCGGAGGGGGCCAGGACGTAATAGCCTCCACCTTGCTTGCTTCCATCTGAATCCCCCTTGGCGAAATAACGAACCCCAAAAAGGGGACCGTGTGTTGGTGGAAGAGACATTTGGATAGTTTACAGTACAGATGATGTTTTTCGAGGTGAGAAAGGACGGTACGGATGTGGACAACATGCTCGGCTCGGTTGTGGGAATACACTAGGATGTCGTCCAGATAGGCGATTACATATTGGTCCAGAATGTCACGGAATATGTCATTTATCAGGTGCTGAAAGGCGGCCGGCGCATTGGCCAGTCCATAGGGCATCACCAAATACTCGAAGTGCCCATACCTTGTGCGAAAGGCGGTCTTCCACTCATCCCCTTGATGAATGTGCAGCAAGTTATATGCCCTGTGGAGGTCGAGCTTCGTGAACAGGGTGGCACCTTGCAGCCGACCCAGTAGTTCGGGGATGAGTGGTAACGGGTATCGATTCTTCATGGTGATGGCATTTAAGCCCCTATATTCTATACAGGGTCTTAGACCGCCGTCCTTTTTGGGCACAAAGAACAGAGGTGCCCCCCCCCGGGGAGGTGGAGGGTCGAATGAACCCCTTGGCCAGATTGTCGTTGATGTATTCTTTGAGGGTTTTAAGCTCTGGCTCGGCAAGAGCATATATCCGACCATACGGGGGGACCGTGTCTGGCAAGAGTTCGATGGGGCAGTCATAATCCCTGTGTGGCGGTAAGGTCAGTGCGTGTTGTTCCCTGAATACTACCTGCAAATCCCGATACTCCATGGGGATAGCTGAATCGTGTTCCCTTGTAACGGCCCCTAGAAGACCCTGGCGGGGCGTTAGAAGGTGTGGGGTACAGCCTGGGGATGAGAAGGCAATAGCTCCTTGCTGCCAATCGATGGTGTGGTTGTGGAGTCGTAACCACGGGATCCCCAAAACCACCGGAAAGGCCGGTGTGCAGACTACGTCCAAGCTAATGGTCTCCCCGTGGGTTCCAATAACCCCACACATTCCCCGCGTACAGGTAGTAATGGGTCCTGAAGTCAAAGGGGACCCGTCAATGGCCACAACGATTTCGGGCCAAGGTTTAGGCTGTACCGGGATTCGTTTTTCTCGAACCAGGGCCTCGTGTATGAAGTTGCCAGAGGCTCCTGAGTCAATAAGAGCAAGAACCATGAGAGAGTGTGCCGGCGTCAGGGTACGAGTTAACGGCACCCGTAGTTGTCCGTTCTTGAGGGGCCCCTGGGGGTTTGTGCCCAGTAGGGAAGAGGGGGCGTGCTGTGTGGTTACCGGGATGCCCCTCGCCCATCCCGGTCCTGGTCGTTTCCCGCCACCCGGCGGGTTGGGGGTAATGCCGGGCAGTTCCGGGCCAAATGCCCTGCCTCTCCACAATAGAAACAGAGTCTTCCAGAACGCCTTCGCTCTCGCTCTTGTGGTGTTACGGTGCCCCGGGAGGCCCCAATCTGCATGGCTTCGGTTTCGTCGAGGCGGTTCCCTTCTGCTCTATTGGGGCCCATGGCCACCGGATGTGTTTGCCAAGTTCGCCCGCCCTCCTGTCGACGCTCCTGCTGCTGCTTGGCGAGCCGTTCGTCGATCTGGCATGCAAGATTCACCAGCTCTCCCCACTCAGCCGGGAGGGCGGTGAAGGCCAGCTGGTCCTTAATCTCATCGTGGAGCCCCCTACGGAACAGGACCTTCAGAACACTGTCCGGCCAATTCACTTCTACCACTAGTTTCTGAAACTGGGTCACATACTCTAAAAGGGTTCCCCGACCCTGTTGCAGCGACATAATCGCCGTCTCTGCGTCTTTTATCCGATGGGGATTATCGTAAAGAAAAGAAAATTCTTGGATGAACTTGGGGTAGTCGGTGAGAAGTGGGCTCTCCTGGGTTAGTAAGGGGGTGGCCCAATCAAGGGCAATCCCCTCCAGGTGCCCAATTACAAACGCCACCTTTAGTGCGTCTGTGTGGTAAGTAAGGGGTTGGGTACGAAATACCAACTGACAGAGCGCCACGAACCCCTGGAAGTGGCGTCGATCTCCTGAGAACTTGGTAATGGGGGGGTGTTTGGGCTCCCTTCCCCGGGCCCCCCTTTCGACCGGGGGGTTAGCCCCCCCTCGACCCCCAAGAGGGTAGGCGGCAGCCTCCCCTTGGCCGCCCCCCTCAGCTACTCCTACTTCTTGCCTTTCTTTAATATCCTTGACCTCGAATGCCAGGGCCTGGATAGCACGGTGCATTTCCTCAAGCTTGGCAGCCATATCCATGGTGGGTGCCGGAGAAACTGTTAGGGGAGGTAGGGGATTAAGGGAA
>QEPC01007852.1:79244-102048 GCA_003113815.1 Sphenodon punctatus | reverse complement strand
ACACTTCGTTAGAAGCAGGGCCCTTTCATCATTGGGGTGGAGGACGCAACCTCGAGAGGAGCCCCTTCTCTCAGGCTCCCTTGTGCACACCACTCGTTCTGTTTGCACCGTGCTTAGAGACAGGATAGGGGTTGAGGGGCTGTGGTCGTAGTGGGGGAAAACAGGGGAAGTAGAACCAGGAATTAAGGGCAGGAAGGAACCTTACGCACTACACAGGGGGGAAGGGGCCCAGACTGAGGTTTAGGCAGGGAAGTGCACCCCCACGCCCACTTCTCCCAACCACCCAACACCACTCTCACCGTACCTTGCTCTCTCACTCTCGCCTCGACCACTCTCACTCACTCAGCCACACCGCTTTTACTCAGCTTCACTCCTCGCTCTATCTCCTTCAAATCGCTCGGGGCCAGTCTCACAGCACTGCTGTTCTCCGGCAGCGCTGTGTTCTCTCTGACTCCCTTATGTAGTGTGGGCCCCGCCTCCACACTCCCGAAGCCACGCTGAACGTCGCGGCGCTAAAGCCACGCCCCCTAGGTCAGCTGGTGGCGTGGCTGTCAGCTCTCGCTGTTCCCTTTTCTCCTGCGGGGCTTCCTCGCTCTTAGGCTCTGCGCCTTGCTCCTGTGTTGGGGCCCCTGGTATTGTGTCATGGTCCCCCACGGGGGCTTGCCCTAGTTTCTGTGAGCCTCTTCGCTTTCGGCCCTTTCCTTGTTGTGCCCTGCTACTGCCCCTCAGGCCCCAGCGCCTTACACATTTTCCCTTGGTCCACTAGGAATTCTTTTAATTCTTTAGACTGAGTCAGCTCTTTTTCTAGCCTAGCCCATTCTGGTGCGTTGATCTCTTCGTACCAGTCATATATCCCCAGTGTAATTGCTGCTCTGTGATATAATTTTAGGATAGGTACATTCAGCCCCCCTTTATCCTTGAGTTGCATCAATGTGGCTCTTCTAATTTGTGGCATCATGCCATTCCACACGAGGTCTTTTACTAGATCTTCATTAAGCTTGAAGAAGGCCTCCGGAAATGCAATCGGTACTGCCATTAGCTTATGTAGCAGCTTAGGCAGCACCATCATTTTATATATATTTATCCTACCTATCCATGATACTGCCATCTTGCGCCATGGTTGTATTTCCTGCCTTAATTGTTTTATCAGCAGAAGGAAATTTGCTGTATAAAGGTCCTTAGTATTTTTTTTGAGTACTACCCCCCAGATATTTTAGCCCTGAATTTGTTATAGGAAAGGGTGACATTTCTTTTACCTGCTTATCCTGTTCCTTTCCAAAACTGTAGGATATAGCAAAAGATTTATCTCTATTTATAGAGTATCCTGAAATATTCCCCAAAGCTTCCATAATCTTTATTAATTCTGGCAGTGTTTTCTCTGGTTCTGTTATATATAACAAGATATCGTCTGCATACAAAGATAATTTGCATTCGATGGTTTCTATTTTAACTCCCTTAATTTTTTTCATTTTGCCTTATCGCCCAGACGAATACTTCTAGGACCAGGTTAAAGAGCAATGGGGAAAGGGGACACCCCTGTCTCGTCCCTCTATGCAAATTAAATGACTCTGTAAGTTCCCCATTGATTAAAAGCCTAGATTTTGGACTCTTATATATTGCAAGGAGCCACTATGCAAAGTTCCCTATCATGCCCATCTTTTCTAATATTATTATTATTATTATTAACAAACATTTATATAGCGCCAGCAGTGTACCTGGCACTTTACAAAGTAATAAAATAGACACGGTCCCTGCCCCTAGGGCTTACAATCTGAGAGACAGGAGCTGGGGGAGAGACTTAGGAAGGGGAACAGAGGGAGAGACAAGGGGTCTAACATTCATGAAGATGCGAGGTCTCAAGTGCACGTGCTTGGCTTGGTTACGATGAGAATGACAGCAGGCAGGTCCATGTTGCAAGGAAAAGGGTAAACAGATCGTAGGTATAGGAATAGTGGCTCAGCAGGATAAAGAGTCAGACAGAGCAGAGCGAAAGAGGTGAGTTTTAAGGAGAGCTTTGAAGGTATGAAGGGAGGGTGCAAGGAGGATGTGGACAGGGAGGGAGTTCCAGGCATGGGGGGCAGCAAGTGAGAAGGGACGAAGGCGCTTAGGGGAGCAGGGAAGGCATGGAAGGGTGAGAGAAGGGACAGAGGAGGAGCGAAGTGCACGGGCTGGAGTATGGAGGGTGATAAGTGCAGAGAGGTAGGGGGGAGCAAGGTTGTGAAGAGCTTTATAGGTGAAGACTAGGAGCTTGTGCAGGATTCATTCAGGAAGGGGAAGCCAGTGAAGTGAAGAGAGGAGGGGCTGCACATGGTCGAAGCGACTGGCGAGGTAGATGACCCTGGCAGCAGAGTTTTGGACAGAGATGAGGGGAGAAAGGTGAGACCGGGGAAGGCCAGTGAGAAGGAGGTTACAGTAATCGAGGCGAGAGATGACCAGAGCATGAACAAGAGTTTTGGCAGATGAGACAGAGAGAAAAGGGCGAATCTTAGCAATGTTATGGAGGGAGAAGCGATAGGATTTAGCAACAGAGTCAATGTAGGGTTTAAAAGAAAGGGCTGAGTCAAAGATGAAGCCTAGGCTATTTAATACCCTAAATAGACATTTTGGCTCAATAAAATTAAAGGCCTTCTCCGCATTAGCGGAGATGACCATAGCTGGGATTTTTTTGCATGTTCACTGCAAATATTACGTTGATTGCTTTCCTTATGTTATTCCTACCCTGTCTGCCCTGTATAAAGCCGGTCTGATCCCTGTGTATTATTTCCTCACTTATTGATTTTAACCTGTCTGCCAGAATTTTTGCAAAAATCTTATAGTCGCAATTCAACAGAGGGTGATTTCAGATGTTACGGGGCCCGTTGGCCCCATACCAAAATCAACCCATTAAATCCCCGCGGGGTTAACCCGTCACGCCATAACAGATGTGCCGGGGGGATCCCGGCTTGGAATCTGGGAGGGGGCGGGGCCACGCAGCGCAATGTGCAGCCGCACAGCCCCGCCCCCTCCACGCTCCTGCCGCCCGCCCTCTGGGGAGACGGGCGGGTGGCGGGGCCAATGTGGTCGCTGCGTTGGGCCGGATTCACCACAACCCAGGATCCCGCCGGGGATCCCGGGCCGTGGCGCCCGGCCAGATGTTACTTTTTTTGGGTCCCCGCTGGGGATCTCTTTGACCATGCTTCCCGGGACATTCCCCCAGCTAGCCCGGGAAGCATGGTTCAAATTGACCCCATGTGGGTATTGACCGTGGCAAACATCTGACGGCCGCCAAACAGAAGTTCGAGACACATTGACCACAGGTGGGTATTCGACCGTGGTTCACTGTGATCTTGTAACGTCTGAAAATACCCAGAGATATCGGTCTATAGCTTCCGCAACACTCCGGATCTCTTCCTGGCTTAGGGATTACTGTTATGACAGCATTATAAAAATTTTGACACATTTCATTCTCAACTAGTATGTTATTAAACACTGCCATTAAATGAGGTACAAGGATATCCCCAAATGCCTTGTAAAACTCACTAGGAAACCCGTCAGGTCCTGCCACCTTATTGTTTTTTGATACTATTATTGCCTCCTGTACTTCTTTTGGTGTGATGTCAGCATTTAAGAACGCTAATTGGCCTATGTTCACTTTAGGAATATGTAATCCCTCCAAAAATTTTAATATCTCAGGATCTTTCGGGTTGTTAGAAGTATAAATCTTTTTGTAAAAATCAAGAAAAACCCCTTTCATATCTTGTAGTTCTGTACAGTATTTCCCCCTCTTGTCTAGAACCCTAGATATGTATGCTTTCCTTTGTTTTTTCTTTACTAGATTAGCCAGAGTTCTCCCTGCCCGGTTATTATGTTCATAAAAATGGAATCTGATTTTCCGAAGTTGGTTCTTAGTTTTCTCTAGTTCTATTGTATTTATAGCTTCTCTGCTTTTGATTATTTTCCTTCTCAGATCCCTAGTGGACCTAATCTTTTTTAAGGCCTCCTATTTTTGTAGTTCCGTGTATGCCTCCTTTTTTGGCTGCCTTTTATCTTTTATTATTTTCGCATTTAAGGCGATTATTTCACCTCTAGTTACAGCCTTTGCTGCTTCCCATAATGTTGCCAGGGAGTCAATTGTACCCAGATTATGATCAAAAAATTCTAACAAATTTTTTCTTATTTGATCTCTATTTTCCCTATTTTTGAGCAAACTTCTATTAAGCTGCCAATTGTTAAACAGTTGCCGCTGTTTTCCTTGTTCTTTGAACGTGGTGATCACTGCACTTTGATCAGTCATCACCACAGGTACAATTATACATCTGTTTCCCTTATGTGCCTCTATTTTGTTTATTAAGACATGATCAATGCATGTGTAGGTGTTATGTATAGCGGGAAAAAAAGTATAATCTCTCTCTTTACCATTTAGGTGCCTCCAGATGTCAATCCAACCGAATTGCTCTAGCATCTTATTTATTTCCCTCTGTTCCCCCTTTATACCTCCCAACCTGGAATGATCCAATTCAGAGAGGGTGGCATTGAATTCCCCTTGTATTATTACAGATCCCCTGGATACCTGAGCAATTTTTTCAAAACAGTCTTTGAGGAATTTCACCTTACCAGTATTGGGTGCGTATATGTTGGCTAAAGTCAGTAGCCATCCATTTAGTTTACCCACCAGGCACAGAAATCTTCCTTCTTTATCCTTTATACCCTTTCCTAACAAAAAATCCTTCTTTTTGGTAAAAACAACGATAACTCCTGCTCTTTTCTTATTAGCGCATGAAGCCCATAGACCTCCTATTCTGGCTGTCTTAAATGTAGGGACATCCTTTGGTAATAAATGTGTCTCTTGCAGAAAAAATATATCCGCCCCCTGCTCCTCTACGAAGTCTTTAACCCTCTTTCTTTTCTGAGGAGAATTTAAACCTCTGATGTTCAGAGTGATTGTTTTAGTATCAGCCATCATTTAATCTGACCTGTTTTTTGAGGATAATCAACCCTCTCATAGCTATAACGCCTGTATTTTTTACGTTCCAGAGATACTTAAGTGTATGCTTTCCTATATCTGGCTCACTTTTATCCTTG
Organism: Sphenodon punctatus; assembly: GCA_003113815.1. Taxonomy (NCBI): domain Eukaryota; kingdom Metazoa; phylum Chordata; class Lepidosauria; order Sphenodontia; family Sphenodontidae; genus Sphenodon; species Sphenodon punctatus. Next base: position 96,987 of record QEPC01007852.1, on the reverse strand, counting down.
TAAGTTATTTGCCCCAGAGACTGTTTCTTTTTCTTCTTCTTCTCCTCCTTCCCATATAAGACCCCACCAATTCCCTTCTTCACCCCTTTTTTCTCTCTCTTTTCCCATCTCCTTAAATTTCTCTTCCCCCCCCATGAGCTATTTCGCTCACCTCTCCTTCTCCTCTTACTCCCTGCGAGGATCCTCTGGAAGCACAATCACCCAGATTAATAAGGATAATACAACATGTGCCCTTCCTCCCACCACCCCCCAGCTCACATTTAAATTTCAGGTATATAAATCTCTTTAACACTTATCAAACCAACCAATATTTCTTAATCTATTATCAAAACACCCCTTTAAACATAGACTGTGGTCATTCATTTCTGTTTTCAGCACCATTGTGTATCCCTACATCTTATGACTATTTACAACCAACTTTTTATATTAGAAGAACTGTAGAGAATACCAATGCAATCTGGTTATCAAACCCCGCATTCCTTTTATCCAATTATCAATCCATCCCACAAACCATAAACTTTCAACACTCTTAACTATTTTCTACACCCATTTGTGAACCCACTTCTTTTGTCTTTTCTCCAACAGCTTGAATGCTGTACACTTCTGTGCAGCTCCCTGTATCGATCCTCATCTTTGCACTCTCTCTCTAGCTCTTCCTGGCTGGGTTGCAAGAAATATTTCTAGGTCCTATGTGGTTTCAAAAATTTTCTTCCTTCCATTTTCAAAAATCATCATTTTAGCAGGAAAGAGCAGCCTGGGTTTCAGGTTTCTTTCAATCAGCTCTCCGAAGTACTTGCCCCATCTCATTATTTTTCTTACTGTCTCCGCAGCATAATCAGGGAAAATTCTTATATTTTGTTGCTGGAATTGTAATTTCTTCTTAGCTCTGGCTGCCCTGAGAATTTCTTCCTTAGTATTATAGCTCGAAAACTTGATTTATATTGGGCGGGGGGGATCAGTGTCTTTCTGTGGTGGGCGCCCTGTTCTGTGAGCCCTTTCGATTGGGGCAGCATGAAATTGGGCTTCTTCTGGAAAATTTTCTTTTAATACAGCCCATACTATCTCATTTATTTTTTCTATGGCCCCTGTCTCCTTAACTCCATTCAATCTCAGGTTTCCTCTTCATGAGCGATTTTCCAAATCCTCACACTTTGCAAGTAGGAAAGCAGTCTCACCTTTCAATTTTTCTAACTGCTCCTGGGTGGAGAGGGAATGATCTTCCAGCGGAGAGATTCTGCCTTCAGCTGCCTGCACTCTCTTTGTTATCCCTTCCATCCTTCTGTTACCTTCCTCTACTGCCTGTCTCACTTGCCTCATCTCTTCTTTTAATTCTTCCTTCATTTGCCTGAGTAGCTTTTTTAAAGAGCCTGTCTCTGCCCTCTCTTCTTCATTAACGCATGGAGGGGCCTGGTCTATTTCAGTTTCCTGCTCCACCTCCACTGTCAGCCTTTTCCCCCTGCTGCTTCTCTCCCCCTCCTGCCTTGTCCCTGTAGTTTTTAGCCTATTAGAATGCCGATCTGGGGAGCTCACCAGCGCTGATTTTATCATGGATTTATCTTATTCTGCTCTTTTTCCTTTTACTGCTGATCCATCCCCCTCCTCACCTGTAGAGCCCGAAGAAGAAACCAGGTCAGTTTCAGGTTCCCATTCTGCTGCCGGCGCCAATGTCATTTTGCTTCCCTCACTGCTTGCCTCCTTCCCATGCAGCAGTTCAGCGGCCTGGCCCTTGTGACAAAATCTTTCTAGAGCGTTTGCTTGCGATAGTTTTTGGCGAGGTTTGTTCCTCCCAGCAATCTCCGACCAATTTAGGGCTTTTTTTCTTTCTTTGAACCGGGTTTCAGTTTGCTTTTAGAGCTGGGGGTACGGAGCTCGGGCGACTTCCAGCTGCTAATCTTGCCGCATGCGCAGATCCCCCCTCAGCCTTTTTTAAAGGTCCAAACTAACCTGAACCTAGACCTGCCTTTTCTAGAGTGCTGTGATGCCACCGTTCTTCCTTCTCAAGGGCAGGGGCACTTCTGATTGGTCAACCCAACCCAGTCTGAATAGGTCAGATGGCAAGGGGTGTTTTCAGATATGACAATGGCCAGCTTTAGCTTTACTCTGCAGGCCACCATCATGTAGGTTTGCACCCACCAGATGTTAGCATGGGATGGATCCTGATGGCAGTGGTAGATAGCCTGAGCTGTGACTCAGACAGAAACTTTGCCACATCACAGACTGGGCTAGCCACCACCACAGTCGGGATCCCACTGCCTGACCAGGAGTAAAGTGGACTTTATGTTTCAAAGCTGCTTTTCTCACTCTGGTTCGGAGTGGCCAGGGGTCTGGGCACCATGGCAGCTGTCACTGACCACCATGGTCACCCATCAGGCAGAGGATGGATGGCTGGTTACAGTGTGGAGGTAGGGCTGGGTGGACACACATCTGCCTGGTTCCCTGCCCTCCACAGCAACCAAGGCCCCTTCACGTTAGTTCAGGGGTCTTGCCAGACCCTGGCAACAATGGTGGTCTCACTCAGGAGGGGGTAAGTCTGTGGCAGCTCTTTGGTATGAAAACACCCAATGTTAGTTGGATCCTGTCACATTTGGACTGGGCTTCAAGGCTCTGTCTTATAGCACAAATGGTTCCATTGGATTTGTTTATGGAACAAGGTTCCTTAAACTCCACATGAGTATGGAGCCATCTCCTTTAAGTTTCTGAGGAAATAAGTGATTTAAGCGATTATTTGAGGAACTCGTAATCTGTTTCTGCTAGGACTGAGGGTAGCTGTCTTTACTGACTGTTGGGACTTACACACATCATACTTAATGCCTCTACTTACATTTTCATAAATACCCATTGTATATCACACATATCTCCTTCATTGATTGCATTTAGAAATCTGGCCAACATGCCTTTAACTACCTTACTGTAGCCAGAATTTTAGACATTCAGTTACAGAAATGTATGTCTGAATCAGGCCCACTGGCAGAAATTGGGAACCCTGGGACAACCTGATAATTTTTTAAGTTAATTTCTGGAGATCATACTGGTAGCTCATTTACTCATGTTACCGGATATTATTTTGCATATTATATAAAGAAAGAAAATTCTTGTAGTTTGTGGGGTCCCAGTGTAATTGTACCATAATTACTCCCCTCTCTAATTTAAGGGAACCAAGATGTTGTAAGACTTGAACTCATCCATGAAGAAATGTACTGAGATTCCTAATCTGAGGTGACATCATAAAATTTAGCTAGTTTGACATTCTAGGATGTACATTTCTGTAGAGATTTATGTCATGATAAAGAGAGGGAAGTTTGGATTGGAAAATTAGGGAGAGATATGTTTATATCCCTAGATATTTCTGTAAAAAGCTGAGATTCTAAGTGAGGTTTACCACAGAAAGGACTAGCAAATAAAAAAAATTCTTGGTCAGAAAAATTTAAATATGTAAAATGAAGGTATCTCAGGGGCTTATACTAAGAATGGATGATAATTTCTTGGTGGAAACATTTTCTGTAGGGAAATGGGATTCCCTCTAACATTGGGTATTTTCAGACTTGATGGGGCCAATTGACCCCGTCACAGAACCAATCTGTTGATCCCCTGCCGGGGCCACCGCATCACGGCCTAACAGACGTGCCGGGGGCTCCTGGTGGGGAATCAGGGAGGGGGCGGGGCCGGGCCGCACGTCACAACGTGCGGCCGCACGGCCCCGCCCCCCACGCTCCCGTGCCGCCCACCCTCCAGGAAGACGGGCGGGCACCGTGGCTAATGCGGCTGCAGCGCCCGCCTGAATTGGCCATGGGCCAGAATCCCTGCGGGGATTCCGGGCCGTGGCTGCCATCCAGACGTGATGGCTCGGTTCATCGCGGTGGGGAATTGCCTTCACCATGTGAGCACCGCCGGCCCCGCCGGTTCAGCCGATCGCGTGGTGAATGTGATTCCCCGCCACGATTGACCATGATGAACATCTGGGGGGGAACATCCGTTCCCCCCATCAGACGTTACGTGGTCACAACCACCACAGGGAATTGACTGTGGTTGACTGTGATCTCGTAACATCTGAAAATACCCATAGAATTTTCTGTGGGGAATCTTTCAGTTTCCATGGAAATTCTTGAAAGGAAATACTTCCATCAGACTCATTTGCCAGCATCTTTTTGTAGTTCTGGCCCCAGAAATGCTTCATTGAACTTTACATGAGAAGAAGTTCTAGCCCCAGTACAGCAGTCAGGACAACCAGACCAAGGGAGGCAGGAGACCATTGGATCCAAAAGTTGATATATTTTGGAGGGCTCCCCACTACACCCACTCACCCCAAAGTGAATGGATTCTAGATCCCAGTTAACTCTACAGCCCACCATGAACATGTGGTAGGCATGAAGCTATCCAGTATGACAAACGATTGGATAGAGGATACCCTACAAAGCACATGGACTGCAACATTTGGCAAATGTATATTGCAGGGCAGGACAGACCATCCTCAGGGAAAACACATGCACATTGCAGAACATTGACCATCCTCTTCTGTCACTCAAGACCATAGTGATCAATGCATGTACACTGCCAGCCATAAACCTGGCAGGGACCTAAAGCTACCTGATTTGCTATTGTCCATGTGGCTTCACAGCAGTGTGCTGTGTTCATTTGCACAGCAAGGCAGGTGTCAGAGTGTAAAATTGCTAGAGCACCTAATTGCTTAGTTTGTATTTATGTAGCACCACCACTGACCCACAGCTACAATTCCCATGTACTTCCAGCTCCAGTGTGGTCTGTATGAGGCTGAGAAACTCAGAGCAGAATGCCCCTAGCCTAGGAGTAGACTTACGATACAATTCTTGAACTGGGGAGGTAGTGGCTGCAGGCACTTGGAATGCAGTAGCAGGCAGCTACCAGTGACAGGATTCAGTCTGTGTGTGTACAAGTGTGTATGTGATCATACAGTCAATAATACATTAATGAACAAACAAACAAACCCTTCTACCTCTCAAACAAATCTATGTAGTGGTAAAATCAAACTATTGAACTACACATAGGGCTGAAATTTCATCCTCAGTTGTTTTCTATTCTCATTGAGAATCCCAGCTCTTGATTTCATCCCGGGAATGAAAATGAACTGTGAACTGGCAGCGTCTTGCTGTAATCCTCTTTGAGAAACAGCAAACTGGCCACCAGGTTTTTAAACTGACAAACTCCAGCCAGGAGTACTGGGGAGCCCTCTCAACTTGTCAGTTGCAAAGGCCATCCCCCTCCTCCCCCCACTGCCTCAGATGAGAGGGAATGCATGGTGGTGGTGGTGGGGAGGGGAGTACACTGGGCTGACCTTTGCAACTGACAGTTACCGGCTGGAAGTGCTGGAGCTGAGGTTCAGCAGTGCTCCTGGCCAAGGTTTTGCACTTTCAAAGGCCGTTTCTCTACCACGGTGCCTATCAGCTGTGAGGTGCTACGGAGGGGAAGTGTCCGGCTGATGTTTGAAAGTGACAGATCCTAGCTGGGAGCACTGCTGAGTCCAAGCTCGCCAGTGCTCCTGGCTGGGGCTTGTCAGTTGCAAAGGCTGCTTCCCCTGCACACCGCCTATCAGCTGATAGGTTCTATGGTAGGGAAGCACCTAGCCAGCCTTTGAAATTGACAAGCCCCAGCTGGGAGTGCTGCTAAGCCGGGGCTCCCCAGTGCTCCTGGTCAATGCATGTCAGTTGCAAAGGCCGCTCCCCCCCCGCCCCCTCCCCCCCCCACTGCCTATAAGTTTGACAAGATTTCGTACCAGGATTGAGAAACCACCAAGAAATCAATACCAGTTCTCAAAATCTCAATATCTCTCACTAGAAGCAAATCTGTGTCTTCTTTCAGCCCTATGTCTATGCACAGATCCTTTCACATAATATGCATTTATGATTCCATCACTGGATCTAATTTATGGTTTCCCTTTCTTCATGCAAACATAAAGGATAAGTGATGTATTATGCAACATAACAAAAATTCTGTTTATAACTGTTATTAGAGTAGTGCCTTAATATAATTTTGGAGTAATATTCTTATGGTTCTTTGCTAAACCATAACTTGATACTAAACAAAAACTAGAATACTATTAATGTGATGCATTTTAAAGCAACTCCCCCTCCCTTCATTAACGTAAATGTAAAATAGAAAACTTTTCCCCTCAAGACAGTAGGTCAGCTGCAGCAAACAGCTGCAAGAAGATGAAAAGATGTTGTGACTGGAGGGAGGGGAATGTTATATTAGGATACACAGAACTTACACACTCCACTGGTGTAACTACTGGAGTTTAAATTCCTCAAGAGAAATATGGCTCATAGAATTTACAGCTTCCACTATCATTGCTACAAATAGTTACAAGTCATGGGGCTTACAAGCTCTATTGCAAGAGCTAGCAGACCTTACAAGTCCTATGAGAGAAATAACTCATGGTTCCCATGGCTGATCATCTTTAGCTAATGAAAGCAGTAGGAGCTTTGCTTCATTAATAAGTTCAGGATTGAGTTTAAGCATGCTGTACATTTCTGAGCTAAAATTTACTTATAATTTATATTATTTCCTGGTATCAATTGTATTATTTGTTTGCATTGGTGCTTATTCTATCGCAAGACATGTGCTAGGATATGGCAGGTCTGAATCTGTCATTTTATAAAAGGGGAAATGATTACTTTTTTCACCCAATAGACCCAATTTATATTTGATTCTGAACAGAAATGGAATAAAATGATCAGAATAGGAACAGAAACAAATACTGTTAGAATTTCAGCCAGATAATGTTTTCAACATGAATGAATATAAAATACACCACTAAGAGCTCCGGGAGCAGGACTCTAGGGAAAGTGTATGAGTGGCCTGAAAGCTTTTATATTCTCATTAACAGAAGTTGGCCCAATAAAAGATAGACTACTATACCAACAGCTTCAGGAAAATAATTGACTGCTAAATCCTTTAAAAAATGCAATACCCATCAGTGCTTCTCCATTGAAGAAAGAGTGGCTGTTCAGTTCTTGAAATCTAACCACCTGATAGTCATTAGACTATCAGATAAAACAGGCTCCATTGTAGATCTAAACTGATATAACTGTATCACTGAAGCCAATAGACAACTTTCAGACCACAATCACTACAAGGAATTCAAAGAAAATTTCACATGATAATTCACACTGGGGATGTTTTTATATGCTCCAGCTTTCTCCTGAACTTGGGGATGGGGGGAGGGTGGTTAGATACTCACTCCCCCCCTCCTTCCCGGAAGTCACCCAGATGCCATTGGTGGTGCTGGGTGACTCCTGCATGTTTTGAGACTCCGACTTGTATGTCATCTGATATCACTTTTTACAGTCTGTAGCACACTGCCAGGATTTCTAGGTCTGCTTTAGGACTGAAACTTGATTCTCGGATTCTCTCTTTTCTTGGTGAGAATCAGGATTCTTGGCTCGTTTTTGAAAATGACTGAGAACAAACTGAGAAACTGCCCGAATTCTCGCCAAGAATAGCAAGAATCTTGAGACATCCCTCCTGCACTTGAAAAATAAGGACCTTTTACAACCCTCCCTCCTCTCCCTCTGCAGTCATGTACTCACCTGATTGCTCCAGACATTGGGTCTCTTACTGCTCTGCTTCTCTGTGGAGGAATGGGGGATGTGAGTAGGAGGCAAAAATAAAATTAAAAAGTAAAAAGTCACAGTGCATGCGCACAATGGCCACTGGGACTATTCTGTACATGCACAGTGATTTTAAATTGTTTTATTTTGTTTTTTGTGAGAGAGCATATTGGGGCTGAGATCTCAGTGAGTTCTCAGGCCCAACACAAAATCTCATAAGATCTCATACTGGGGCTGAAATCTTGGTGAGTTCTCAGGCCCAGCACAAAATCTTGAGAGAACAAAATTGGCTTCTTGTTTCAGTCCTAGTCTGATTCTCTCCTAGCCCCGGAAGAGGCGGGGCCACGTGTGATTGGCAGGCTATCCTAAAGGGCCACTGACAGCTGCAACATGCAGAGTTTGCTGTCCTGTTGACCTGTGAGCTTCTTTCAGGGCCCAGAGGAAACATTCCGTGAACATAACTAAATAATGACAATAATAAAACATAATGTGGCAGACTATTCTAGTAATATTTACGCAACCCATTCTTTCACAAACATTTTGAATAAGCATTTCCATGGCCGAAGAAGCAATGTGCACCTCCTGTGCCAAAAATAAATGCCAACCCCACTAGTTAGCCAATATGAATGTTGCATCGCTGAATGTCGCATCCCTTGTCTCTCCCTCTCTTCCCCCTTCCCTGTCTCCCCTTCCCCTGTCTTTAGATTGTAAGCTCTTGGGCAGGGACCGTGTCTATCTTGTTTTTTGTAAAGCACCAGGTAGATCGCTGGTGCTATATAAATGCTTATAATAATAATAATAATAATAATAAACTAATATGTTATCTTGTTTTTTCTTGCGAGTCAGGAATGAACGAGGCTGTTTATAAATATGGGTTCAATGTGTTTTGTACTTAGCTAAATTATATAATTATCTCTTTTGCACTAGTAATAATAGAAAAGATTTTAACTTAGTATTCTACAATTGTGTAGCTTTATCAGCTGCTTTTTAAATCCCCCAAATGCTCCCCATCCTTCTCCCTCCCTCAAAAATTCAGGATGCAATCCTTCATCATTATTTATTTATTTATTTATTTATTTAATTATTTATTTATATCCTGCTCCCTTCAGTCCTATGGCAGCTTGCGGCAGCTCACAAAATATTTAAAACAATATATAAAAACAATACACCGATGGGCTTACTAAAACAATAAAAACAACAACAAGGAGGTAAAACCACTGGTAAAAAACCCACCCTTATTCCCCTCCTCCCCAAAGGCCCAGATCAACAGCCAGGTCTTACAGGCCCAACGAACGGCCAACAGGCTGGGATCCAGGCAAGCTTCCTCTGAGAGAGAGTTCCACAGTCATGGTGTGACCACCAAGAACGCCCTCTCCACCATAGCCATCCGGTTCACCCAGGGGACCTCCAAGAAGGCACCCCCGGTAGACCGCAGAGGTCACTCCACAGTCCAGGGGAGTGAGGTGGTCTCTCAGATAGGAGGGACCTTCACCTTGTAGGGCTTTAAAGGTCAAAACCAGCACCTTGAATCGGGCCCAGAACGCTATAGGCAACCAGTGTAGAGCCCGGAGCACTGGTGTAATGTGCTTTTAATGGCTCATCCCCATCAGGAGACGGGCCACTGCATTCTGCACCAGCTGCAGCTTCTGAGTCATCACCAAGGGCAGCCTCACATAGAGCGCATTGTAGTAATCCAGCCTTGAGGTGATGAACGCATGGATGAGGGTGGCCAGGTCAGGGCTTGAAACATATGGCTGGCTCTGCCGCACAAGATGTAATTGGCAAAAGGCTCCCTTTGCCACCACCTCCACCTGACAATCCAGGTGGAGGCCAGGGTCCAACAGGACCCCCAAAGGGGAGTGATCACCTCCACTGCCATACCCACCAATATCACCTCTGTCTTATCAGGATTCAGCTTCAGTCTGCTCAGTCTCATCCAGTCACTTACTCACTGCTAGCAAGCACTGGGAAAGCACAGAGACTGCAGGACCTGGGTTTGCTAAAAAAGCAAGGTAAAACTGGGTATCATCAGCATACTGGTGGCAACGCACACCAAACCATCTCATGACCACCCAGGGGTTGCAGATAGATGTTAAATAAAAGTGGAGGCAGAATCAAACCTTCCAGTATGCCACAAGCGAGATCCCGGGGGTCAGATATTTCTTCCCCAAGCACCATCCACTGGATTCTGCTCAAAAGGAATGAGCGGCGCCATCCTAAGACAGTCCCGTCCACCCCCTCAGGGTCCACAGCTGTATCAGAAGCAACTCATGGTTCACCATATCAAACACTGCCAAGAGACTAGGACTAGAAGTGTAGAAGAATAGGGCTAGAAGTGTTGATTGTCATTAAATGAAAGTCAGAAGATTTCAATAACAGAGGATTGTGCCTTCAGTATCTTACTGATTTCTTCAGAAACTGAAAATATAATGGTGCTGTCAGTACAATTCATATGTGATTGTTTATCTTTTCTATAGCACTGTCAGTATTATTCAGTGTATTTGACAATCCTTATCTGGTTCACCCTCACAACAACCACGTGAGCTAGGTAATTATTATTCCCATTTTACAAAGGGAGAGCTGAGGCTGAGAGATAGTGACTTGTGCGCATGGCTAAGATGGGATGGGAACCCTGGTATCCCATGTACAAATTCAGAACTTTACACACTAGGCTACACTGGCTCCTGTGTCTGATCTTTTTCACATAGATCGAAGAAAAAAAGAAAAAAAGAACCAACATGTAGAAAGCAATTGCTCAGAATGACCTGTCTAACCTGATACATCATACACACACAGAAAGACCCTGATTCTGCATATTTTGTCACACTCAGTACCTCAAAAGCTCTGGTGATAACTTCTTCTTTCAGATCTGGATAGAAATATTGAACTATAACTAAATAAACAAGAAAGCAAGCAAGCAAGCAAACAAACAAAGAAACAAACCAAAAAGACCAACAACTGGACATCAACTTCCACTGATATCCTGTAATAGTGACACTCCCCAAGTCCCTGAAGGATCCACACCCCAAAGGAGTCCACACTGCACTCGTCTTATGTTGAAATGGTATATATTGAGTTCTAAAGTCCAGTGGCCACCAGTGTTGAGTTCCAAAACTATACCAACAATAGAAACAGTCCTTCACTTGGGAGACTGTCCTGAAGTTGAACGTATGCTAGATGACCCTCCTTGAACTATCAGTCCTTCAGTCTAGGCAAGTCTTACTCGGGCTTCTTGCCACCCCACCCCCAGACCTCTGACCTGGCCCTCTGGCCCCCTGACTGCCTGACAGAGAGCTCTCAGGGAAGCCCTGTTCACAATACATCCTCGGGCAAGCTCCAAACCCTGCCTGTCTCCCCTAGTGGTCCTCCGCATGGACATCCAAACTCCGCCTTTTATGGCTAGTGCTCCTGAGATGGATTGCAGTTTTCTGCCACGCCCAGCTGGGAATACTCAGACCATGTCAATGACTCATTGACAAGTTTAACCCTTTCACAGGTTTGCTACAATGCTGGTTCCAGGTCGGCTGCGTAATCGCAGACACTTACTCTACCCTGAAAAGATTTATGAATCTCTGCTAAACACTCATAATCTTTATGTATGTCCACATGGGCCAATTCTTCAGCTATTGTAGCTGTATGAAACTATAGATTCCCTCTTCTCTCCCCCTCCCAAGTAAAAAGCAAGCAGATTTTTTTTTGTGAGATTAGATCTTCTTTCCATCTCCAATGCCTCAGAGCAACGTGGATTATTGTGCAACATATGGGACAATATTCATACCAAGACCTGAGGAGAAATTCTGTTCTAAAACTGTTTTTATTTTTAAAAAACCAACCAAAAAAACCCCTTGACTCTTGCTTAAATACACTAAGCTGGAATGCATTTAAAACAGAGTGGCATCTGATTTGTTTCAAGACAGTACCCACTTTTTAAAATATAAAGTATGTAAATGTTCTGGGCTCAAAGAAAAAGAGCTGCTTGGAAATTCAGCTAGGATCAAGCTGGCTATCATACTGGCTAAAAGATGAGGCTCTACAGTAAATTTTGATACTGTGAGTGAAATCATTTTCCCAGCTAAAATGTTCCGATTTTCAGATATAAACAGTACCTCTAAAAACAAGGGGCAGAGACATAAATTGTTACACTTTATATCTCGGATCAGAAAAGATTTCCTTGACTTTACTGAATATTACTGTTAGTGGGGATGAGGCCTCCTGCACCAACCTGGAATCCTTTTAATATACTTGGCACTCGTGTTCTATTTTTATTTATTTATTTATTTATTTCCAAATTTGAATATCCAGTGCCCATCCTGCCTCAGGCAGCTCAGGATGGCTAACATAAAAGTTTAATAGAAACATAAAAACACATAAAAAACTAATACATCATAAAATACCCTCACTGGAGGTAAAAAAAATCCCCCCCAAACCCAACCCCCACCCACTACCCGTTTCCCCCACCAAAAGCCGGTGGAACAGTCAGGTCTTACACTGTTGATGGAAGGAGGGACAATCTAGGGACAAATGAACCTCCACCAGAAGGGAGTTCCACAACCTCGGAGCAGCCACCAAGAATGCCCACTCCATTGTTACCACCAGCGACACCCGGAGGACATCAAGAAGGGCGCTCCTGGTCGAACGCAGGGATGATCCAGAACCCAGAGAATGAGGCCGTCCTGCAGGAAAGTAGGGCCCAGACCACATGGGGCTTCATAAGTCAAAACCAACAGCGTGAATTGGGCCCGGAAGACTATAGACAGCCAGTGCAATGACCGGAGCACCTGGATTACATGCTCCCAGCACCCTGTCTCCATAAGGAGATGGGCTGCTGTGTTCTGCACCAGCTTCAATCTCCAAACCATCGCCAAGGGTAGTCCCACATAGAGCACATTTCAGTAGTCCACTCTTGAGGTGATGAAGGCACGGATGATAGTGGCCAGGTCAGAGTCTGAAATATACGACTGAAGCCGATGTATCAGATATAACTGACAAAAGGCACTCCTCGCCACCACCACCACCTGAGCATCCAAGTGAAGCTGTGAATTGAGGAGCCACCCCAGATTCCAAAATTGAGGGGTCAGAGAGGGATGAACCCCATCAACGATGGGAGTCACTGACTTCCCAGCCCTTCCCACCAGCATCATCTCTGTCTTGTCAGGATTTGACTCCAGACAGCTCACCCTCATCCAGTACCCCACCAAGTAAGCATCGAGACTGCTGGGAATGGGTCAACTGAAAATGAAAGGTAAAGTTGGGTACATCAGCATATTGATGACACTGAACATCAAACCACCTCACAACCTCACGCAAAAGCTTCATGTACACATTGAACAAGAGAGGGGACAGGATAGAACCATGCGGAATGCCACAAATGAGGTCCCTGGGAGACAAAGAATGGTTCCCCAGCACCACACACTGGGTCCTCCCAGACAGGAAAGAATGAAACGATTCAAGAATAATTCTGCCTACTCTAGCCTGGTCCTGCAAGTGGGCCACCAACGTCTCATGATTAACTGTGTCAAAGGCAGCCTAAAGATCTAACAGGATCAATAAGGTCAACTGACCTTATTATAGTTTATAAAATCATTTGCTACCCCACCCCTCCTACTCCAAGCAGCCCGGGGCGGCTTACAACATTAAAACACATAAAATCAGTAAAAACCAAACAATGAAATAAAAAGAGAAGGCACAGAACCAAATCCTCCCTCCTAGCCATCCAGGCCACCCTACACCCCATCTCCCTCGCCAAAAGTGAGTGAGTTGATCCAACTCATGGCAAAGGTTATCATCCAAGGCCACAAGTGCAGTCTCAGTGCCATAACCTGGATGAAAACCAGACTGTGAGGGATCAATAAAACTGATGAGGTCCAAATGCCCCTGATACTAGTGATCCACCACCCATTCAATAACCTTCTCTAAAAAGGGAAGGGTAGAGACAGTCTGATTTTTCAGTTAATGATCCAATTCATAGGAAAAGTACACAACATTAGAATTACTCTTAGGTATACACTGAGCACACAAAAAGTCCCTTACTTTGCAAAGCATTGGCTTATTAATCTGAACTGTCTGATTGCTCATAGAGCCACTGGGAGTGGCGGGAGAAGTCCCTGTCTGCTCTGTAGGACTGATTCCTTCTGTGTTGTTGTACTCCTCCTATCCCATTCCAGAATTCAGACATTCAAATACTGCTTGGATGTTAGCTGTGTGGAGAAGAGACAGTGTAATGAACAAGCATAAGAGCTCGAAGACTGAAATATGGAATGTATATATTTCCCAAAAGGAAATAAAATAAAAATAAACTGATTTTCAGTTTTAGCTAAAACATCAGGTATGTTTTTTTAAAAAGCTAACCTAAAAAAGAAATTATGCTAAAATCTTGATTTCAAATGACAATTTTTCATTGTTCTGTAGTACTCCAATGACATAGGTAAAACATTTCAACTATTTCTAAGTTAAAACACCTTGGAAATTTTCATTTCACATTTTTTTCTGCATTTTGACTTTTGATCTGATTTTGAGCAGAAGCTAATTTATTAAAATATTGTCAAGAAGACAATTACATTAGGGCCGAGACAAGAGCAAATGTTCCCATACCTCAGGGAAATACAAACCTTTTGGGGGTGCTTGTGAGTGTTTGTAGGTACTTTGACAATCTCCTCCACTGATTCCACATTTCCATCATTGTCAATATCAGTGCCTGTGATTTCTCAGTACATTTACGGCACCTTACCAACACCTAGCTGGCACTTTTGCATTTCCACAACTGCTGGTGGTGCGCACGGGGTTCACACGGTGGTTGGGATCATCCCTATTAGCAGCTCTATTCAACTTGTGGAAAATAAACAACAAATGGCAAAAAACAGTGGAAAAGCTGGTAAATTTCTGTATCGTGAGAATGAAGGCGAATGACCTGTTTCAGACACAAACAGCATTTACTGCAATTTGTTGTTTCAGTCCTAACTTACATTTTCAAAACTGCTGCTAGTCATGGAAAAATTGCCCTCTAGTTTTTATTTCTTTGTGTAGAATGAAAAGTTGCCTGAGCTACTTAGTTAAAACTTAGGGTGGTAAGGTCTTCTCCAGAGTACATGGTTTGTAGAATGTAGCCTTAGAGTGTAAACTTTCCAGCTCGCCTCTGTTTGACCCTCTTCCTCTTCATTGACTCATTCCTTCTTCATTGATCCAGGTATCATATTCATTCCTGAGGTACCCATTTACCTGAAGGACTGCCTCGCTTCCTCTGCGTCAGTCCCTGTGGTCATCTGGAGATGGCCTCCTGGAAGTCCCACATAATTGGTGAGTCCGCATGGACAGGATGGGTTCTCGGTGGTGCACCATTGCTTTGGAATGCCCTCCCGGTTGAGGTTCATCTCAGCCCAGACCTCCTGGCCTTCCAATGGTATAGTAAAACCTGACTGTTCCACCAGGCATTTGGGGGGTGGGGAGTGGCAGGGTATGAGGGTTTGTTTTGCCATAGATTATTGTATTTAAGAGTAGATTTTTAATTGAATCTTTATAATTGTTATGATTTTATATTTGTATTTATATTATTTTGTATTGTAAACTGCCACAAGATGCCAGAGACGAGAGGGGCAGAGTAGAAATTAAATAAATAAATACCTCTGTCTTTCCCCCTCATTCCGCCTTTCACTTTCTATCATCTCTTCTTCTTCTACTCACTCCATCTCCTTCATTTCACTTGGAAAATCTGTGGGGGAGCAGTGAATGAAAGAAAGGAATGGTAAAAAAAATTGGGAAGACAAACAAGGAGAAGAAAAAAGAATGATGAAGGAGGAGGGAAGCTAGAGCTCTAGAAGTTGGCAAGAAAGAAGTAAAGGAGTATAACTGAATGCATCCCCACTTTACTCAGCAGCAGCAGAGGTCATCTTTCTCATCTAGCAAGTATCCTGGAGTAAATGCTGTCTTCCAGCAGCTCTTTGAAACCAGATCCTGATAACTAGGGGTGGGAATTCCGGTTCTGCCAAGATCCGATATTGCCGGTATTTGGCCGTACCGAATTTAAAACCAAGATCTGATAATACAGGCTGTACCTGGTTTTTTTGTATTGGTCTCGGATCTCGGTTTTTTTTTAAATGACTTTTTTGACCTTCACCAGTTGGACACAAGTTTTTTGTTTGGCACTTGAGCTGAGTCCCTCCCTGCCCCCTCCCTGTTTAACTAACTGTTACATTTGGTGCTTTTTAAACTCTGCCTGCCTTGGATTGGGTGCCTTTTTTGAATTCAAGGCATCCAATCCTGAAGGCTCCCTAAGATTTTTAGAGGGGGTAGGGATGTGATTAGGGGGTTGGCACTTTGCTGAACTGGCCAATAGTAATGTAGATTTTTTTTTTTCCTTCTCAGAACTTCTGGACCTTGGGCTTGGAAGGTATTTGTACAGCAGGTTTGGCATCTGGAAGGACTGCCACAGATTCTGCTGGAGGCGTGTGTTCATGCAACTGTTGGTAAATTATGGTTTCCGTTGGGGTTTTAAGTTATTTTATTAGGGACCCCCTGGTTCCCCTTTGCAAGGGAAGGAATGTAATTGAATGGGGACGTAGTGGGACTCTGGGTTTGTGTGTGTGTGCAGGCCATGAGGCCAGGCCATGTGGCCAGGCCATGTTGGAGCATGCAGGTGGAGGCTTTGAACTTGAATCTCTGCCCATGAGGGGGGGGGGAAATGTGGCTGGCTCCTCCATAGTGGTGGGTTGGTTGTGTGCCATCTGATGTTTGGGGGGGGCACCAAGGCAGTGGTTTTGTCCGGGCCTGTTTCCTTTTTGGGTGATGTGGTAAATGATGTATTTTTGTGGGGGGTTGGAGGTTGCACCCCAAGGTGGTTGTTTTGGTGTGTGGACTTTGGTGTGGGGTTTTTTTGGGGTTTTTTTTTTGTTGTTTTGGGTGTGTGTCCTTCTTTTGGGATGTGGTAAATGTATTTTTGTGTGTGGGTGGGGGTTGCCCCAAGGTTGTTGTTTTAATGTTTTGGTGTGGAGTTTGGTGGTGTTGGTTTTTTTTTGCTTTTGGTTTGTTTTTTGGGGGGGGGATTCCTTTTGGGTGTGTGTGGTAAATGTATTTTTGTGCATGGGTGGGAGGTTGCTCCAAGATGGTGGTTGCTTTCATGTTTTGGTGTGGACTTTTGTTTTGTTTTTTTGTTTTTTTCGTGGGGGTGCAATTTTATTTTTGTGGGGGGTGCCCTTGTGAAGCATTGCAGACTTTGAATAAGCCAAGCCTAAATAAGTTGCAATGCTTGCAAGTTTATTGTGCTGCTGTGAGGTCTCTGTTTGCCTGCCTGTGCCATGAGGGAATGTTAGGCAATGTATGTTGTGGAATTGGGCTGCACTTTTGCAGCCTGTGGAACTCCACGCCACCGTGTGTACTGCAGCAGTGTGCATGCGATGTGCATTCTGCTCATTTTGGTTGCTTGCTGCTAGGGTCCTGTCCCAGTGGGGGTGTCCCAAGGCTAGATGCTTTGGGGATTAATTGGGGGTGCCCTGAGAGTTTTGGCTGCAGCGTGTCATGTCTTGTGATGGTTCAGGTTTCTGGCGGGTGCTTTCAGGTACTGCCTTCTTGGATGCTTCCTGTCGTGTCACGCCCTGGTATGGGTGCCCCCCCGCAAGGCTAGATGTTGGTTGGAGGTGGGGTGCCATTGTCCCATAGGCCAGAACTGACCCGTTAACCTGTGGAACTCCACGTCACTGTGTGTCCTGCAGCAGTGTGTGTGCTACGTGCATGCTGCTCACTTTGGTTGCTTGCTGATGGGGTCCTGTCCCGGTGCAGGTGGGGTGCTCCAAGGCTAGAAGCTTGGGGAATTAATTGGGGGTGCCCTGAGAGTTGTTAAAATCAATTTTATTTTATTTTCCAAATCCAAGCCACTGGAGCACCTTTGGGTGATTGACTGTTGGTAACGTGTCGAATGTGATGCACGAGTAGCCGGCCGCTGGCTAAGTGACACCCCTTCACTCCACCCCACCCCACACCCTTCTCCACCAACACCCACCCACAGCTCTAGCCCCACACCCACCCACAGCTCTAGCAACACACCCTTCTCCACCCACACCCCCAACTCTAGTCCCACCCCCTTCACCTCCACCCCTACAGCTCTAGCCCCACACCCTTCTACACCCACCCCCACACCTCTATCCCCACACCCTTCTAAACCCATCCCCCAC
>QEPC01007852.1:64309-79036 GCA_003113815.1 Sphenodon punctatus | reverse complement strand
CCCCCTTCACCCCCACCTCCAGTAGATAGTCGCCTACCCCAGCAGATAGTTGCCTCCCCCCACAGTAGCTAGTTGCCTCCCCCCCAAAGTTGTTAGTTTCCCCACACACATCAAGGTAACTACTTGCCTACTACCACACACACACACACACCTCAATGCACCTCATCCTCTGTTGCCAGTGGTACTCTCATCTTTTTTATGGTCGATATTAGTGGTCGAGGAATGAAGAGACCTAGCAAGAGTGGGAGTGCTGGAAGAGGCCAGTCTCTTCCTAGGCAGCCCACTCAGTCTGGCACGGAAACACCTGAGGTGGGGCCACCTGTGGCCCCCACCTCCCGCACATCAGCTTCAAGCATGCCCAAGGTTACAGGCTCTGGACATATCTTGAAGGCTCCAAAGAGGCTGGGATGGGGGGAGGGTGCCTCCTCCCTGGTGCTGCCTATCAGTAAGAGGAATGTGGATCCTTCTTCCTCTACTAATGCAGTGGTCCATCTGTCAGCTACCTCCACTGCTCCTTCTGCTGCTCCTAGTGTGCAGCTCTCCTTTACGCAGGTGCGTTCCCTCATTCAGATACCTGCTCCCCTGCCCTCTCCCCCTTCTGACACACATTTTAGCATGCCCGCTTCCCCACCCTCTCCCCTTGCCAACACACAGCCTAGCACGCCAGCTCAGGCCCCGCCCACCACACCCACACACTCTGCTGCACCAGCTACCACCACCCCTCCCGCAAGTGTTATGACCACTACCTTGGAGAGGTCAACTGCCAGTTGTGCTGCTCCTGCCCTCCCAGGAACTAGTACAAAGAAGATCACATCCTGGGTGTGGTATCATTTTTATATCTGAGCAGAAGATACCTCCAAGGTAGTGTGTATGCACTGCAAGGCCAAGGTCAGTTGTGGTGACACAGATTCAATGAGATATGGCACCTCTGGCCTTTGAAGTCACTTGAGACGGCACCACAGGAACATTCGTGATCCTACGGAGTGCCGTTCCAAGCGACAACATTCCAGTTGCAGAGGGTGTGCATGAGAGTTCAGAAGAGGAGGAAATGTCTTGTACTCCTGCTGTAACTGCTACCGCTGGGCTGTCTGGTGACGGTTCTGCCCCCACCACCCATCCCTCAATGAAATGGAGCGCTAGCCGGTCCACCGGTCCACCCCTTCACATTCCTGGCCCTTGTCACAGCCCACTGTAACTGCGCTCTGGGAAAGGAAGATGCAGTTTGCATCTAGCCACCCTCGGGCTGAGGCCATCACCAAGGCAATTAGGGAAGTGATTGCCCTGGATGAGAGACTGTTCAACCTGGTTGAGAGTGTCATTTTCAAATGGCTGCTTCAGTTGCTGGAGCCCCGTTACAGTGTCCCCTGTCGTAAAACCTTCCACTCGAAGGTTATCCCATCTCTGTACAGGAGGGTTAGGTCCCAGCTCTGTGTGGAGTTCTCCCATGTTGAGGGGTCAGCGGTCCATTTTACCACAGACCTGTGGACTAGCCAGAGTGTGGTCCACGCCTATGTGTCGTTAACCACACACTGGTGGCAGTGGTCACCAGTGCCTGTCACCGGCACAGCGGCGGGCAGCAGCAGCAGCATTGAAGGAGCGGTGTCAGCTTGAAAGCATCGGTGGGCATTGTTGAATGCCCAGGTGCTTAACAGCCAGCACATGGTGGACAATATTCTCGATTTGGTGATGGGTGGGTCTGCTGCCAAGGTGCAAGCATCGAGGTCAGTTACTTTGTAACCGATCATGCCAAGAACATGATTGCAGCCATTACTCGTGGTGGCTATACTCATGTTGACTGCGGCATGCACCTCCTGAACCTTGTAGTTCAGGATGCCTTGAGTGGAACCAAGGACTTTGAGGCTCTCCTTGAAAATTCCAGGAAGATTGCCGGCTTCTTCCATTGGTCAGTTTCAGCCAGCCGGGTGCTGCGAGAGAAGCAGGAGGAGTTCGGCTCACCGCTTCACCGGCTGGTACAGGATGTGGCCACAAGGTGGGACTCCACCTTTTTGATGCTGGAACGTTTCCTGGAGCAGAAGGAGGTGCTGTATGCCCTTTGCTTGTCGCAGAGCATTGGAGCAACACCACTGACTGGGGAGGACTGAACACTGGTGGAGCAGCTGGCGCAGGTTCTGGAGACATTTCACCAGGCCACTGGTGAGATTAGCACAGAGATTGCCACTCTGAGCCAGGTGATACCGCTCTTAATGATCCTGATTCAATGTATGCGAGTCATGCTCTCTCGCACTGACCTGCATGGATCTATGAGGGTGCTGGTGAAGAAATTGGTCAACGAGCTGAATCAGCATTTTGACACCTTGAAAGTGAGTTGACTGTATTTCCTAGCTGCGCTGCTTGACCCACAGGTTAGAAGAACATGACCTACATCAAATCCTTTGAAAACTTCAGGGTCCAGCTTGTCGATGAGGTGAGACAGTATTGCCCAGTGCAGGCATCCCTGCTGAAAGGGACAAGTACTGTTTCTACAGGGGTTGCAAGTGTGGGTCGATCCACCTGGTGGTTTTCTGGGCTGGCAGACTCGGCGGAGGAGGAAGCAGATGATGGTGGTGCTGCAGAGCAACAGGATATGGCAGGTACATTTGTGTCTCAATATCTTGCCGAGCCCTGCTGCCCTGTTGACACTGACTCCTTGGCCTACTGGTCCCAGAAAATACAGGTGTGTTCCTCGCTTGCAAAGGTAGCATTGCGGTACATCTTGTGTCCTCCAATGAGCGTATCATCGGAGCAGGTATTCAGTGTGGCTGGAGACATCATCAGCCCAGATCATTCTAAGATGGACCCGAAGACTATGGAACAGTTGGTCTTTCTCAAGACCAACCTTCCCCTTCTTGGGTTCATGGAGGGCGATATCCCAATGTCTGAATGCCCAACCCAGTGGATATCATCTCCTGCTACCTTCACTCCCCTGCACCTGTGTCTATCCTGACAAGATTCAGGCAATTACATCAGCCTGGAAATCGGTCAGTGGTGGCATCGACAAGCTTGCAGCAGCAGCCCTTGGTTTGCGCTTAAACCACAGCATGGCAGCATTCCCAGTCCGACCACACCACCAGGGAAAAGTAGTACAGAATTAGTATTACTTCTTTCCCATTCTCATTTACAGATGAATTATATTATTCGTCTGCAACTTGGGTGTGTGCCGGCTGGCCCCCTGAGGATTGCATTTTTATTCCCTCCTTCAACCCCATTCCACTGGGAAGGGCAAGGAGGTAATTTTTTATTAAGAGTTCTTTTAGGAGCTGTTTCAGAGCCCAACTCAGGTTCCTCTACTTGAACCCCATCATTTTTCTGTGGGGCATGTGGCACACACACACACACACACACACACACACACATACTCCTTCACAAACTCACGTTCCTCCCATGGGTCTGAGGTAGGAACCCCTAGTCTCCCTTGAGCCCCACTCTTCTCCTCACACTCAGGGGCACCCTCCCATGCTCCTCCAAGGAGGTTGTGGTGGTGTTGACCCCGAGCCTCCCCAGACCCCCACCCTCCTCTACACACTCAGGGCTTCACCCTCTTGCACTCCTCCAAGGAGGATGGGGGGGTGAGTCAGTCACTGTGAGACTCCTGATCCCCATCCTACTTCTCACACACTGAGCCCCCATCCCAATAAATGTGGATGGTGGTGTGTGAGGAGGAGGGTGGGGATTGGGAGTCGTAGGGTGACTGGATCACCCCGCCCCATCCTTGTTGGAGGAGCGTGAGAGAGTGAATGAGGGGGGCCCTGTGTGTGAGGAGGAGGGTGGGGGTCTGGGGAGGCTTGGGGTCAACACAACCAGAGCCTCCTTGGAGGAGTGCGGGAGGGTGAAGGAGGGTGCCTCTGAGTTTGAGGAGGAGAGCAGGGTAGGGGTTTCCACCTCCAGACTTTTGGGAGGAGTGAAACACACTGGAGTGGAGCGACCCAGCAGGGCCTTTTCCACCCCATCAGCCCCCCATTCCCATATAGACACACATTGGAGTGGAAAGCCCAAGCAGGGTTCTTTCCATTTTCCACACCTCTGTGGAGTGGAGCACCCCAGCAGAGCCCTTTCCAACACATCAGACCCCCATCCCATATGCACACACTTAGAATTTTCCCACCCCCACCCCCAGGAAGAGGTGAGGTGGGCATTGGGAGGGTGGAACATCTTCCTGGGGGTGCCCCCCCCACGAGTCACCCCAGCCACCCATCCCATATACACACACTGGAGTGGAAAGCCTCAGCAGGGCCCTTTCCACCCCATCAGGCCCCCATCCTATATGCACATACTTAAAATTTGCCCTCCCCCATCCTCAGGAAGAGGTGCAGTGGCCATTGGGAGTGTGGAACGTCTTCCTGGGTGTGGGGGTGCCCCCCCACATGAGTCACCCCATCCCATATACACAGTCACACACATACTGGAGTGGAGCACCCCATCAGGGTCCTTTCCACCCCATCAGCCCCCCATTCCATCATATACAGTCCACAGCAGGGCCCTTTTGAGCCCAGCAGTCCCCCTCCTATATGCAAAATGTTGCCCAACCCCACCCCCCAGAAGAGGTGTAGTGGGCATTGGGTGGGAGGAACCTCTTCTTGGAGGTGGGTGCGCCCCTCCCACACGAGACACCCCAGCCTCACAGTGGAATTCCAAGGTGGGCAGAAGAGAGAGTTGCAGCAGACAATGGAGACAACAGAGCAGACAGCACGCAATGGAGTCCCCTTTCCCCTGTTCCCCACTGGAACCCATCTTCCCCTTCCTCTTCTCATGAACCCAAACAAAAACCTTTCCTCTCCTATTTCTCCTCTGTCCTGTCCTCTTACCTTTCATCTCTTCTGATTCAGCTTGTCGCAGGACTGGGAGTTAACTCAGACCTCCCAGTTCTCCAGGCCTAAAGGAAGGCTTGTGTCCCGAAGCGTACACCTTCAGAAGACTACTGGTGGTCAAGGAGGGCACAGAAATTGAGGATTCAGAGGTTCAAGATAAAGGTAGGCGATGGCAACATGATCTATTTTGGGGGACTGGTTGTGGGGGAAACAGTGCTGCAATGTAAAGTCTGAACTGCACTTGTTGGGCTGCTGGTTTTGGCCCTGCCTCAGGGGAGATGGAGAGCCTCCACTGCCTGTCCCCATGGGGCTATGGTCAAATCGGGAGAGAGAGGTCTTATTTGTGAGCATTGGGGATTAATTTGGGATTGTTGTGTTCGTTATGTGGGCAATGGCATTGGAACAGTTGGCATTGCCAATTGAATATGTGGTTGTCAACAAGGAGGGTCAACTGGATTTGGGATTAATTGACACTGTTGGGTTTGTTGTGTTGGCATTTGAACTGTTGGCATTGCTGAATATGTGGTTGTCAAGGCTGGTCAATCCTGTAACATTATTGTAAGTAGCACTGTCCCCAACCCTCCTTGCCCTCGAGGGAGCCCCTCGATCACAGACAACACGGCAACTGGCCCCTCTGTAGTGGGCTGTGAGGCCAGGGGTCATCTCCCCTAATAGTGGAAGTGCTGGGGCTTGGAGTAGGGGCCATTGTCTCTCTGGCGGGGTTTGCTCCCTGCCTCTCTCCAGCGGGGTTTGCTCCCTGGCCCTCTCCATGAGGGGGTAGTTGTCGGATTCCTAGGAAGGGAAGTACCTCACATTGAAACTTTTGAAAATGTGTCCCAAGCAGTGATCCAGGGTCGCTGGAGCTAGCGGGGCCACCCCAGGAGACTTTGCTCCCTGGCCCTCTCCATGGGGGAGGGCTAGTCGTCAGATTCATGGGTAGGGAAGTACCTCACGTGGAAACTTTTGAAAAATTGTCCCGAGTGGCGAGCCAGGGTCAGTGGAGCCAGCGGGGCCACTCCAGGAGGAGCTGGAGAGAGAAAGGTAGCTCCCTCTTCCAATGTGTTGCCGGTCAGGAATGCCCCCTGTTTCCTCCCCGAATATGAACTTGTGGGCAAAGGCGAAGCAAGGGCCCTATGGAGTGCCCCAGCAGGGCCTTTTCCACCCCATCAGTTCCCCATCCCATACACACACCAGAGTGGAGCACCCAAGCAGGGCCTTTTCTTGTGGGTGGGGTGCCCCCCCATGAGTCCCCCCCCAGCCCCCCTCCCACACGCACACATGCACGCACACATGACATACAGATGTGCAAAACTTTGTCTGCCCCCACCCCCAGGAAGAGGTGCAGAGGGCATTGGGAGAGCGTAACATCTTCCTGGGGATGGGGGCGCCCCCCATACATGAGTCACCCCAGCCCCCCTCCCACACGCACGCACACATGACACACATATGTGCAAACCTTTGCCCACCTCCGCCCCCAGGAAGAGGTGCAGAGGGCATTGGGAGGGCAGAATGTATTCATGGGGGTGGGGGAACCCCCCCACATGAGTCACCCCAGGCCCCCTCCCACACGCACGCACACCTGACAAAAATACGTTTGCAAAACTTTGCCTGCCCCCAATCCCTAGAAATAGATGCAGAGGGCATTGGGAGGGTGGAACCTCTTCTTGGGGGCGGGGGCTATGGTCAGATGGGGAGAGAGAGAGAGAGGGTTGATTTGTGGGGATTAATTTGGGATTGTTGTGTTCATTGTGTTGGCTTGGCATTGGAACTCTTGGCATTGCTGAAAATGTGATTGGTTGTCAATTGGAACGGTCAACAACTATCCTGGGATTAGTATCACAAAGTGTTATGACAAGAGCTGACATCCTCTGTCTATGCAGTTCTAGTAGCAAACTGAACTGCGTGCTTGGCTGACATCACATGCCACTGTGCAAGTGTCCTCCACTGGCAGTTGCTGTGATACTGTGAGATCTGACTTCTAGTGAGTGCTGTGGAAAAAACCCATATTTTTTAAAGAAAAAAAAGTAGTAGTGGGCAGCCGTGGGGGCTACTGGGTAGGCACAAAGTGTAGTCTGGTGGTTAGCAGTTAAGGAAAGAAGTGAATCTGTCATTGAATCTTTACATGTTGTCTTTATTACAGGTAATTTTGGTTTTTTCTTTTTTCTCCCATTGATTTCAATGGGAAAACTTCCCCATTGATTTCAATGGGAAAAGATCGGTACCGGTATAATAGTTTTAATCCAATATCCGGTAAAACCAGTATCAGATATTTTCAACCAAGTCCCACCCCTATTGATAATGATAGAAGTCCTGTGAAAGTTCTGGCCAGGCGTCTTTCACATACTACCTTTCCAAGTAACTACTGGCCAAGTCAGCTTTCACCCTTCCTACCTGACTTCCACCCTTTCAATGACCATAGAAGTGTGGTAAAAACAAGGGAAGAGAGGACTCCATCCCGGTGTTTTACACTGTCTTCTCGTCAGAAACAATGTACTCTGGGGAATAGAGTACAACTGTCTGTGGGGCTACAAGTGTAGTTATTCCCCACACATCCACCACTATATGAAAAACACATGCAAAATCCCTGCTACTTGAGTGCTTGATACTTACAAGAAAGCTAATTGAAATGTGTAGCATGTGAAAGGGCCATTGCCAGCTAATAAATCTTTTGGATTGCTTCTGGTAAGCATCATCCTTATGCTAAGTTGAAATGAAAGCTTGAGCTGAGCATTTATAATAAGAACAGTACCTTCTCACCAGTACCACCCTGAACAGCTTAGCAAGAATCCATGCAGTGGCTGGAGTGGAGAAACATTCAAACTCTAATGCAGCTTTGAACCTCTTTTACAAATAAAGTTTAGATGGTTTAGTAGCAAATGTTTCATATCAAGATGGCTTCTCTGTTCTAAATGCACTCTATGGGGGGAAAACCACAAAAATAATATAAGCCTCCAGGGGCTGAATGATGTATCAGCATATCTGATGCTTAATGAGTTGATTGTCCTGTGGACATTCAGACTGGAAATGGAGACTTTTGAGATAGCATGGAGAGCATATTCCTGGCCACAGGGTCTTATTTATACATACATATCTCTCTTTAGAGGAATCTACAGCCAAGGATACTGTCTCTTTTGCTTTGATTCACTAAGTAAGAAAAAATCTGGCACAGAAGGGGATGTGAACAATTCCATTCTGATAGCCCTGGAAGCACTGAAATTTGTGAGTGTAGTAAAAAAGAGGACGCTTTCTGCTGTACACAGGTCTGGCCTCTCTTCACAGGTTACCTCATGGCTCAAATGGAATTTAAGTGATGCAGAGGCTTCTATATGTGGTACCGCTGAATAGGAAAGAATTTCAGCCATGGTGAATCCTGATCATTGCTGGAAATACAAGAGGCAGTGTCAAAAAATGTATTAGCACTGTCCAGAATGACTGTTCATCACAAAGTTCATATTGACTCACATGAACTCAAATTTCTGACCTTTTTTGTGAAGTTTTTGTGTAAGGTTTGCATGAGTTTTGTTTTGATTTTGAGAATTTATTATTCCATGTAACTTGGACATGTGCATAAGTAAGTCAAGAAGGAGCCATGCCCAATGTCATAGGTATGCAGTGGTTGGTTCCAAAGAAGCAACCTGAGAATCAGTGCTAAGGGAAATATATAAGTCCATGTGGGCTTTGTACTTCAGGAAAAGCACATCTAAGTTGAACAATGCAATCCTGGGTTCAGGACAATGCAAGGTGAAGTAAACAGAAAGAGCAGAGTTAAAAGCAGAGGAATCAGGATAACATGCAAGCTGTGAAGTCAGGAAATTTCTAGTTACACAGACAGTGGCAGAGAGGAGATGGGGATATTTTGAGTAGGAGGGGGGCAAATGTCAGTATTCTATGAGGGTCCGATGAATGGGCCTGAGAGTTTGCACTGTCCCTAGGACACTCGAAGAATACTCGGGTGAGGTTCTAAGGCTGGGGAAATGGTGGGTGTATGTGTGTCAGGGGTATGGTGCTTAGGAGGTATGGGGGGGTTTGTCAGATTTCAGAGGGATCCGACACATTGGGTGTTTTTACACACACATTTCTCCTGCATGTTTGCTGTTACATCCTGAACTTTCTATGTGTCTAAATCACTCAACCAGATCTTAAACATCCGGCTCTTCTGAATAGAATGTCTCCCAGAACTTTTTTGTGTAAAACGTTCTCCTGGTAAACTGCTTTGCACAAGGCAGTTGTGATCACTTGGTTTCCATGGCAGCCTGTCATGTTTACAGATGCAGCTACTTTAGGCTGCCTCAGGGCAGTGTTTTTGTGAAGAATGCATCCAGGAACTGCCTCAGGGCAGTGTGTGTGTGAAAAATGCATCTGGAACTTACTTGCGGACTTATAAACCCAGAAGATTGAAACATCCAGAACTTTAAGGTGTGCATAAAAATGCCCAATGCGTGGCCTCCTCCTGGCTTGCAAGTTTGAAAGTTAGAAAAAGAAACAACTGAGCATGCTCAGAAATGGCCTGAATGACAATTTTTGAGCAGGCTCAGCCCTTTTCACAGATGGCACTGGCATGCTGATGCTGTGTCATCTTTGAAAAAGGTAGAGCATGCTCAGAAAGCGCCTTTCATGCCCTTTCTGAGCATGCTTAGTTGTTTGGTTGTTTTTACTTTTAAGCTTACAAGCCAAGAGGAGGCCACACATCGCGTGGGACCCCTCTGGAAGGTAAGTAAGTCATACCTGACACCCCCAGCTAGGCCCCTATTTCTCCTAAGCATCCCATGCCTGACCACGAGGCAACCCAGTAGGCCCCCATTCCCTTCCCTGGCACCACTGACCTATTCCCTCCCCAGCCAATGGGGGTCAGGGAAGGGGGAGCAGGGGCCTTGCACTGGCCTCCTACCCCCATTTACCTGCACTCTGGCATCCTTCCCTGCACTCGGCTGGAGGTTTGTCTGAGTTCTGAATTTAAAGAGCCCTTCCTCAGAACTCAGAAAATCGAGGCTGAATTAATCAGTCCTCAGTGTTTCCTGAGGAAAACTGAGGACCATGTTTCAGCACTATGAAGGAAGTTAGACAGGGTTAGGAGACAAAATGCGAACTGATCTGTACGGATTGATCAGGAGACTATGACCAGGGTTGTTGGACATGATGTAACTACATGTTCCATTTTCCCTGTTCTAGCACAGCTGCTCTGTGGTGGCATGGCCTAGACTTCAACATGAAGGCCTGAAGACCCATATATGTGTGTGTGTGTGTGTGTGTGTTTGTGTGTGTAATTTATACATTAGCATTATTTCCTGCAATGGATGTGTGACAAGAGGCATCCCAATTTGCATTTTTCAAAACCTTGTCACGTTGTTCAAGCATTGTAGGATCCAGGGGTCCTGAAAGAGTGTTCATGAGAGGAAATGAATACTTAAACTTGATTTGCAAATTAAAGGTCATTATTCATTTCAGTTCTAAGTTTTACCATCCTCTCATTCCCAACTCCTGAGAGTATCATCAATGGGACTACCATAAACACCTAAATAGTAATATCCTGAGGACTGTACTGTAATTCCCTCCTACTTTTTTTTCATATCTGGAAAGAAGAAGAAAAAAAATCTTGCTTTGAGATCAATTTCCCATGCTTTCTAATATGTACTACTCAGACTTTGCCCTTGCCCTGAAATGCTGGTGCTATCTTTATTATTCTTATTCTTAAGCATGTATTCTGTCGCCTGGCCCCAAGCCTTTTGATATTTCGGCGTAACTGTAAGACCTGGCTGTTTGCCCAGGCCTTTGGGAGGGAGGGGGGGGTGATTTTTAATCCCCCACCTTATATATTTATTTATGATTGTACCACGCCCTGTTTTATTGACATATTTTATATTTGTTTTAAATGTTTTTATACTGTTTTATTGTTGTTAACCGCCCCGAGCTGCATGGCAGGATGGGGTGGTATAGAAATCTAGAAAATAAATAAATAAATAAATAAATAAATATAGTGCCAGCAATGTACCTGGCACTTCACAATTGTAAGAAAGAGACACAGTCCCTGACCTAGCATATTTGGAGGGAGATAGCCAAGCAAATGTGTTCAGGGAGGGAGTTCCAGGCATGGGGGCTGCCAGGGAAAAGGGGCGGATGCATTTTGGGGAGCATGGGAGCCGTGAGCAGGCGAGGGTGGTGGAAGAGAAGGAGCAGAACTCCCGGACAGGAGTGTAGTGGGAAATGAGTGCTGAGAGATAGGGGGGAGCAAGGCTATGAAGAACTTTTTAGGTAAAACCGAGGCATTTGTGCAGAATGCATTCAGAAAGAGGGAGTCAGTGGAGAGAGGAGAGGAGGGGCTGTACGTTGTAAAAGCAGTGGGCAAGGTGGATGACGTTGGTAGCAGAGTAATGAACAGGAATGAGAGAAGCAAGATGAAAGTGAAGAAGGCCAGTGAGAAGGAGGTTGCAATAGTTGAGGCAAGAGATGACCAGGGCATGGACAAGGTTTTAGCAGAGGAAACAACGAGGAAAGGATGGATCTTAGCAATGTTGTGCAGAGAGAAACAACAGGATTTGACAACAAAATTGAACTGACGTCGAAAGGAGAGGGAGGATTCAAAGATGAATCCTAGGCTATGTTCCTGAGGGACAGGCCAGATGTTAACCCCATCAATGAAGACAGTGAAGGAAGAGAGAGAGGAAGGATTAGGGGGGAAGCTGAGGAGTTCGGTTTTAGCCATGTTAAGTTTGAGCTGACGATGAGACATCCAGGCAGAAATGTCAGAGAGGCAGTTAGAGAGGTGAGACTGGATAGAGGGAGAGAGAAATGGGGTGGAGAGTTAGAGATGGTACAGGAAGCCATGAGATTTGATGAGTTTGCCTTGGACAGAGTGTATAGAGAGAAGAGAAGAAGGCCAAGGATGGAGCCTTGGGGGACTCCAACTGAGAGGGGAAGAGAAGTAGAGGAGGCACCAGCAAGAAATACATTGAAGGATTGGTCAGAGAGGTAGGAAGAGAACCAGTTGAGGACTGAGCCATGGAAACCAAGGGAGTTGAGGGAGTCATGTAAGAGAGAGTGGTTGACAGTGTCAAAAGCAGCACAGAGTGTGTTGTCTGCTGCTTCCCAAGAAGTGAAGATTTACACAAGATGACTGAGTTAACAAATCTCTTCATGTAACCCTGGATCCAGGTCTCTTACAAGCTCTCAGTTGCTCAGCCCTTTCCCTAGACCTTCCTCCCAGAAGCTGAGCCTCAGAGTCAGCCCCCTGGTGTGTGTGGCTGTTTCTCTTAAAGGGCCATACACCAGATCTTTGTGCATACATGACACAGAGATTGAGGAGGACAAGGATGGAGTAGAGGCTTGGATTTTGCTAAGAGAAGTTCATTAGTTATTTTAACACAAGCAGTCTCAGTAGAGTGGAGGGGGTGGAAGTCAAATTGAAGACGGTCAAAGGAGGAGATGGCATAGAGGAAGTAAAGACACCAAGTATACACAGCCTGTTCTAGGAGCTTAGAGACAAAAGGGAGGACAGAGGTGGGATGGAAATTAGAGGGATTGGAAGGATCAAGGGTAAGCTTCTTGAGGATAGGAGAAACAGTGGCATGGTTGAAGGAAGAAGAAAAGGAGCCAGTACAGAGGGAGAGATTGACTATATGCAGGAGGGATGGGGAGACAGTGGGTGCAATAGAGCTCAGGAGGTGAGAAGGGATAGGGTCAAGAGGAGAAGTGGAAGGGTTGGAAGTGGAGAGCAGGGAGGTGATCTACTCAAGGGGGGGCTAGGTGGAAGGAGGACAGGCGGGAGGGAGAGGGAGGAGAAAGGGGGAAGAAAAGGGGATGGAGAGGAGTGGGAAGTAATATTAAGGCAGAGTTTATCTATCTTGTTAGTGAAAAACGAGGCGAGATCCTGAGCAGCAAGGAAAAAGTGGGATGAAGGACAAGGGGGCTTGAGAAGGGAATTGAAGGTTGAAAAGAGGTGACAGGTGTCACAAGAACAGGATTCAGTGTGGGTGGCAAAGTAGTGCTGTTTAGTGAGGGAGATGGCAGAGTTGAGGGAAGAGAGGGAGAATTTAAAGTGAAGAAAGTCAGCATGACTGCGAGATTTCTGCCAGAGGCATTCAGCAGCACAAGTGCAGGAGTGGAGGTGGCAGATGGAGGGTGTGAGCCAGAGTCGGGGGTTGAAGGAGTGGGTAGGGTGGGAGGAGAAGGGAGGGAGAGAGTCTAGGGTAGAGGACAGAGAAGCATTGAAGACAGAGACAGCAGAGTCAGGCGAGAAGGCAGAAGAGACTGATGAGAGAAGGGGGGAAAGAGAGGAAGCAAAGTTCAAGGGATTAATAGATTGAAAGTCACGGAAGGAGAAGGGGGATAAGTGAGAGGGGGGAGGGGATTGGGAGATATGGAATGTGGCAAAATGGTGGTCAGAGATGGGGAGGGTGTCAAAAGAAAGGACAGAGCCAGAGCAGTTTTTAGAGAATACAAGGTCGAGGGAGTGACCATTACAGTGTGTAGGGTAGTGGATCTAGAGATGGAGGTTGAAGGAAGAGGTAAGAGAGAAGAAGCGAGAGGTGGTAGGATGGGAGGGGACATTGGTATGAATGTTGAAGTTCCCAAAGATGAGGGTGAGAATGTTGTCAAAGAGGAAAAAAGTAAGCCAGGAGTCAAAAATCAGACAGAAAGGAGGATATTGGAGCAGGGGTGGTGGTAGATAACAGCAACACAGAGATGTAGTGGAGAGTAGAGACATACAGAGTAAGCCTCGAAGGTAGAGAAGGAGAGAGAGGGAGGAGGAGAGAGAGGCTCAAACTGGCAGGATTTGGAGAGGAGGAAGCCCACACTACCATCACGACCTTCTGGGTGGGGTGAGTGGTTCAGGACAGGCCTCTGAAGGAGAGGGTAGTGGGAGTTTCACTGTCACATGGAGGAATCCATGTCTCAGTAAGGGCAAGAAGCTGGTGGGAGCGAGAGAAAAAGAGATCATGAATAAAAGCTGTTTTGTTATGGAGGAACGACAATTCCAAAGGGAACAGGAAAAGGGGTTTCTCTGGTTTCTCTGATGGGAGAAACCATAAAAACCTCCTACCTCCATTCCTGCAATTTTTGCAATCCCACCCCCTCACCCCCTGTCTTGTTTCAAGCCTCGAGTGTTAATAGGTTCCAGGAATTCTCTGCCTAATCCATAGATTTCCAGCATGGATTTCTATAGCAAGCAGCTGGGCTACTGAAAACCTATCTGTAACATTATCCGCTGTAGGAGTTATTACTGGCTCCCATATACTGAGGTCTCAGGGCCTTATGTTACTCTGGCACCTTGTTTAAAAGTCAGTTCTCCTATTTTTCTTATTTGGAAAGTTATTTGGTCTTCCCAAAGTTGTCTAGTCTTCCATGCTTACCAAAACTTCAGTCCATATTCTGTTTTGGGTTGGTTCCTGCCCTCCAAAATACCCATTAGACTTGGAAATTAAGGTGACTACATGCACAAGGCATTTGGTTTATGTGGCACCCAAGATAGCTGCTGAGAAGTATTAAGGCATTTGGTACTAGGGGTGGAACACCGGTGGGAATTCTTAGGGATGTGCCAACCCCTCAATCCTGTCCTGTGCCCCTTTTGCCTCTCCCCCATTTCCAGGGGGTACAGTTCTATGCCTGGTGGTACAGTTCCATAGCCGATGGCCACGGCAAACTCCATGGCCCCTTCAACGTCCCGATGCCACCTGGGGAGCGCCTGGTGGTACAGTTCTAGGTGTTCCATCTCGTCAGAGATGTACTGGCCATACGCCTTCACCTACTTTTTCTCCACCTCGACTGCCTGGAACTGCTCCACCAGGCGGTTCTCCACAGTGGCTGCTGTCTGCTGCAGGCCGGCCCCGAAGTCCCAGGTGGGTCTCTCCAACTCGGTCTGAAAGGCCTTGGACTCAGCAGACTCCTGAGGTCCAGGTCTCCACATCAAGGCTGGGGGGGGGGGGGG
>QEPC01007852.1:5457-63173 GCA_003113815.1 Sphenodon punctatus | reverse complement strand
GAACTAAATAGAATATCCTAATAACTACAAAGGCCTTGTCCTATAAACACACTGTATCTCTATCTATCTCTATAACTAAGCTAACTACTACATCTATCTATCTATCTATCTATCTATCTATCTATCTATCTAATATTACACAGGGGGAAACAAAAAGAACACAGGGAGGGGTACAAAACTGAAATGAAAATCAATCTAATAATAATCCTACTCTAAATAAATCCAAAACTTAAAACAGGGGAACGGAATAATCAGGGATGGAATAAGAAGGAGAGGGAAAGGATTCAATGGAGAGGGGAGGGAGGAAGGAAGATCGAACACAGGGGACACAGGGAGGGGTAAAAACAAAAAATAATGACTAAATCTATCTAATCTAATCTAAATAAATGATAATATGGATTGGAGGTAAATGGGTTGCATGGGTGAAATAGGAGGAGGATGGCAATGGATTGGAAACGCCTGCTGTCAGGAACAGTGACTAGCTCAGAAGGTGTTGGGAAGGGGGGAGGGCAATGAGTTTTGTTACTTGCTGCGCCCGCCTCACCGCAAACCCCATTGGATGCATGCAGCCTAGCCCTCCCCCCCCCATTTCCCATGTCCAATAGCAGACTGCGAAGCCAGTGCTCGGAGAAAAGGTATAGTGATTGGGCACGCTGGCTGCTACTCAAAGCCTCTTCACCCCTGGTGCCTGGAAGTCTGCTCCTCAGCTGACTCCCCCTCCCTGTCAAGTTTTACCTTCCAGTGACACATTTCTGCCACCCGAACTCATCGGAACTTGTTCCGAACCAACCAAACTGTTTGGTCGTTTCAGAGTTCAGAATCAAGTTCGGTTTGATCGGTTCGGGTGCGGTCGTCCAAACAGACTGAGTTCAGGCCGAACTCTGAACTTCCAAAGCAGGTTTGCACATCCCTGTGAATTCCGGGTTGTTGGGGTTTTTTCAGTTCAGTTTTAAATTAATTGTAGGATTTAAGTACTGTTTTGTTTTACAGTTCCATATTTAAATCTTTTAAAACCTTTAAAAAAATTTAAAATAAATGTGCATACCCAAATGCCTGCGGGAATGGGGGGGGAAAGAGTGCCATGTCCCCCCTGTGAGAATGGGGACCCAAGAAGGAGAGGAAGGTAGGATGTGGGGGTGTTTCCCTGCCTGACACCTCTGCTGCTCCAACTCTGGCAATGCTGGGCTCAGGAGACCCTCTCCAGCTACCAACCTTCTTGGGTCCTTGTGGGACAATTTTTTTTGGGGTGGGGATTGAGAATCACATGCCAGAGGAGCAAGCCTTTTTGGAGAGGGTTGGGAGATGGGCAGCTATTAGGGTCGTGTTGGGAATGGGGAGGTATGACAGAGGATGGGGGTGGGGAGGATAGACCATCAGGAGTCTCAGGAGAGACACTTGGTGTCTGTCCCTGTGTCCCGCACCCCCCCCCCCATTTCAGAATATTTGGGAGTTAAGGCCTGGAGGGCCTCTGATCTGACACTGATACTGCTTAACCCTGCTCCATTGTCATGATTGTAAAAAACATTTTTAGTGTTTGGGGTGTATTTTCTACTCCAAGTTCATTGTTATGGTTTGGGGTTTAATAGTTTATTCCATTCAAATATCCTTGTTTGTGGTAAAGGTAGTAAGTGTATTTCACAATACTCACACGTCCCATGCTCTGCAAACACACAGTTACATATCTGAGGAGGTTGTCACCATGGTGCTAGCTTCTGCCCACCCTTCCCTCTGCATTGTACAACAGACAGCCACCTTGCAAGGGCCCTTACATGCAGGCAAAACCTCTGGGAAATGGATAAAATACTCCTGGCCCCTTTTCCTGGGACATTGCCACCATAGTGCCAGTCCCAAACCATGTGTGAGATTGGAGGGGAGTTCACATTTTGTGAAAATAGAGACGCTTTATTTCTGTGGGTTGCCACTCAATATGGCTTGTTTCTGTGGGTAGCATCTCCCTAAGAGCCATTAAGAGTTATGGCCGTTGCTGGCTGGGGTGGTTACTGCTTGAAGGACAGCAATGTTTGTTTGAGCCATCAGCCAAGGTTGATAGATTGTATTTGCATGTGTCCTGTGTTTTCTACGCAAAAACACAGGGTATATTTTCTACCTCTGTGCTTAACATTGGGTGGGGTATAAAATGTACCACATGGGGAAATCAATGCATTTCTGGGGTAGGTTCTTGCTGAAGGTGTATTTTGCTTACAGAACAAAAACGGTAAATGGTAGGAGAGTGTACTTTGGTGACATTGTTCACCGATGTGCCAGTGACAATGTCCTAGAAGGTCAAAGTCATAGAACCACTACTTTTTGGTTTTTTTCAAAGAATACACACTTGGGGTAGTAAAGATACTCCATGTGATTAAGCACGGTTAATGCAAGTTTGGTGGCTAATAAAGCATCAGCCATCTGTGATCATATTCAAGATGAAGCCGCTGACCTCATCTGAATTACAGAGATCTGGCTGGATGAGGCATCTTCTGGGTCAATTTTGTCCCAAATGGTTCCAGCCGGGTACTTGTTGCCGCATCAGCCTAGGATCAGGAACCAGGGGGCAAAGTGGCTGTGATCTGTAAAGACACCTTGACTTTATGAAGGTATCTGGTGCCTGACTCATGCAATATGGAGTGTGTCCACCTTGCATTGCATTTGGTAGGGATAGATTGAGGATTCTGCTGGTGTACCAACCACCCCGCTGCACCACTGACTCCCCAGTTGCTTTAGTCGAGCTGGTCTCGGAGGTGGTGTTGGAATCACCCACACTTATTGTCTTGGGTGATTTCAACAAGCATGCTGAGGCCAGACTTTTAGGGACAGAGCAGGAGTTCATGGCCACCATGGCAACCATGAGCCTATCCCAGGTAATATCCGGCCTGACAAATGAGGTGGGGCACACATTGGATTTGATGTTTTTCACCAGCCTGAAAACAGGTGATCCAATTATCAGGGATGATGTTACGATACCACTGTCGTGGTCTGATCATTACCTTCTGAATTTATTTATTTATTTACATTTATACCTTGCCCCTCCTGAAACAGCTTGGGGCTGCTTACAGTCTCAACAAAATATAAAAATACAACTATAAATTATTTTAAAACACTCAAAATCCAGATCATTTAAAAATAGCACATACAAAAGTAGCTGGAAGTGACTGGCCTTTGTAAGAGTTGTTCATCTAAAGAGAGTATTCACTTTTTATGTCTTTCTTCTTGAAAATGTTAATCCCCTGTGCACTTAAGCAGGTTCTATGCAATATGGCTGGAAGTACAAAATCTAGTGTGAAGGACTCCCTTTTTAAAGCTAAGAAGCTTGAATCCAATGGGACCCTCGGACTTCATTTTCCCCCCCAATGGTCACATCCTCTCAGAGCTCTGGGGAATTGTCAAAGCTTAAATCTGAACTGTGGCACTAATAAAAAGAGTTTCAGATCTTACCCGTGGAGAAGTTTAAAGGCAAATTGAATAGCATTCAGGAGACAGCTTATAAAATGGAATAGATGGATAAGAATCTTTCTAAGCTACCAGAATTTCAAGGGTAAATTTCCATGCAGCTGATTATTGTAGAATAATTATTGTAGTTAATGAGCAACGGAATAGGGCAATGTTTACCAGTGCTAGCCGGGCGCTTGGAAAATATGGGTCCAAGTCCCTGCTGTGTCACAGACTTCCCATATGCTCTTGGGTATGTCATTTGATCACTCTGTGCCTTTGTTACAATCTCGAGAATGAGCATAGCAATTCCTTCCCTCACAGGGGTGTTTCTAGGGATGGGCGAACGCGGTTCGGAAGTTCGGACGACCGAATCCAAACCCGACTCCAAACATGAACTGACAAAACTGAACTCAATTCTGAACGTCGAAATGACCGAACAGTTCGGGTGGCAAAAAAAGGTTCACTGGAAGGTCGAACGTGACAGGGAGGGGTAGTACTAGTCACTGAGGATCAGACTTCCAGGTACCAGGGGTGGAGAGGCTTGCAAGAAATGAAACTATCTGTCTCCCCCCTTCTCAACACCTTCTGAGCTAGTTGAGTAGGATATATATATATATATATATATATATATATAGAGAGAGAGAGAGAGAGAGAGAAATAGGTTAGGGACAGTATACAGATGTAGGAGTTAGCTTAGTGATAGAGATAGTGTTAGTGATTTAGTTTTAGTGTTTGTAGGAGTAGGCCTGTTTACTTATTAGATAATCCATTTAGTTCATATCATTTAGAATAGTTAATAGCAGTTAGATTTAGTGTAGATAGATAGATATAATATTAGATAAAAAAATTAAATTAAAAAACCCCATATAAAAAAAAAACAAAAAAACCCCATATAAAACCAAATAACGCCCCCCCCAAAAATATAAAAAACAACAAAAACACCCATAACAAAACATTTCCCAAATGGCCGAACCCGAACTGAATGGCCGAACCGAACGCAGCCGAACCGAACGGCCAAACCCGAACTGTTCACTCATCCCTAGGTGTTTCTACTAAGCAAGAGGGGAACATATAAATATCTTAGGGCAAAGGTGGAAAGGAGATGTTTTCCCTATTGTAGTTGTGTAATTTTTGCTTCTAATAAATTTATGATTTTGACCAGGGTAAAGTGTTCTGACATTTTCCCTCTTTTAGATGGAGATCAGATTGACTCAAGGGAGCAGTTTTCTGCTGCTCTGTACTATACATGGCATTTTACAGAATCCCTTTAGATACTGCACCATGAATGCAGATTACTAGGGATGGGCGAACACGGTTCAGAAGTTTGGAGTTCGGCCTGAACTTGGCATGTTTGGATGACCGAATGCGAATCTGAACACGAACTGACCGAACCAA
The DNA here is from genome assembly GCA_003113815.1 of Sphenodon punctatus. Taxonomy (NCBI): domain Eukaryota; kingdom Metazoa; phylum Chordata; class Lepidosauria; order Sphenodontia; family Sphenodontidae; genus Sphenodon; species Sphenodon punctatus. Next base: position 58,349 of record QEPC01007852.1, on the reverse strand, counting down.
ACGAGATTCCGAATGTCAAAATGACCGAACAGTTTGGTCAGTTTGGACCACGTTCGGATGAGTTCGGGTGGGAAAAACGTGTAACTGGAAGGCAAAATGTGACAGGGAGGGGGAGTCAGCTGAGGAACAGTCTTCCAGGCACCAGGGGTGGAGAGGCTTGGAGTAGGAGCCAACCTGCCCAATTACCATCTCTTTTCGCCTCAGACCACTGGCTTCACAGTCTGTGATTGGCTACGAGCTAGGCTGCATGGAGCCAATGGGGCTTGCAGTGAGGCGGGCGCAGCAAGAAACAACATTGATTGCCTCCCCCCTTCCCAACACCTTCTGAGCTAGTCACTGTTCCTGAACAGCAGGCGTTTCAGAAGGCTCCCTCTCTCCCAGCAGTTTTTGTTTCTTCCTATTCCTAATCCATTGCCATCCTCCTCCTATTTCACCCATCCAACCCATTTACCTCCATATTATCATTTATTTAGATTATATTAGATAGATTTAGGTGTTATTTTTTGTTTTTACCCTTCCCTTTGTTCCCTGCATTTAATCTTCCTTCCTCCCTCCCCCCTCCATTGAATCCTTTCCCTCTCCCTCTCATTCCATCCCTGATTCCCTTCCCCTGTTTTAAATTTTGGATTTATTTAGAGTAGGATTATTATTAGATTGATTTTCATTTCAGTGTTGTACCCCTCCCTGTGTTCTTTGTGTTTCCCCCTGTGTAATATTGTATAGATAGATAGATAGTTATTATATAGATACTTACTAGATAGATATACATAGTAGTTAGCTTAGCTATAGAGATAGTGATACAGTGTTTTTTTAAAACAAGGCCATTTTAGTTAATTATTAGGATATTCCATTTAGTTCAATAGGTTTTAGAATAGTTAATAGCAGTTAGATAGATAGATAGATAGATAGATAGATAGATAGATAGATAGAAAAAAAAGAAAGTGCCACTCTAGCCCCAGGACCCACCGTCATGGGTCTGGGGCCATCAGTCCTTGCACAGAGGCGATGTCATTCCACCGCACGAAGAAACAGCCACGCCAGCCCCAGGACCTGCCGACAGGGTTCTGGGGCCAAGTTACAGTCAGGAAGGGCTGTGGCCAATATCTACAAGTTGCCACTCTAGCCCCAGAACCCACCATCATGGGTCTGGTGCCATCATTCCTTGAAACAAACAAAGATGCTGTGTGGAATGGATAAATATAAAGAAATATTTATATAATAAATCAAAGATTTGCAAACAAATATAATAAAACTACAAACAATCATAAAAACAATCTACAGCCCAACAATCTACAGCCCGACGCATTTCGGGTACAGAAAACCCTTCTTCAGGGGTGTAGAAACAAATCTGAAATAAACAGGACAATAAACATTAATTAAATATCCATATATATAACCAGATTCCCAAGTTTTCACATATTACTCCTCTATAAAGCAGCAGGATAACAACATGTAATCAAACTAAACATCAAGAATACAAGGACTGAAAATGCAAATATATGCAAAACATAAATCATACACACAAACACCATTATCATAAGCTAGCTATACATACATAATATCAGGCAATGTCTAAGACAACACATTGATAAGCTAACCAGCAGAAGGCTCTAAGTCAAAAGTCTCAAGCACTTGGTCCATTAATAATGAACTAATATATCAACAAAAATACCAAAAATACAAAAGCTGATAGTGCAAAAATATGCAAGGTTTCATCTAGATAAAATCTGTATAAGTCATAAACACAAATGCCAATATCATAAACCCACTACAAAGATGACCATATTTTCTGAAGTTTCCGTGGGCTGGGCCCATTCTTCTGATTCATACCTCTTAAACCAAATGGAAAACCACCAGCCCCTCACCCCCAAGCTGGGGTGGGTGGGGTGGGGGAATAACTAGGTCAAGTGTGTCCTACTTTGTAAAGGAATTTCATGAATGAATACTTCAAATTACAATTAAGCTAACAGAGCATCACCATGTGATTTGTGTGTGTACATATGCACCCCCACATGTATGTACACAAGGGGATATTGGCAGGGTATGCTCCTGAGCTGGGACTCTTATTATTCCCTTACTTTTAACTGTCAAAATCATTACTAGCTGAGCTAATGCTTGTGCTTCTGGCCATAAGGCTGACAAAGGAATACCACATCATTGATGACTGCAAGGAGAGCAGCTGACATGTGATAGAAAACTTCACTGACAGCAAAGACTGGACCATCTGCAGTAGGTTAAAGATCATACTAAGAACTGAGGCTGGTTGCAAAGTTTAGACAAATATAGATCATTTGGAAAACAGTAGTTGTGTGCTTGGAGGGATTCCTACTAGTTCTTTATCCTACCTGTACCCTTTTCTTATTTGTAATAGGAGCACAACAATCAATCCCGTTTCCGACTTTTCCATCAGCAATGCTGCTGCAGCTTTGAGATTTTATGGACTGGTGTTTAATGGCAGCTTATCTAATGACATGGATTCAAAATGGCTGAGCTGATAAGTTCATCAGGGAAATGTTACAGGAAAATGAGTGTGTGTGGGACAACAGGAAGAACTGCTGTGTTTTTTTTTTCAGGAGATACACACAAAAGAACTACTAATATCAGATTAAAATGCTTTGAAAATCCATGTGCACAATGGTTTTCTGTAGGGGTGGGACACCGGGGAGAATACCGGATACCGGATGTACCGGTATTGGATCTCCCAGGTACTGGATTTACTGGTATTGGCATGCCGGATTTTTAACATTGGCCGTGGTACTGGATTTTTTACATTGCGGCTATTTACTTCAATGGCCGCAATGTAAAAAATCCGGTACCGCAGCCAGTGTTAAAAATCTGGTATGCCAGTAAAGGTAAATATCGGATTTATTGGATTAAGCCAATACACCCAAATACCGACAATATCGGATATCGGGAGAACCGAAATTCCCACCCCTTGTTTTTTGCTTTCATATCTGTTTCTTTGGTTTGTAAAAGTGACTGACATAAGGTACCGGATTCAGCTGTCCTGGCAAGCATGTGAAACCTGAAACACATGAAGCTGATACATGTCTTGCTTTCATATCAAATGAACAGTGGCTGTACATTTAAGTTTCAGACAGCTATCGCTGCCTGAACATAAAAAAAAAAGAGACAAGATATTTGGTTAATCAAATTTGGTGTTGATTTTTCAGCATAGTCTCAAATTTGGTGTTGACCAACAGAAGACTGTGGACATGTGCTACAGGGACAGAGCTCCAAGCATGGAAAGATAATCTTCCACGAAACAACATAATATATGTTTAGGTAAGTATGTTTTGTACTTTGCTATAAAATGGTGTGAATCTTGCGGTCATTCTGATTTGCCCTGGGAATGAGTTGAATCCTTGGAGCTATTGCTAAGAAAGTCATGTTCCTGTCTTCCCAAGCTCCAATATTATGGCTGTTGGAGGGGAAGGGGGTGTTCCAATGGAGTGTAGCTCTCATGAGCAGTAATGAGAGGGTAGGAGGAAACACCTGGGAAGGTAACCAGCTTTGAATAACCTGAGTCAGTGCAGTTCACTGAGAAATGGGATGGTGGCCTGTGCTGCCGGTAGGCTGGTTTACTCTGAAACTCATGGAGCTTTTCTTAGGGTTGTTGGATTTATTTCTTTATATAGTATCAGATTCATGGGGATTTGGGACATAAATTGGTCCTAGCAGCCTACATTTTTATCATTTCCTCTAAAGTTCCCTTACCGTTTAAGATCAGAAAAGTGCACCGAGATCTTAAAACCTAACCTCCCATACAGCTCAGGTCAATAGACCTTCCTCCAACTGTCACCATATCAAGGCTGTTGCATTGTGATTTTCTGGAGTACCTCTTTTAGAAGGATGTCTACTCTTGATTTTAGGATTACAAGTGATTGAGGCTCTGGGTGTTTCCACACAAGACACTCTCCACCCAATACCCACTTTCCTCCCACCCACTATACATGTTACAGGACACCCATAGGGCAACACTGCAGCCCTGCAATATTTATAATGGGTGGGTGGAGTGTGTATTGTGTGAAAATGGCCTCTGTCACCATAGATAACCTCTTCCAAGAACTAATTAGCCTAACTAAAAAAAACAAGAAAACACCCCCACCAAAAAAAAAACCAGACTGCATCTAATTTGAATTTGTCCAGCTTTATCTTTGTATTTGAAATTACTTGATTTTTACTGGGTATCTCAGTATTTGATTCTGTTTTACCGAGTACTGACTAATTGACTCAATACTTGGGTAAATTCTCAGATGTGCTGGGCAACATATGGAGCCTTTCCTGCAACACACAGAACTTTTTCTGATTCTATATAAGGGAACTCGGTATGATTACACATCTCTTATTTAGTACTCAGTTTTATTTTACCAAGTATCATACTGAGTACTGAGAGTATTCAGTCAAGTTGCTGAGGACTGGCCAAACACTCTGAGCCAATCCTCAGAAACTCAGAAACACACACGCACGCGTGCGCACGCACGCACGCACGCACGCACGCACGCACGCACGCACACACACACTTATATTTACTATTTAGTACAATCCTAATCCTAACCAGTAAGCAAGACCACCCACTGGTAGTTACCGATCCAAACTAGTCCATGCCAGACTTACCAGGAGATAAGGGGCAGTCAAGACATAGCCAACTGTTATCTAAGTTATGTTGTGCTGTGAATAGCAATAATAAAATTGTCTGAGATTACAGTGTCTTCGGGGTGTAGGTATCATAGGTTCAGGAGGAATATTTGTCCTGGGGCCCAAGCTGAGTGGAGATGGGTAAAAATCCTGTCCTGCTGTAGCATTGCCAGGAAGAGACTTAGCTGAGTGGAAGTGCCTGCAGCATGCAGCAAGTGTTGGACTCACCTCACCTGGTGGGTAGTACAGGACAGTAAACACCAACTCCAGTGGCACAAGGCAGTGGCACCAACTCCAGTGGCACAAGCTTCAGTCTCCAGGGCTCAGGCCCAGCAAGTGGGAAGAGGGAGAGGTACTGAGGGAAGGCAGGAGTGGATAAGGTGGGGCATGGGAAAGAATAGTGACAGCCCCTCTCTGCCCCACAAGTCCATTTCTTGCACCTGGAACCATTCCAACCAAGCTATGCCCTGAGTGTCTTTGTTATTCATTTCCAAAGCTCACACCACACTGGGACACAACAGCCAGGTGAATTTGATTAAGACCGGTGCTTGGTATTTCACACATTTTCACAATACTTAACACATTGTAATGCATGTTCACAATTGCCCACATTATGCAGATTAGCAAGCTTGTGCACAGAGAGGGTTGATGATGTACTTACGATTACACTGCAAACTGGGTCAAAACAAGGAACAAAATGAAAGACTATTGATTCTCAAATCCTAGTTCAATCTATTAGAAACACTGCTGTCAAACTCATGTCAATATTAAAGCTACTCAGTTTGTCATATTTTCATTTCGAAGCGTTCATAGCACAATACTTGATTGATTGATTGATTGATTGATTGATTGATTGATTGAGCATTGGCTTTCGCCATAGCCAGGACAACATAGAAATAGCATAGCACAAAGAGTACAGTACTATACCAAATCACAATAAATTTAAAAAACAAAATACATAAGTACAATATAAAATTAACAAGTAATAAATTCCAATATAATTACAACACCCCAGAAGGAAAGGGAAAGAGACAGCTTCCACAATGGAGTATGCCTAGCAAAATTCCACGGGTTCTCATTTAATATTGCAATCAATACCTTACATTAGCAAATAAATAAATAGTACCAATCTATTTAAGGGCTCTTATTTTGGATTTAATTTCAGCCCTTCGTTTGGATGCTAACCAAATAAAGGTTGCTAATGCAACCAATTCTATCCTATCTGTTAGGGTAAGGAGATGTTTAAAACATTGGGCTGTAGCTGATTGATGGACAGTTTCAAGGAGTGGAAGAACCCAGGTTACACGCAATATAGCATAGTAGGGGCATCGTAATACAAAATGATCCACGGTTTTGACTTCCGCTAAACTACAAGAACAAAATCTCATATTATATTGGGTTTTATTGTACCTGCCCTCTACAACAGCAGTCTGGATTTGCTGAATCCGAAGAAGGGAGTAAGAATGTCGAGCCTCCTGTCTAGGTTTAAATCTAGATGAGGTACAAAGAAACAGTTGGTTTTAACTTGGCCTAGCCAAGGGCTACCTTTCACTGCTGTAAGGCACTTAAATCACTTTGGTAGGCAATGTCCCTAACCCTAGTCAGAATCTCCCTACGTATAACCAGCAAGCTGTTCCCCAAGAAATAATCAAATGAAAAGTCCATTTTTTAAAGCAATGCAACCAAGTAAATTAGCCAGGGATACATCCGTGGGCCAAGATGGAGAAGCTCTTCCCAAAGACACTGGAGTGGAAGCTCCAATTCACATTGGGCCAGAAGTCTAAGCCAATATCTTATATAGTTCTTCTGGACATAGACAGCTATAGCCTCAATACCTGTCTCTGACCTTAGAACAGCACCAGGGACCGACTTCCCTACTTGCAACACCCGGCGCAAGAAAAGGTTTTGAATCCTTTCTAAGACATCAATATTAGGAAAAGGAATTATTTCAAGACCAAAAGCCACTGACGCAGGAACCTTAGCATGGTAAACCCTCAAGAAGGTAGACAGCGGGACTCCCCTTGATATGATTATTGCCCTATTTAAGGCTCACACAGTAGTCAGGGATTTAGCTGCCCTAGTTTGCAAGTGAATGTTCCAGGTGCCCATATTGGAAAACGTCATGCCCAAATATGTACAGGATTTTACCACATCCAGCTGCCCCACACTTGTTGACCAGTGGGGTTTTCTAAATCTTTTCCCCAATATCATAATCTTTGATTTGGCAGCATTAATTTCAAGGCCATTAGATTTACAGAAGGAATGGAATTGGCCAATTGCTTGCCTAAGACCTATTTCTGTCTGGGAGCAAAGTACCAAATCATCCGCAAATTGTAGAAAAGATAAATGCTGGGACCCAACTTGGGAGGATGGAATTGATCTGATGCTAACCAGTCAGCCAGATCAGAAAGGTATAAATTAAAAAGCAGCAGGGCCAGGACACAGCCCTGGCACACACTCTTCCTATAAGGATTGGATTACTCTGGCTATGCCCTGGTCTCCCTTAACCGCTGCCTCATTCCCAGAATGCAGCTGGAGTATCGGGTTTAGCATCGTGTCACTAATGCCCCATCCCTTAAGCTTGGCCCACAATCTGGGCCTACAGACCGTATCAAAAGCCTTGGCCAGATCTATAAAGGCCAAATAAAGATGCCCCTTTTGTTCTTGCAATATTTGAACATTAAATGTTGCAAAATGAAATAGCAATCCAGGGTAGATTTACCCTAGATTTAAGCCAAATTGCTCCCACGGAATTATTCTCTTTTCTTCAGCCCATCTTTGAAGGTAGCTAAGTAAATTTTTGGCGTACAGCTTTCCAACTATAGAAAGAAAGTAAGCTTCTGGGTCTGTAGCAAGCGGGATCATTTTGACTACCTTTTTTGAAGATTGGAGATATCCAAATCCGTAGCTAAGAGTGGGGAACTTTATGGTCTTTGCAAAGTGCAGGAAATAACTTGGACAAAATCTGGACCCACCAAAAGGGAAAGGCTTGTAAGATTTCAGCAGTGATGTAATCTGGACCAGGTGCTTTATTCCAGTTCAAAGTCCCAATACATCCTAGAATTTGACTTTCTGGGAATTCTACCACAGCTTGTCCAATGACCTGATGCCCTTCCTTAACCCTTATGTCGTCGACATTGATCTGCCGTATAGACTAGCTCACCAAAAAACTCTTCTCTAATTATTCGATTTAAGGAGGCCCAGAAACCAGATGAATTACCCGTCGAGAGATCCATCACCATCCTTGCCCAAATTTTGCCAAAGTACTCCGCCCTCTTCTTCTTTAACAACTGGGAGTAACTAGCTCTTAGTTGATGAAAATTCTCCCCGGAAGAAGAGGAATGCTCCCTTAACCATTCCCTTTTAGCTGCTGACAATACTGCCTTATACCTCCTACACTCCAAATCGAACTATTGATTAATAGGCTCCCTAACGGGATGTTTGTTGGTTAACAAGACCTGCTGAAAATGGCTCATAATTGCGTCAAATTTATTTATGAGGGTCTCTAGGTCCTGGGTATCCTGTATGGCATGGATCAAATCGACCAAAATGCTATTACCGCATAGACCCTGGGTCTCAGCTATCAATGCACAATACTTTTGATGTTGCTGCTTGAAATATTCCCCTGGTTACTGAAAACTAATATTTGTTTTGGATAGTTATCATTTACCAGAGATGGAAAAACAAAAGGAGAAAAAAGGAACTGCGTCCAATTGAATGTACCACACAAATAAAATTAATTATATAAAGTATTTATACATATACTGTGTACAATGACAATAAAGATGCAGAATGCACCTATACACTTGACAACTATCAATGAATAATATAAACCAACAATATGCATACTCACACAATTTTCCAAAAATAAAAGATTACTTCTTTTTTTTTAAATCCCTCCAAGGGTATTATGACAACATAAAATACTAAGAAATGCAATTTGCATTATAACCAATCATATATATGATGTCCAATCCAAACACGTTTTGGGGAACAAACCCCCTTCTTCAGTGGATGTACAAACTCCATTACAACATTGGAACAAAGAGGCATTGAGATACAATTTTAAAATCTACAAGATGATTGGGTGCTCTTAGCCAGAGGTATATGTATATCAGTAAGTTTATTAAATACTATATTTATGTGGTCTTCATTAGGGCTGATGCAGCAGCAGCTTTTACCACGCCGCGATTCCGGTCCGCCATTTCGGAATTGCCCGCGCCACACCGCGACTTTTCTGCGGATATTCCGCTAATTCCGCCGGAATTCTGCAAATCGCGGAATTGCGGAAAAATTGCGGAAACATTGCGGAAATTGCGGAAAACCGCTATTCCGCTATTTTGTGGCGCTGGCGGAATTGCGAAAATAGCGAAAATGTCATATTTCCACGATTCCACTAAGTTGCGGAATTAAATAAGCTGAACCGCGGAATGAAACCGCGGAATGAAAGCTTCTGCCATGCCGTTCCACTAATTGCGGAAACACTGTTTCCGCCGGAAATAGCTACCGCTGCGATATTCCGCTACAGCCCTAGTCTTCATATTCATATTATACTCAACGTTATAATTATGTGGACTTCATGCCCATATTATTACACTGAAAAAGTAATTGGGGGTTCATAGCCAGAGATAGGTGGATATGAGCCAGTTTATCTAACATCATATTTATGTGGATTCCATCCTCATATTCCTTTTCCAGTTATGAACACCCCCATTTGTGATCCACTGAAGAAGGGGGTTTGTCCCCTGAAATGCGTTTGGATTGGACATCATATATATGATTGGTTATAATGCAAGTTGCATTTCTTAGTATTTTATGTTGTCATAATACCCTTGGAGGGATTTAAAAAAAAAGAAGTAATCTTTTATTTTTTGAAAATTGTGTGCCGTATACATATTGTTTGTTTATATTATTCATTGATAGTTGTCAGTGAATATATTTATATTTATTTCATTCCATTTGTTAGCTGCCCCCTCATGCCCACGGTATCTCAGGGCAGTGTACAATATTATAAAACCCAATATAACAATAAAAACAACAATAAATCAACCCCCAGCAATTTAAAAACATCACTAAAAACCAACCCCCACCCCCTACCCCACCCCCCCACCCTCCCCTCCGAAGGCCTGGGTGAACAGCCAAGTCTTACAGACACATCGAAAGGTCAACAGGCCCGGGGCCAGGCATTCTGCATCTTTATTGTCATCATACACAGTATATGTATAAATACTTCATATAATTATTTTTATTTGTGTGGTACATTCAATTGGACGCAGTTCCTTTTTTCTCCTTTTCTTCATTTGGTGTTACCAGTTTTTTGGGAGGGGGAGAATTTTCTCTTTTTTATGAAAAAACAAAAAACAGATTTTCTGAATGAAATTTTTCCGCTCTACCTAAAAGCAAATAATTTGAAGAAATTTGGCAGCTAGTTAATATGGGGTCACTTAAGAGGTCACTCTGGTACAGGTATTGCTAATTTTTAGCAATCCTTTAGAAAGAAATATCTCATCTTCACTTGGGAAAAAAACAGCAAAACTAATACAGCGCTAATACAGTAAAACTATTTATCAAGGTGTTATCCAGAATAAACCATTTTTAAAAAGACCTCCATGGCAGATGCTTTGTCAAGTAAACTTACTAGAAAAAAAGGGGATTCTGGAGTTAAAGCAGACACAATGTTTCTTCAACCAAATCTTCTTCTGTCACAGCTGGCAAGACAGAGAATTAGAACCAGTGACATTTACAATCCCATGATCTTGTGGAAGGGAAAGTAGCTGACAGAGTTTGAGACCATGCCGAAGCCAACAACCTGCTTTAATTTAAATCCAATTGAATTCAAACAGTTTCAGAGGGCTTATGGGGCTAAGAAATTATGCTGTCTGCTTTAAGAAGTTGTCATTGAAGGGGTAGAAAGGAAAACTATATCATGTTAGTGGAAGGAGAAACTTGGATACAAACAAAGTGTTATTGTTCTTAGAATGATCATATGTAGAAAAACAAAGTTTGTCTTGTCTTACTACTTATTGCTTATGCTTATTCTCCTTGGATTGTTTCTCTGTTAGAGCACTACTAGCAAAATATAATATACAGCCTATTAAACATCCCAAACATTGGCAATCTCTCACTCAAGGTATAAAGCAACAGCAAATTTGAAAATATTAACTTGTTTCAGTTTGGTGGTATATTAATCAACTCTTCCCTACCTTCATCCCTGCACAGTATTAAATATATGTATAATGTTAAGCACAAGCAGTCTAGTTAACTAGGGTGTTTCCACATGTTCTGCTGTCAGTGGAATTGTCCTGGTCCACCAGCAATACCTCTGGCCCTGAACAGACTGGGCATGCTGTTGGTAGACTGGGACAGCCTCTTCCCCAAAGCACTTTAGTGCGAGTGCTTCCTACAAAACAAATGAAGTGCTGTCTTTGGCCATGTGAGAAACATGGGCCTTAAAATGGTATTGTCAAAGTTCTAGAGTGGTGGCCACTGATTCACCTTGGCATATGTCTGGAGTCTCAGACTGCTTTTAGACGATCTGTGACCTGCTTGCGTGATTTTACAAAATCCCGCAAGGTGGGATTAGACGTCACAAGGGACGTGATCATGCGCATTCAAGGCAGTCGTGCATTGTTTACCGACCGTGAATTAAATACCTCGATGTGTGAGGTATTTAATTCGTGGTTGGTAAACAATGCATGACCGCCTTGAATGCACATGATCGCCTCCCTCGTCACGTCTAATCCCACCTCACGGGATTTGGAAAAATCACGTGAGCAGGTTGCACAACTGCAACCTGCTCGTCTAAAAGCAGCCTAATTAGTAGGCACCTCTGTTCAAGCTATGACACATGCCCAGTATCCTGATTTGCTGCTTGTCAGTATGAACAAAGGTCTCTCCAAAAGGAACAGAAAGTGGGGTGGAGCAATGCTGGGGCTATGGCATTGTCTAGTCTTGCCCATCTCCAGTTTTGCCTGCCACCTTCCTAAGCCCACCTGTTTCCAGCCTGTTCATGAACCTACATCTATGTCTGAACCTGTTTCTGTGTCTGTCCTGACTCTGCCTGGACCTGATCCTGCCCTGACTCTGTACCTATAGGCCTAAAATGAGCAATTTCTGTGAATGCTGTTTCAGTTGGAAACAGGTCACTTGCCTCCATTTGTGCAATGATTTAACTTACCAGCCTTTTCTCTGTTTTCTGGCATTTTTTGGTATTTCTCTAGTTCAGTACATTATTCAGTAAATTGTTATTTTTTCTAAATTGAACAGTCCAGTAAGAGGGGGCTCTTGCTGCCCTATTCCTACAGCAAAATGAACCGAAGGGGGCGAACGCTATGGTTTATATGGCTAAGACATGGAAAATTGATGGAAAGTGCCATGAAGTGTTGTAAAATGACTGAAAGTGACATAAATTGATGGGAAAACCCAGAAATTGATGGAAATGATGAAAATTGGGAAATAAAAATGATGGAAAATTGCAGGTGTTGATCTCACAACGGCGGAAATATGGAATCACTGATGGGTGAGGAAATACAGATAGACAGTCACAAGCACTCCTGAAAGGTATGTATTTCCCTATGGTAAAGGAACACTTGCTCTCGCCTCAGCTCTATGTACCTAATTCTGCTGTGATTCTCTCCTGATCCTGCCAGTATATCTACATCCCAGAAGGCAAGAAATCTGGGTTTATTCTACTATTTTATCAATTCACTCTTGAACAATTCACTGTAATAAAAAGGGAATTTAAGCATGAATGGACATACAAAATAAAATTAAACATGTAATTTCTGAACACAAGAGCTGCAACCAGGCACCCAAATATTTGAGAATCCCCAATGAATCGGAGGTGCCCAAATTGACCCGGCCCTATTCAGGTACAATAGATGCCTGAACGGGACCTGATGGACTGCTTGAACATGCCGGCTGGCCTTTCAAAGTGACAGGCCCCAGCCGAGATGGGACCACTGTGGAGCCCAGATCCACAGTGGTTCCAGCTGGGACTTGTATGTTTCCAAGGTCTCTTCCCAACTCCCACAGACCGTGCTTCTTGCTTGCACTATCATATCCCCTCTTACTTGATAGGAACTGTGGGGATGTGGGGGAGCACTGTTTGACGTTCGAAAGTGATCTCTCAGGTTGGCTGATGGGAAGTGCTGGTCAGCCTTTGAAAGGGACAAGTCTCATCCGGGACCCCTGCGGAGCCAGGCTCCATATTGCTCTTGGTCATCACTTGCCAATTTCAAAGGTGGCTTAGAACTTAAGAACACAAGTAGTGCCATACTGGGTCAGACCAATGGTTCATCAGCCCTGAATCCTGTCTCCGACAGTGGCCAATTGCTTTTTCTTGGGAGAAGTACCTGACAGGTCACAATGGGCAATCTATTCACTGTTGTTCCAACCTCCAACAGTAAGAGGCTACATTCCCAAAACCAACTTGGCTAATAGCCGTTAATGGACCTATTCTCCAATTACTTAGCCAATCCCTTTTTAAAACTAGATACACTTCTGGCCTTGACCACTTCCTCTGGCAGTAAATTCCACAAGTTAATTGTTCGTTGAGTGTTGCCTTGCATTAACCGTTCTCGGTTATCAACTGCAGTTTCCATGTGTTTGGTCTGGGAGCATGTCAGAAGGCTTCTGTTCTCCATGCCACCAAGACAATGAATAAGCAGTTTGAGTTCCGATTTGAATTAGGCAGGGGTGTGGATTTTAAACACAAAGAATCATGGGAGAACCACTGAACTCAACAGGATAGAGAGTAAGAACACATCGCCTCACAAAAATACTGTACTTTAGAACTGGAAACAAGAAGTTGTGGGCGGATTTAGCATAAACACATCCCGCATCTGCTTAGATGCAACATGAAATACCCAAGTGCTGTAAACACCCATCTGCTGCCCGGAAGAAATCTGGGCAGCAGATGGGTGTTAAATGAGGGGCTAAAGTGGGCGCATATGGGGAGCAGAAAAACATTGCATTGCTTACATAGAACAATTAAACATGTGTTTGATGTCATTGTCACCTTTTTTGTGTGAGGAAAGTCCCGGTCTGCTTTTGAAACTGACAAATCCTGGCTGAAGTGCTGTGGAGCTGGGCTCTTCAGTGCTCACAGCTGGGGCTTCCTCTGGGTAATGCTCGCATTTTTTTCCAGGCATTGGGCACCCGATTGGGCCTTGGGTAGCCTTCTAGGTGCCAGAAAATGTCCCACAGATACTAATTTTAGTACCTAATGCAGCTCTACTCAACACTCTACCTGCTAATTAAAGGTGCATTGCTCTGCACCTTTGAAAAGAGAATCAGGCACAGGATAGGCATAAACATGTGCATGTTGATTTACAAAGCTGTTCAGTTATGCTTGCCACACATCCAAGGGCAGGGCTGAGCCTTTACAAATGCAGGGTAGGCTTCTTTGAAATGGCAGCCAATTACAGAGTTGTAGGAATTAATGAAAGGATATGGACCTCATTTCATTTCTGAAAGATTTGGATTCAAAGATTCTTATGCCTACTTGCCCTTAGATTGCATAACTTGAATTGCCCAAGGAGAGATCAGAAACCCATTGAAAATTCATGACCTCTACAGCTCTCTGTTGGGATAATATGCAGTTAAACACCTGGAAAAATATCATCTAGCATTCGTCAGTTTGCCCTGTTGCAGAAATAATTATTCAAAGTTCTGCAAGGTGTGTGTACATGTGTGTGTACGTGTGAGAGTGTGTGTTCAGAATAAATATTCCAAAAGAGAGACAGTGTCCATATCAGAAATATGAGTAAATGTACATTCTCCTAATATTATGGGTCTACATTTGTAAAAGATAAGGCTCGATACAACCACCATTCCTTGTCATATCCTCTAGGGAAAGAAAATGAAAACAGCCTTCTCTATTCTATATTTTTTGATGTGGCAAAAATGGCATTCTCCACTGAGGTTTTCATGACAAGTTTTTTCTGCAGTCAGAAAAGAACCACCATTCAATTACCTTACAGGAAAACCCACACTCAAATGAATACGACTTTGCTCCTACTAGAAACCACAGCAGATCTACCAGCATGCTGAATGATAGAAACCTCTCTAAGGTACCACCAGTAGAAATGAATCAAAGTTTTTACTGGGTATTTCATCCTTTCGAATCAGAACTCGGAATGGACAATATTCCATCCAATTCCAATTGACTGTCCATATCCAAAATAGCAGCAATAGGTGGCAGCCATTTTGTGCATGTGTATTTTTAAAAATATATTAATTATTATTATTATTATTATTATTATTTTGATTGAGATTCTGACTGGAACAGATTCTGATTGGAATTCCAATTTAAAAAAGCATAGCTGTTCCATTTTTGCAGAAATGTTCCATTAAAAGGGAATAGCTATTTTGATCTAGCCATAAGCACCAATAGTACCTTGTGGAGAGACATACTCCGCTGCCTCAGCTCTGAGTGGCTACTGAACTGGATGAACTTTACTCCACAACCTCATTCCTGAGTAGAGCTGCAGCAGGTAGCACATATGATACTGGTGGGTAATGTCTGCATTTGTGGGCACCCCCAGCCAGCATCAAAAAGCCCCAAAATGTGGGTATTACTGGGAATCCCAGGATAAACCACAGTGCCAATCCCCGTACTTGCAGTTCCTTGGGCTGACTCATCTCACCGCTGGGCTGCTGCTCCTCCCATCCTATTTGTTGCTCTCTCGCTTCCTGGCCCGTGTGCTGCTCAGCTGAGGACTTCCCTGGTCAGATTTTTATGAACGAGGAGGCCTCTTCCCACATGTGTGCACCCCTAATAGGTCCCCTCCTGTTCCCAAGGGTACCCAAATTAGAGTGTGTGCAGCACCCATACACACCTCTGATATGAATCCCCATGCTAACGGGGGACCCACTGGGGTACATGCCGGTGGGAGGAGGCCTCAGGCCTCCTTGCTCCCCCCTTACTCAGAAAAAGCCAATTGGGAAACTCCTCAGCATAACTGAGAAGCACATGGGGTGAGGAAGAGCAGGAAGCACCAAACAACATGCAGC
This sequence comes from Sphenodon punctatus, assembly GCA_003113815.1. Lineage (NCBI taxonomy): Eukaryota > Metazoa > Chordata > Lepidosauria > Sphenodontia > Sphenodontidae > Sphenodon > Sphenodon punctatus. The sequence continues at coordinate 42,695 of QEPC01007852.1, read as the reverse complement.
AACTGGATCAGAAGAGATGCAGCCTGGCAGTGAGGTGAGTGAGCCTGGGGAGTCAGATAGCCTGTCAGGCCATGTTCGAGTACCAATTGGCACCTGAACACAACCAAGGCAAGTTGGCCACTCGAGATTTGACAGGGTGCCTGCTAGGGGTGTGCACTTTTTTTTCCATTTTATTGATAACGATAACTAAATTCAATAATAATAATAATAATAATAATAATAAATTTGTTTATTTGTTTATCCTTGGGCCATAACAACAATAAAAATTAGAATACAACAAGGAAGAGAACAAAAGTAAAATACAGTAAAATAACAGGATAAAATTAGCAGGAGTCATTGAATTATAATTCTGTTGTTATTATTTGCCTTCAAAATTTCAAATGCCTTGCCCTCCCCAGGGCTGTCTCATCTCGCTTGACCCCTGTAGAGGTGCCTCAGCCACGGCACATAGTTATTAGGAGGACAGGGGGATGCTTGATCCCAGTGAGTCTATATGTACAGATCCCTGAAGGAGCAATAAAGAACCTTGCCCTTCCCGGGGCTTATGGCGGCACACTTAACCCCTGCGCAGCACTTGCAACAAATAGGAGTGACCTTAAGATAGAGCAGGGGAACACTCATTCCTAGCCAACCTCAGTGATCTATACGTACTAGGGGTTGGACATGAGGGCAAATACCGGGTACCGGTTTTACAGGTTCCCAGATTTTAAAAAACCAACTTACCGGATTAATACCGGTTTACCGGTACCAGATCTTTTCCATTGATTTCAATGGGGAACTGTCCCCATTAAAATCAATGAAAAATATTAAAAAACAAAAACCTCCCCCCTCCCAGAGTGTGCGGGTGGAAGGGGGGACACCCCCCACCCACCCTGCCCAGCCTGGATTTAAACAACAACAAAAATTTCCCCTAAGTCCCCTGGTGCGGGTACTGATCCCTGGGGTGGGGGGTGGTTTAACACCCCCCACTCCAGGGATCACCCTACCTCCCCAATGCCATTGCCTACCTTAAGCTCTGGGCGGCATCGCTCCGGTGGCTTCAGCGCTGGCTGTGGCTGCCGCGGGATTCAGCACGCAGAAGTTCCCCGGAAGGCCTAGTAGCGTGCTGAAGCCGGAAGCCACAACCAGTGCTGAAGTCACCGAAGCACCGCCGCTGCCCGGAGATCAAGGTAAGCAATGGCATTGGGGAGGTAGGGTGATCCCTGGGGTGGGGGGGTGTTAAACCCCCCACCCCCACCCCAGGGATCAATACAGTACCGGTACACTTACCTGCTGCTGCAGTGCTGGTGCGGGCTCTGGGTTGCCAGCGGCAGCCCAGAGCCCGCACTAGGGGACTTAGGACAAATTTTTGTTGTTGTTTAAATCCAGGTGGGGCAGGGTGAGTGGGGGGTGTCCCCCCTTCCACCCGCGCAGTCTGGACTCGGGGAGGGAAAGTGTTTGTGTTTTTTTGTGGTTTTTTTTTTACATTGCGGCCATTCATTTGAATGGCCGCAATGTAAAAAATCCGGTACGGGGGGAATCCAGTAATTTACCGGGATTACCGGGTTTAATCCAATACTGCTGGTACACCCAATACCAGGCAGTATCGGATACTGGTAGATCCGGTAGTCCCACCCCTAATACGTACAGATCCCTGAAAGAGCTATAGAATACCTTACCCTTCTCGGGGCTTGTGGCGGCACACTTGACCCCTGCACAACACTTGACAGCAAATAAAGCAGTCCTGTGGCAGAACAAGGAAACAGTGAGCCTGTACATACAGATCCCTGAAGAAGCAATAGAGTGCTTTGCCCTTCCCGGGGGCTTGTGGCGGCACACTTGACCCCTGCGCAGCACTTTCAACAAATATGAATGGTCATAAAATAGAACAGGGGAACACTCATTCATAATCAGCCACCTTGGTCTATACATTTGGATCTCTAGGGAGGCTACTAAGTACCTTACCCTTCCCTGGACTTGTGTCGACACACACTTGACCCCTGTACAGCACTGAGGGTGGTCATAAGGCACAACATGGGTAGGCCCCGAGCAGATCCACTCCAAGCCAGTCCCCCCCCCCTCAACACTACCCAGAAAAGCGGGAGGGAGAGGAAAACCCCTGGGCAAAGCAAACCAACTGGGAACATCCCTCGGCAGATTGCCCCGCAGTCTCTCTAGTCGGGGGTGTCATACGAAAGCTCCTCAGGGTTCCAATTCCCAGGGACAAAAACCAATTCCATTCTGGATAGGTAAAGAGGATGCCAGCTGTTGCTTTCTGGACAATTCCAATTGGAGTACCCCTACAGCGGCTTGCTGAGCAACCGTCTTGCTCTGGTTGGCAAGAATATACTGTATCCTCCTTTGCTGGTCCCAATGGTCCCTACCTACAAACCAAGGGCTGAAAAACTTACTTCAGATCCCAGTTGTCTTAGGGCAGTGCAATAGATAATATGCGGCAGATCTTCAATTAACGTTTGGCCGCAATAGCAAAATCTCAACTCAAGCGGGGTGCCCTGATATCTACCCTCAGCTACCGAAGTGGGCATAATATTTAATCTTGCGAGTGTCATGGCCCTTTTAACTTTAAAGTTCTTAATGTCTGAGAGATACTCCTCACATCCAATTCCCCGCTTTAGTAGCGGATACCAAGGAGCAATTTGTTGCTCCCGGATTCCAACACTATCATTTTGTAGTCTTACATCGCAAATCCTACCTCGTATGTGGAATTTTGCCTGGGCTATGGTGTTATTTAGAAAATTTTGTCTAGAGAAGCCCAAATATGCTAGGTCTTGTTCTATAGAGGAATATGTAGGTAGCCAGGGGATTTTCTTGTTCTTGGAGGCAGAGAAAGGGGAGGCGGTCGGCTGGCATTTTTCTAATTTTCAACCAGTAACTTAATTGAGCCAACCTTATCTTGTCCTCAAGGGGAGCAATCCTGCACTCTGCCTGCATCAGAAAAATGGGGGTCCCACAAGACACACCCAGCCCTGTCCTCAAGATCTTATTCTGGAGTGACTCCAAGATATTATGGCTGCCCAAACCCCAAATTTCTGCTCCAAACAGAAGCTGGGGGAATCAATTTTCCCTCAAATAATTTGAGTAAGGGCTTCAATTTCTTACCCTCCTTGGAGCTCTAGAATTTGAGTAATCCAGCTACCGTTTGGGCACCCTTCAGTTTTACTGCTTTCAGGTGATTTTTCCAGTTTCCATTGTTCTTGTACCACATCTCCAAGTACCTGAATGAAGCCACCTGGTCTATACTATGTGTGCCCATTTTCCAGGCATATTACTTGGCCCTTCTTGAAAAGACCTTGGTCTTGTCCGTATTTATGACCAAATGATTTTCCCAATAGTACTCACTGACTTTGACAAACTGGCGCCTCATACCAACCCTAGTTGTTGATAGGATGGTCATGTCATCCGCATACAAAAGAATGTAAACCGGGCAGACATTGAATAGTGGCGTATGACCCTCCTGCCCAGCGAGCTTGCCCACCAGATCGTTAATAAATAGGGCAAAAAGCAGGGGGGGCAGGATGCACCCCTGCTTAACACCAGATGTTGCAGGGATGGGTCCTGTTGTGTCCCCCTGGGTGTTTACCCGGATCCTGAGAGAGGTATTGGTGTATAAGAGGTGGATCAAGTAAAGTAATTAGGGGTCTATATTGTCGCCCAGTAATTTACACCATAAGATAACCCTATCTATGCTGTTGAATACAGCTTTCAGGTCTACAAATAGGGCATATATCGCCCCTTTCCTTAGGTGGGCATATTTGGCCACAATATGGTCGAGGACAAAGCAATGGTCCAAGACAGACCTTTCAACCCTAAATCCAGCCTGCTCCTCAGCAAGGAGATAGTTCTCCTCTACCCAGCACTCCAGCCTGCTCAGCAAAATCCTTGCAAACACTTTAGCCACGACATCTATCAGGCTAATGGGCCTGTAGTTCGCAGGGTCCAGTTTGTCCCCCTTCTTATTAATAGGGACTACTATACTTGTGTTCCAATCTGGTGGGATTTCTCCTGATTCAATGATATGGTTAAATAGCCGGGCAAGAACTGGAGTCCACAAAGCCTTATGGGTGCATAGCAGATCAGAGGGTATACCATCTTCCCCTGCTGCCTTTTTTAATGGGAAGGAACCCAATACTTCCTCCACCTCCGCCTCGGTTACCACCATCCCTTGGATACTGGGTTCAAGGGACAGGGAGGGGCTGTAGGCCTCTGGGTATTTATTAAAGATTTCTAAGAAATGGGCCCTCCAGACATCACTGCGCACTGGAGAGTCTGTGGGGGCAGATCTCCCTTTGAAGCCCCCTTTTACTACAGCCCAAAAGGATACACTATCCCCTGCTGAAACAGCTCTCTCCAACTTGTCCCATTGGGTTAGGAAGTACTCCTGCTGCTTTCTCCTAAGAACCTTCCTATATCTGGTCCGGGCAGCAACATACGTTGTTCTTTGAATAACTGTTCCTTGGACTTTTACTGATCTAGCCAATTTCCTGTATTGAGCCCTCAACTGCCTGCATTCACCATCAAACCAGGAAGATAACTAAATTCTTTGTTTCCATTATCATTATTGCAATAATGATAACAAAGATAAATAATAGCAAAATCAATAACAATAACAAAAGTCATTATTTATTTTGTTATTGCCTGGCAGGTGTTTTTTGGAGTGAATGTGGAGAGTGGAGGAGGGAGCAGCGCAAGCATATCCCAGGCAGTTGACTCACCCTGTGATTGCTCAATGCCTCCTGCCTTCCAAAACCATTCATAGGGGCTCTGGGAAGGGCACTGAAACCCTTTATGTTGCAGGACCAGGCTGTTTGACTCTTGTTCTGTGTTAGCTCGTGCTGTATCAAGTTTCATTTAAAGAAATCGGGTGTTTGCACTAAAAATCTTCCCAGCCATCAAGCATTATATGTTACCTTTCCTTATACCCTTTATTTTAACTTTTCCCTTCCCCTGTATTTCTCCCCTGTACAGATAGATAGATAGATAGATAAGGCTTTTTATTATATATATTAGCATTATAGGATAGGAATAGGATAGATAGATATTTAAATAGAACACAGCATATACACGTTTATTGATATAGATATTTAGATAGCAATATATTGTATATAGTATAGGTTATTAGGTGTAGGTTAGACATACATATTAATTTTTCATATTGTCATTCTGCACTTATTATTACTGAATTATAATGAGAAATGGAGGAAGGAGTTCAACTTCTGTGACGTCTAGGGCAGATGTCTGCTGGTGCTTCTGCCACTGGTGGTAACCCAGAACAGAAACAACACCAAAACCAAAATCTTCATTGTCGCTCGAAATCAGTACTTACACCGATAATAACACCAATAATGAAAATGAAATTCTGTTAATAACAATAACAAAAATGAGAGTTTTTAATAATGAAAAACCAATACCAAAACTGACATGGGTCCCGGTGCACAGCCCTAATGACTGCATTTCTGGGTACCCAGTTGAAGCTCTATTCCTGATGCATCAAGATAGATAACATATATGATGGAGTTCAATGTCTCTCTCCCCTCCCCCTTGCCCCTGCACCCCACCCCAGTTTGAATCCAATGCATGTACATAAATTATTCCCCACTCATGCTGAATTTCATCGGACCTGCCATCTGGTAGGACGAAGGGTCCCTCACTGAGCAGGATTGGCCTAATCTTCTAACTACAGTGTTGTATAGGACCCTGGGCAGCAGAGAGGGTTGCCACCTTTCCCATGGTGGAGAGAGACATTTCCAATTTTGCATGTATTGGTTCATGTACATTTATGCAATTTTAAAAGACCATTTAAGTTGGGCTATTTAAAAAGACAAGGGTAGGATAGAGGTACAGGATAAATGGCACAAGGGCTGCAAGGGTCAACCTTCTAATCTTTGGATAGATGCCTTCAGGGCGAGGAGACTCAGCCTGCTCCCTGCAGCTGCCTTATTAGGACTCAAGGTGTTTGATCTCCTGGACCTTCTGCACCTTTTACTTCTGCCTCTTGTGAACATGCCAATCCAGCCCCCCAGTAGTCCCTGCTGTTGCCTGCCTGGGAGTCATGCTGGTTCTTGTACCTCTTTTGGCTGCTTCTCACCTTCTCTCCCTTTTTGGAGGACATGAAGGACAACGAGGAGAGGTGAGCAGTGCAAATGCTAACCACAGGAGTCAACGACATCCCCCATTTCCAATTACAGTTTCACTTTCTTTCCTATCGCCTTTCTTAGCATAGTCAAAGCAGGAACTTCACCAGGCAGCTAGATCTGGCTAATGGTGTAAAGCACCCTCTCTCTCCCCTTCCTCGAGTGCATGGAAAAGCAGGTAAAATGAAAGGTGATAGTTGACTAACCCTGAGAATTATCAATTTAGCCTGGAGATGAAGCTTAAAAACTAGAAGTATGCAAGAGGGGCAAATTCTGTATTTCTGATATCTCTTCTGGTTGCAGTGCCAATTTTGGGTATACCCAAAGTAGTACCCAGCCCCCATTTGGTACCTGGTGTCCCAAAATGTGGGTATTCCTGGGGCATTCCAGGATGACAATCCCTGCACGTGTAGCTCCCTGGGATGATTCACTTCACTGCTGGGCTGTTGCTCCCTGCTTCTCCATGGCCCACGTGTTTCTCAACTGATCTGGAGACATCCCCACTCAGCTTTTTCTGAGTGGGGGCAGGGAGCAAGGACGCCTCTTCCTACCTACGTGCACTTCTCAGGGTCCGTCATTCCCAGGGGGACCTAAACTGGGGATACGCTTTGGACCAAGGCATCCCCCTGATATGAGTTCCCTTGGGAACAGGAACAGCAGCCTAGTGGCGAGTCATCCTGGAGAGTCAGGTAGCCCATCAGGTCATATTTGGGTACCAGTTGGTGATCTGGGCACCCCAGATTAGATGGGGGCACCTGACTTTCTGGGTACCTAGTGCAGCTCTAGCCCTGAGCCTTTATTTTTTTTATTTTATTTTAATAGATTTTTATACCGCCCCATCCTGCAATGCAGCTCGGGGCAGTTTACAACAATAAAAACAATTTAAAATCTATAAAATACAAATATAAAACATATAAAACAGGGCAACGTATAATCATGGGTAAATATAAAGGTGGGGGATTAAAAATCACCCCCCCCCCCCTCCCTCCCAAAGGCCTGGGCAAACAGCCAGGTCTTACAGTTTCGCCGAAATGTCAAAAGGCTTGGGGCCAGGCGAGCTTCCTCCGGAAGGGAGTTCCACAGCCGCGGCCCTACCACCGAGAATGCCCGCTCCATCGTGGCCCCCCGCTTAACACGGGGGATCTCCAGGAGGGCACCCCCGGCAGACCGCAGGAGTCGTTCCGGGGCGCGAAGGGCGAGGCGGTCCCTAAGGTAAGAGGGGCCAAGGCCGTATAGGGCTTTATAGATCATTACTAGGACCTTGAACTTGGCCCGGCACACTATCGGCAGCCAGTGCAGCGCTCGGAGCACCGGTGTAATGTGCTCCCGGCGACCCGTCCCCGTAAGAAGACGGGCCGCCGCATTCTGCACCAGCTGCAGCCTCCGGGCCAAGAACAAGGGAAGCCCCACGTAGAGCGCGTTACAGTAGTCGAGCCGCGAGGTGACGAAGGCATGGATGAGGGAGGCCAGGTCCGGGCCAGAGACATACGGACGCAGCCTACGTACCAGATAAAGCTGGCGGAAGGCAGCCTTAGCGACTGCCTCCACCTGCCGCTCCAGCCGCAGGTCTGCGTCCAATATGACCCCCAGACTCCGGACCTGCTGAGCTACAGGGGGGCAAACCCCCCCAATCAGGGGGGCCACCACCCCCTTCGCCCTCCCCACCACCATCACCTCCGTCTTATCTGGGTTGAGTTTCAGTCTGCTCCGCCGCATCCAATCCAAGCCTTAGGGGAAGGGTGGGTTATAAGTTTTAATAAATAAATAAATTCACTCAACATGAGGATCTGGTTTTCTGGGTGCAGTTTTACCTCTAACTGCCTGTGGAAGGAGGCCAAGCCCAAACTACAAAGTACTCAAAGATAAAAAGAAGACCTAAATCAAAACACAGTCCCATCAGTCCATGGTAGGTGACCATTGGTGAGGCTAACTCCACGTCCCTCGACATGCAAACACAACAACCGCTAGACCAACAATCAAAAATATCAAATCGGAAGTGGAAACAGACAGGCACAATGCACACTCACATATACCTGAAAATTGCAGGGTTATATTTATTTTTATTTATTTATTTAAAACTTGTATCCCGCCCCTCCTGCCAAAAGGCAGCTCGGGACAGCAAACAACACCAAACATTTAATGATAAAACATTTAAAAACAATTCAACAAATTTTAAAACAACTCAAGAAACTCACCCTCCCTCTCTCCCAAACCCTACCCCCCACCCTACCCCCACCCCTTGCCAAAAGCCTGGTGGAACAGCCAGATCTTACACAAATGTCAAAATGACAGGAGGGTGGCAGCCAACTGAGCTTCCTCTGGAAATGAATTCCACAGCACGGGGGAAGCCACTGAAAAAGATCTTATATCAGTGGCCACCCATCTTGCCCGGGGAACCTCTAAAAAGGCTCCCACGGACGATCTCGGGGTCACACAGGCACATAGGGAGTGAGGCGATCCCGCAGATAGGCAGGACCCAGGCCGTGAAGGGCTTTAAAGGTCAAAACCAGAACCTTGAACCTAGCCTGGTGCTTTATAGGCAGCCAGTGCAGAGCCCGGATCACAGGTGTCATGTGCTCCCTGGGGCCCATCCCAGTAAGGAGATGGGCCACGGCATTCTGCACCAGCTACAGCCTCTGGACCAGCTTCTCAGGCAGCCCCACATAAAGTGTGTTGCAGTAATCCAGCCTCGAGGTGATGAAGGCATGGATGACAGTAGTGAGGTCAGAGTCTGAGAGATACAGCTGAAGCCGCCGGACAAAATGTTACTGCCGAAATGCACTCCCCACCACGGCCACAAACTGAGATTCCAGGCTGAGCCATGAATCGAGGAGCACACCCATACTCCATACCTGCAAAACCATGGAAGGGCAAACTCCCCTCCATAAGAGGAGATTCAACCACTCCCAGGACCCCCATGCCCTCAGTCACCAACATCACCTCCGTCTTGTCAAGATTCAGCTGCAGATGGCTCAACCTCATCCAAGCCCCCACAGCTGACAGGCACTTGGAAAATAAAGAGACTGCATGGCCTGGGTCAATGGAAAAAGAGAGGTAGAGCTGAGTGTCATCAGCATACTGATGTCATTGCATGCCCTGAAACCCTCTCACAATCTCCCCTAATGGCTGCATATAGATGTTAAACAAGAGTGGTGACAGAATGGCACCCTGCGGGACTCCACATGACTCCACTCCTGGGGGGAAGATGTACACTCCCCCAAGACCACCCGGTGAGTTCTCCTGGTCAGGAATGAATGAAACCAGTCCAAGACCATCCCACCAAACCCAGCACGGTCCCGCAGGCAAGTCACCAACACCTCATGATCGACTGTGTCGAATGCAGCCGAAAGGTCTAGCAGGACCAGTGAGGTCTGACAACCCTGGTCCAACACCAGATGGAGATTGTCAACGAAGGCCACCAAGGAAGTCTCTGTACCATACCCAGGCCAAAACCTGGACTTATAGGGGTCAAGGAAACTGGTGCGGTCCAGGTATTCTTGGAGCTGCTGTGCCACAGTCTGTTCAATAACCTTCCCTAAAAAGGGAAGGTTAGAGACCGACTGATAACTGGCAGGAGCATCAGCATCAAGACATAGTTTCTTGAGCAGGGGCCTAACCCCAGCCCCCTTCAGGCATTCAGGCAACCTATCCTCCTGAAGGGAGGCACTAACCACCCTAGCCAGCAACACCCATAGTGTCTCCTGGCTGGCTTTCACCAGTCAGGATGGGCAAGGATCTTGTTCAAAAGTAGTGGCATGCACAGATCCCAACAAGAACTCCACATCGGCAGGCAATACCATCTGAAGCTGATCCCACAAAACAGAACAGGATGGGGAATCCATAGTCCCAAGATGATCCTCTGCAATAACTGTGGAACTGAAATCATGGCGGATGCAAGCGATCTTATCTACAAAGTACTCAACCAGTCACAGCGGTCACTGGATTGCTCCAGGTCCAGATGGAGACAGGCAGGACTGACCAAACCTTTCACCACCCAGAAAAACTCTGCTGGATGTGACTTTGCAGATGCAATAAGTGCAGCAAAGAACGGCTTCTTTGCTGCCTGCACCGCCACAGCATAGGCCTTTAAACTGCTCTTATGCTGCAATCGATCACGAGTCCGGTGCCACCATCACTCCAACCGCCTGCTCCCCTGCTTCAAACATCACAGGCCCGCAATAAACCAAAGAGACCTGCGGGAGACTCGGGAGGGCAGCAGATGCCTGGGAGCCACTTTGTGAATGGTCTCGGTCAACAAGGTGTTCCAGGAGGCTATTTGTGTTTTAGATACAGATGCCAAATGGATTTGTGTTTATTTATGTTTTATCCAAGCACAAACGCACAGCCTTGTTGAAATCCTTGAGACTTAGGGTGAAATCCTGTGTGGCGATAACCTTAGCTACATCCTCACTGCAGGATTACACCTATATGGATAGGGGTATAAACTGTCATAGCCCTGCTAACTTAAAATCTCCCTAAAGCTGTGTCCACAAATATATTCTTTTCTGATGGTGCTTTAAGTTTACAACTTCAGTGACACCAGTAAAAAATAGAGGTAAACAAATGCTGATCACTATCCAATTGCCATATTAATTACTTCTAATCCTAGTCAACAATAATTAGTTCATATCTCTAATAATCAGAAACCAGCATAGATGAATCCATTGTCCTTGATTAATTTCCAGTTTTTGAAAGGGAGTAAACTATAACCTTCTTTTAATAATCTGAAAACAAATCCTTAATATTTTATAGATTAGAAAAATTATAATCAAATATCTCTTTAATAAAGCAAGCTTTGATTCATTATGATTATATTAGTCAGCCAGTGAAGTTCACACAGATTTATTGCATCTTGGATTCTGTTCTTTTAACTCCAGAGTCAATTTATATTATTTTATTTTAGCTGAATTGTATGAAAGTGTGTCCATCTCTCTCCTTTTTTATGGTCTTGTCATTAAAAAATGTAAATCATCTTCTGGCTCTTCAATAGAGCTTAGGTCAGCAGCCATAAATATGTTGCCACAGTCTAATTCATTCATTTTATTTTTTACGTATATAAATGACAGTCTGTATTCTAGAGTATTACAGTGCAACCTCCAAATTGCATGTTACTAATACATAGGATGCAGCTCTGTAAACACTGGAGAACCCAGTTCATTTAACGAACCAATTGGTTCTTCTGACAAACATGCATGAAGTTAATTGTGCATAATAGTATTTCATGATCAGGACCACAATATCCCAAGGAAAATTACAAATTAACATTAAATTAGCTGAAACAAACAGTTATTTGCAAATATAATTCTCATGTTTGGATAATCCACCAAATATACAAATGGTACTTGTTCACTGAAATTATATCTGAATATTCTTCACCGTGTACTGAAATGCAATCACAATTCTACACTAGGGGTGGAATTTGCATATTGTTTATGTTTTCTGTTTAACTCATACTAAAATTTATAATTTTATTTAAGGTAAACAGAAAACATAAACAAAATAAAAAAACTATTTTTAATAAATGTTTTGCCTGACAGTGCCTGCAGTGAGGGTGTATCAGGCAAAACAAACAGTGTATCAATTCAAGCCAGGGGGGAGGGGAAAGGGGGAGGAAATGGGAAGAGCATGATTGGCATCTCTGCTGGCCAAGTGGGATCACTAAGGCATCCCACAACACTTGACACACACAGAGAATTCCTGTGATAGGATTTGTTCAGTGCTGCCAGAACTTGGAGTTGCCAACCATTGGTATGGGGGGAGGGCACTCTGAAAGTCATAAGCTGCACTGCGACTGTTTGCCTGACTGATACTAGCTTCAGAGTGTTTGTCAGATTCCATTCCTTCTCCATTTCAAAATCAGACATATATAGCCACCCAAACACACTCATTTTTCACTCCAGAGCCTGATGCTCTTCTCCCCACCCACTTCCTGCCACATTTTCTCTCTCTCATGACTGCCAGTCATTTCTCTAATGGCTGGGGGATCACTTGAGCATTACAGCCACTGCTGCACACACACACACACACACACACACACACACACAAGGCACTGTGCCCACAGAGGGAGTAACCTAATTAATGGTACACTTAATAGCTAATAGCCACAGTTGGGGGATCTGAAAGTGCCAGAGACTCAAGTTAAAACTGCTATTTTGGAAAATTGTAGGGATGTGCGAACGTGGTTCAGAAGTTCAGGGTTCGACCCGAACTCGTGGTGTTCGGTCCATTTGTGAACACCCTGAATCCGAACCACCCCCGCCTGAACCAACTGAACAAAGTTCGGGTTCCAAACCTGTCTGGGCAGGGGCAGGGGGCAGGGGGTAGCGGGCAGGGAGGAACCCAGTTTTCCCTCCCCCCTCCAGCCTGCATGGGTGGAAGGAGTGCCGGGGAGCACCTGACCCCCCACCCTGCCCAGCCTTGTAAAAAAAAAAATTAACCCCACCCCAGGAATCACCCTACCTGGTGGTACCATAGCTCTGGCCCCAGGTCTGCCGGCGGTGGGTCAGGTGGCTGCAGCACTCTGGAGCACTTATGGCTGCTACTAGGCCTTCTAGGTCAAACGAGAAGGCCTAGCAGTGGCCTGAAACACTCTGGAGTGCCGCTGTCACTGCTGGACCCTCCGCCGCTGCCACCGCCGGACCCAGGGTGAGAGCTCCGGCACCACTAGGTAGGTCGGGCTCTGGGTCCATCAGCGGTAGTGGCAGTGATGGCAGGTCCAGCGGCGGTGCTCCGGAGCACTTCAGGCCACTACTAGGCCTTCTGGTTTGACCCCAAAGGCCTAGTAGTAGCCTGAAGCACTCCAGAGTGCTGCCACTACCGGACCCACCATCGGACCTGCTGCTGCTGGACCTGGGGCCGTAGCCCCGGCATCACCAGGTAGGGCGATCGCTGGGGTTGGGGGATTAAAAAATAAATCAATTGCGAGGCTGATCAGGGGAGGAGGTGCTCCTCAGTGCCCCTTCCACCCATGCAGCCTGGAGGGGGGAGGGAAAGCCACCACCCCCTCCCCCCCTCCCAGTGTTCGCACATTTCTAGAAAATTAAAGCCATGCAAGTGAATGCTCATTGAAACGCATGGAATGTCCTTGCCCATTAAAATGAATGGAAAACAAAATTTTAAACATAAAAACCACACAAACAAAACAAAAAACGAAACAGAAAAAAATCAAATGTATGAAACGAAAATGTTCCCTCCGACCCATCCCTATTCTACCCTTTTAAAAGCAGGTGGGCTGTTTTTTCTTTTATCTTTTTTAAACAGCCCCACCCCGGTTTATTAATCAAGTCTAATTTCAGAAGATTTCCCCCTACACATAAAATAGTGATTGTATGTTCATGTTTTCCCTGGACTCACCATATATGAAGAAAAATACCATCTAATACCATCTAATCACCCCCACCCTAGCTCCCTGTACCCCTATGGCTCCAAATTACTCCCCTGGCTTCCTGCATCACCTATGGCCCCAAATAAGCCCCCTCCTCCCAAATGACTCCTGCCCTCCCTGAACCCCTGTATGTCACCAAATGACCCTCCACCCTTGCTCACTGAACCTCCATTGCCCTAAATGACCCCTCTACCCTGATTCCATACATCCTCTAAAGCCCCTAAAGACCCCCCCATCCTGGATCCCTGAACCCCCTCACTCCAAGTGACCCCCTCTGAGTGGCTCCATAATCCCTCATGCCAAGTGAACACCATGCTCCAGCTCCCTACTCCCCCTAAATCCAAGTGACCCCCCCATGCCAGCTCCCCAGCAACCTTCCTCAGCTGCATTTTAAAAATCCCACTTGGTCCCAGCACCCCACCCTGCCTAGTCCCAGCACCCTAACCAAGATGCATGGTGAGGAAGGATAAGACAGGGAAGAGTAGTGGGAGACACTTCAAATGTGCATACATGATGTTATTAACACTACATTGACCAATATGGGAAACCCTATCATTTTAAACTACCAAATTTAAAAAAATTAAAAAAGCATGCACTGGAAGGCACTGTTGAATTACCTAACAGCACTATATCTCACCAAACAATGTTTAAAGTAAACTTCCAAGCAAATAATAAAAGTATCTGAAATTGGCAGGAAAACCATTTTTAACTCTGATTTTCAAGCCACTATACCATTTAATTTATTTTTTTTACCAATGTGCATGAAACCTGGACAAATTGTACCTCTCACCCAAGTGGCCCTCTCATTCAAATTTCAAACAGATCATATAAATAGTTGCAATTTGATGAGAGAGAATACTTTTGCTTTCGCTTATAGTTTAAATTTGTTGTTTGATGTAATCATTTGACGAGGGAATGTCAGCCTGTTATGTTTTGTAGGAAGATCACTTCTGGTCAGATTATTTGTACTTTTTCTTTAAATTAAAATTAATAATAATAATAAAAAAGTGAAGGACACAAGCTGGCCTTAACTATAGAGCTACTCTTGTGGCTCTATAATAATTAGTATAATATATAGCATATTATCTATATTGATAGAGATATATAATATTATAAGTACATAGTTCTCATCATTCTCGATATAACCAAGCCAAGCGTGTGTACCTGGGACTTCGCATCTTCATGAACGTTGCACTCCTTGTCTGTCCCTCTGTTCCCCTTTCTTTGTCCGCCACCCCCCCCACACACCGTCTCTCAGATTGTAAGCCCTATGGCAGGGACCGTGTCTATCCCATTACTTTGTAAAGTGCCAGGTTCATTGCTGGTGCTATATAATAAATAAAATAATATTCATAACATCTGGCAGAGAGAGATTCCCCTCCTACTAATAGTGCTTGTTTTGTGCTTCTAGCAGTTTCCCCCTAATTTGATTCACTCTTCCTCACTTTTTGTGATTCCTCTGTGTCTTACTTTGTAGTACAGTGTCAGTGTAGGTGTTTCATTTTGATCTGAATTATCTGTGTACATTCAGTGGCAGTGTGTGATCTCTCTCTCTCTCGATCTCTCTCCCAGATATTCAGTGATCACACACAAAACTAGCAGCAGGATTGAGCCTTGTAGGCTCTTTCAGGGGGATAGAATGACTCCTCAAAGCCCTACCCCCAACTAGGGGTGTGCACCAGGGTTCCATGTCATTTTTCATTTTCATTATTAAAATGCATCATTTTTGTTTTTTTTAATGACAAAATTTTGTTTTTCATTATTGTTGTCATTATTGTTATTGGTACAGATTTCAAACTAAGATTTTATTTTTATATCAGTATCAATTTTGTGTGCCAATGAAAAATTATTGTTAGAAATTGAACTCCTTCCCCTTCTCATTGTGATACAGAAAGAACTGCACACAATGATATATACTGTACACAAATGTAGTTTTATTTCTTTAATGTATACAGAATCTAAGCTAAACCTAACCTATGTATAGTACAAAATGTTCCTATCCTATAATCCTAATATATATAATAAAACAACCTATTATCTAAATATCTAGAGCGCGATCCAACAAATGATAAATGTGCTGAGCAACAGCACCACTGGTAGCAGTCCCGGAGCGAGGGCAAAGGCGGCGCAAGGAGCACTCAATGCAGCTAACCAAGGGGCAGGGAATGGCCAGGGAGCAGGAAGGTGATGGATGGGGCAACAAGCACAAGCCACCCCCAAATGCCGGCATGACACAGATCAGTCAGCAGAACGGGTGGGAAGGTGGAGCGAAACAAAACAGCCCCAGTCCAACCCGAGGCCCAAACCTGGGGAGTGAGCACTGTAGAGCATGAAATGGCCATGGGTGGCAGGGTGGGGGAAGGGACAGCAAGGAGATAGGTAGGCATGTGAACAGATGCAGCCGTACACGGGATTGCAAGCAGGATCACCAGTGTGGGCAAGAGAGGCAAATAAATAATAATCTTTATTTTGCATAGCCGAAGCTGTTGCAAGTCAATCATAATCATAAATCACAGAATACAGACACTTAATAAAATTGGTACAACAATAATCAAAATTTTCTTCTTCTAAAGAATAGATAATTGACTAGGTTGCTATTTTACAAGACACCTTTGCCTGAGGAGTATAACAGTGTTGCAGAAGTTAGCTGCCACTCGAGACAAAATTGAGTCAGAGGGGCTAAGGAATTTCCTCAACAAAAGTCATACTTCAAATGTGGGATAGATAAAGAATCAAGCTCTACATATCACCCACGTAGTTCTAAAAGACCTAGGCAGTGAAAAAAAACATGAGCAGCTGTGTCAACTTCATGCAAATGGCATAAATGGAAAAATCGCAATTCCTTTGGTACTCCAAGAAAGCGGCCCTCCAGAAGGGCTGAGGGGAATGTGTTGCAACGAAATCTAGTAAAAATCTGTCTCTTCCTATTATCCATACAGGTAGTCAGGTAGCAAGGGCAGATAAGGTGGGTGCAGGGAGGAAGCAGAGGTGGCGGGTGTACGTGGGGGTGCCAGAGGAGCCAGAAGGTGCCAGGGTAGGACAAGCTATGGCATCATGTAACAGTGAGCCAGGTGCAAGCAGGAGGACCACAGCCATAGTCAAAGAGGCAGGTCGCTGGTAGTGTGATACCACCATGGGCCCTGTGGGGGCAAAGAGTCCACAGCTACCTGTGGGACGTTGGGAACAAGTACCACCCCCAGGATCACCAAGCCGAAAACACATGACCACCAAATGGCCCACCCCTCGCCCAACCATCAGGGTTCAGTGAAATAGTTGAATCATGCCCAGGGGCAAAGATGGAAGAAGACAAGCACCCAAATAACACAGCACTCTGCCAGTTCCCCTCAAATGCCCCCCCCCCCAACAGGCAGGAAATGGACAACTGAGCACAGACAGCACAAGATCAAGACTGGGGCACAATACAAACAGATGTCCCATAACATTGGTGTCAGTGAGGGCCCTGGAAGCAGTTCAAGCAAGGACCAGAACAAACCCCAGATACATGCTGAGTATGGTCACGCCACTGTCAGCTCCATACCTATGTTGAACACCAATCCTGAGTTCACCCCTGCTCTGAACGCTGGTCAGATGTACACAGTGGGTATAGAATGGAGAGCATTTCATGCACACACAGCGGTGATCTGGTGGACATCCGGGGATGTCATAAAAGACTGCCAGATTCCCCCCTGTCACCTGCAACCGGGGACGTTATCAATACAGCATCCAGCCCCTAAAAGCCAGAAAGTGCAGCACAGTGCCACAGAAATCAGATAAGATAATACAGTAAAAATAAACACACACCGCAACAAGATATATGTAGCAAAGGCCAGGAAAGGGCCATACTGATTATTTAGATCACTATCACTGACACAAGAGCTACTTCAGGCACTCAACCAATAAGCGTGGGACCAAACCTGTGGATATACAACTGCAATATGTCCACAAGGCTACACCACTGTGCCTTCAAAGCAGCAGGCCACGAAACAGCAGGCAGAACCCTAACAGCACCCCATTCACATGGGTTACAGATAACAGCCAAGGTAAGTGGCGTTGCACCAATGAACAGCAGGCCTACTTACAATGTCCTGCTAAACCAAAGATAAAGAACAGCTGTAAATAGCATAACACCCATGACCATTTGAATGTTACAATGCTCCATTCACCTCCAGTGGAGCCCCCACCGGTCGAATAGGAGGTGCGGTGGTCAGGACAGCAAGCATGCCAATAGCATTTATAGCCACTGAGCTCCATACCCACATACAATACATCCGTCCATCAATTAAAGACGTCCCACTCAGCTGGTACAATGGTCATCCACACCACACCACTAGGGATGCACAAACAGAATGGAGTTTGGAAATTCGGTTCGGTTTGGTTTGGTTTGAAATTAGAGCTCAGAAATTCGGTTCGGTACGGTTTGAAATTTGAGTTTGGTTCAGAAGTTCAGTTCGGTCGACTGAACAGATCAATTTCAGTCGAATTCCGAACTTCCGAACCAAGTTCGGCCACTCAAAACCAGGTTTTTTGGTGTGTGTTGCCACAAGGGATGGGCGAACAGAATGGAGTTCGGAAATTCGGTTCGGTTTGGTTTCAAATTCGAGTTCGGTTCAGAAGTTCAGTTCGGTCGACTGAACAGACCGAGTTCGGTCCAAACTCTGAACTTCTGAACCGCGTTAGCCCATCCCTACACACCACACACAAATGTCTGGTAAGACAGCCAACATCACCACAGCAAGTACACCTCAACGCACCTGATATACTACTGTCAACAACCCCACAGCAGTTAATGAACCAACAATCAAATTCCCTTCTGACATGCATCACACAGGTATCATCCATAACACAGTCTCAAAACCAACACTATAAACCCTGCCATATAGAAACAACACACAAATTGTTCCAAATAGCTTCAATAAACCCCAACACTAACATGGAAACACATGCCCGGTCAGGGATATCCTGAAGACAGATCATAAAGGACCACCCCCACATATAACATTGTTATATAACTATGATTAAACCATACATACCATGAGGATCTGAGGCAAAGTAATTGGCCATTTATTAAAGAAACAGGAAACGTTCAAACATTAAACACTCATGTAGGGATAAGAACCCAACAGATAGAAACAGACAGGTCCATACATTGATAGGAAACATACCCAAACCTAAAATATTAAAATTATACATATGTAAGCCCTGTAGGAACAACTATATGCATGGCACCATACCAATAACCCAAAAGGATACAAACACAATGATTATGGGGTCATTGAAATCCCGCAACAGACAGGACACCTATCCCTTCCACAAGACATTTATCAGTGGCGATCAATAGGGCACTTATAACAGCAATATGGGACTTCACAGAAAGGGAAAACAATACAAACTGACAGTACATAAACAATAAGCAGATGAAAGGACAAATAAACCACTACACAGAGCTGCAATGGAATGTATAAACAATAATGATTAAAGACAAGCAGAACCCTGTGAACATTATAAAACATATCCACAGTTACACATCGTTTGTCAGTCGTTGTCAATAACTATTACTGTCCCATCATATTCAGAAACATGCAGAGCTGAATCACCATATCCGACCCATCGGTTCATATCCTCAATCCTCACATAGCATCCGGACAGTGTTGTGGATGACACTAACCTGTTGACATAGGGCTATGTGCTCCAAATGCCGTCGCTGATGTTCAGTCTCCATGGTGAGGCCTACAAAATATCACTCATACAGATAAAAGATGTAACGTAAGGATAAATGCAATATATACCACGCATACCCAAATTGATTAAATCCTAATACCTTGCATATCCATCAATCTCGCTAGCATCCTCATCTATTGGGCCGCACATGATACATGGCGAAGTAATGCACCACCGATATCTAGTAGAGCCTCTCCTGCAATAAATAAAGGAGTCACAGATTAACTAACTCACCAGTTCAAAGCAAAACACAACAGGCATTGGGTTAATAATGCACTACCAGTATATAGATGATACCCACTGATATATAGGATCCAGTGGAGCGCCATGCCTGTGATCAGCTAGAAAATAAGGGCCCCATACATAGAAGGCCACGGGTAAGGTGATGATTTGTCACATGATCAAAACAACCAATCCAATCCAGAACCAGCCCCCAACTGCAATATAAACGGAAGTCCCCTGCAGAGAGAGATTGGCCACCTAGTCCACCCACTTGTGGAGACAGAATGCAGGCAGGGCTTGACAGACTATTGGTCTGACACAGTATGGCACTTCTTATGTTCCTATCTTTTTATGCTCTTTTTAGATCTGCCACAAAATATTCTGGCGCCAGCGGGAGGGGACCATGTCGGGGCTCATTACACATGCTGAAAAGGTGCACAACCTGGTGGTGAGGCGTGGGACCTCTGGCATGGCCGTGGTGCAGCAACAGCAACAGAAGAAGGGGGGGAAGGCAACCCAAAAGCGCCATCATTCCCGCCACCAGCACAGCCTTCGGCCTCCCCCCTCCAGCGCTGCTGAGGACTCTCCATCTCCAGCCTCCCAGGAGGAGTCTGAAGCGGCAAGGGTTTTCTGGGCCGAAAATCAGAGGTCGACCCAGAACTTTCTGGAGGAACAAAAAAAATATATGGATGGGATAAGGCAGCAAAACCCTGATTATGGAGGACTGACTGGTGGAGAGGTTTCAGGTTCTGGAGGTATGAGAATGCAGGGTGGAGGCTTATTCCCAGTACCTCCAGACAGAGATCGATGACACGGAGCTGCACCGCCAGTCGGTCGCCAAGTGGCAGGCATCCGTGGCAGGGGCCGTTCAATTTGCTATTGAGCACGGGTACCAAATGGAGGAGGGCGGGATGCCCGCCCCTAGGTTCCATCCACCCCTTTCGCCTTTCCCCCATGTTCTTGGGGACAGTCCCACAGACCAATAAGTTATACGTTTCCTTTCTTTTCATATATATAAATGTTTGGGTTTAGTTTTATAATCGTGTTGTTGTTGTTGTTGTTGTTTGTTGTTTGAAAAGTTCTAATAAAAGTTCTATTTTTTGTTGTTACCCGTGTTGTTTGAACTGTCCAATCTTTTATTCCTCCTATGTGCTGAAGTTCTGGCAGGTGGCAGAATCTCATACAGCTTGTCTATCCCTAACAGCAGCACCTGGCAGGCTGGCACCACATGTATAAGGGAAGCTATTAACCCAAAGATGTGCCAGTCGCAGGGTCTGAATTTGCAGACAGCACCTCAGGAGGGGCAGGTCTTGTGTCTGTGTGGGTGTGCCAGAGATAAAGAGAGACAGGCTCCTCGGCAGTGCCGGGCAGCAGGCGCCGGGAACTGGTGGTCAGAGGGGCTTTTTTTTCTCAGCAGCTTCAGCGGGCATCCACAGGTGGGTGCAGAGGAGTAGACTGGTGGGGGGTGGCAGGCTGGCATGCGGGCGCCAGGCTTCTGGATGCAGTGGAATGGAATGCAGCCCCCAGTAATTGGAATGATGTTCCAAGAATCTCGTTGATGGTTCCTGGGATGGGCGGGCATGACTGATTCAGGTAGAATGGAATGACAGCCTATGTGAGTTTAATGATAATATGTCCCTAGAATTGGCACATGGTTGGGCACACTTCATTCAGTCAAGCGATAGGTGGTAGCAGCAGGTACAGGAATGCACACAGGCAGGCAGGCAGGCACAGAATCTCATACAGCTTGAGTTGTCGATCCCTACCCGAAGCACCTGGCACCACATGTAGTGTAGGTAAGGTACATTGACACCAAGATGTGCCAGCAGCAGGGTCTCAACTTGCACACAGCCGCCCAGGAAGGGCGGGGCTTGTGTCTGTGTGGGTGTGCCAGAGAAAAATAGAGACAGGCTCCTTGGCAGCGGGCGGTGGGTGCTGGTGGTTAGACAGTCCATTGCTGGTTGCCAGGGTACAGAACCCTTTGCACAGACAGCATATAGGCCTGGGGGTGGGGGCCTTTGGCAGCACAGCAGCAAACATGGGTTGCTGGGGCGGGCAGGCAAGCAGCGTGACATGAGTGGCATTCAGGCAGGATTTGAGCTTGGCAACCTGGGCGGGCAGTCAGTCAGTCAGTCAGTCAGTCATGGCAGCTTGGCATGAGAGGCAGGCAGGTGGGCTGAGGCAAGCTTGAGCTGGCAATGGAAACCTGGGTGGGTGGGCAGGCAGTCAGGCAGCATGGCATGAGCGGCAATCGAACAGGCTTTGAGCTTGGCAGCCTGGGCGGGCAGACAGACTACATGGCATGATTGGGAGCAGTAGCAACCATCAAGTTTCCTGGGTACAGTCCCCTTGGCTGGCACAGCCTGGGGGCCATTGGCACTAGCAGCAGCAGACAGTGGGTTGCCAGGGTACAGAGCCATTGACAGTAGTGGCAGGCATATGATGGAATGACAGGGAGCCCTGTGTGAGGAACAATGACCCCAGACCCATGACATTGGGTCCTGGGGCTAGAGTGGCAGCTTCTAGATACATATTGGTCACAGCCCTCCGAGCTGGGCCGCATGCAGCTCTACCACCAGGCACTGTCCAGGTGGCATAACGATGTGGCAGAGGTGGTGGAATATGCAGTGAACAATGGCGTGGTGGACCCCTCCATGGTGGCCGGCCCTCCTGAATGTGAGCCGCCCAAAAGGCCTGTTGCCTTTCCCCAAAAAACGGGGGGACAGGCCCAGTGGCAGAGACTGAGTGACACTGACTCTTAGGTTGTTTAATTAATGTTTCCTTTACATGTTTGCTTTTGTTTTATTAAATGCCATTGCTGTTGTTGTTGTTGTTTTCTTGTATTGTAAATAGTTTTAAATAAAGTTTTCAAATTTATTGTTACGAACTTCGTTTTACATGTCCTCTCTTTTATCCCTCCCTATGTGCTGAAGTTCTGGCTGGCAGGTGGCAGAATCTCATACAGCTACTACATTCCTTCCAGCAGTACATGCCACCTCAAGTAGAGTAGTAACCCAAAGATGTGCGGTGCCAGCAGCAGGGTCTCAACAGAAAGCCCCCAGGAGGTGGCAGGAGCTGGTGGTCAGAGGGGCTTTTAGTTTCAGCAGCCAGCTTCAGCAGGCATCCACGGGTGGGTGCAGAGGAGTAGGCTTTTGGGGAGGGGGGCAGGCTGGCATGCGGACACCGGACTTCTGAATGCAATGGAATGGAATGCAGCCCCCAGTGACTGGAATGATGGTCCCATAATCTTGTTGATGGGACAGGCGGGCATCGGGGATAGTGGAATGACAGCCTAAAGCCTATGGGGCACACTTCATTTGATCAGGCATGCAGCACTAGGTGGTAGCAGGGCAGCAGGTAAGGATGCACACAGGCAAATACTGGCAGGCAGCTACATATAATATGTTGTGGGTTTATTCCATCTCATTTTGGTAGGTTTGCTGTGTGCTGGATGTGGGCGATGGGCGTTAATGGGCGCATCATAGATGGGAGTTCTTCCAGGTTCTGGCTGGTGGCAGCTAGGATATACCTAGCTGAGCTCTCCCTCTCTAACTCCCATCTCCGTAGTTCTAGCTGGGAATGGGAATCTCTCTGTCTCTCTCTCTATCTCTGGCCATATAGTGACAGTGACAGAATGGGTGGAATCGTGTCTGGCTTTCCTTCAAGAAGTGGGTGGGCTTTCTCTCTCTCTCTTTCTTGGCAGCAACCTGGTTGGGCAGCGAGGCACCTTCGCATGAGAGGCAGGAAGGCGGGCTGAGGTAATAGAGGCATACTTTCATTGCTTTGAGCTTGGCGGCCACCAGGGGTACAGAACACTGGGCGCAGACAGAAGACAGGTCTGACAGTAGAAGCTACTTTCTTAATACCATTGGCATCATGGCACAGACAGCATATAGGCCTGGCTGCCAGTAGCTTGACCCCGGGACCCAGGCGGCGGGTGCTGGGGCTGGAGTGGCTGCTTCTGATTGAGGTGGAATGACAGCGCAGTGTGAGATGAATGACTGTCCCAGGCCCATCACGGTGGGTCCCAGGGTTAAGGTGGCAGCTTGTAGGTATTGGCCACAGCCCTCCCTGCCAGTAGCTTGGCCCCGGGACCCAGGCGGCGGGTGCCGGGGCTGGAGTGGCTGCTTCTGATTGAGGCGGAATGACAGTGCAGTGTGAGATGAATGAAAGCCATAGACCCATCACAGTGGGTCCCGGGGCTAGGGTGGCAGTTTGTAGGTGTTGGCCACAGCCGTCCCTGCCAGTATCTTGGACCCAGGACCCAGGTGGCGGTTGCTGGGGCTGGAGTGGCTGCTTCTGATTGAGGTGGAATGGCAGCGCAGTGTGCGATGAATGATGGTCCCAGACCCATCATGGTGGGTCCCGGGGCTAGGGTGGCAGCTTGTAGGTATTGACCACAGCCCTCCCTGCCAGTATCTTGGCCCTGGGAGCCAGGTGGCGGGTGCCGGGGCTGGAGTGGCTTCTACTAATTGAGGTGGAATGGCAGCGCAGTGTGCGATGAATGATGGTCCCAGACCCATCACGGTGGGTCCCGGGGCTAGGGTGCCAACTTGTAGGTATTGGCCACAGCCCTCCCTGCCAGTAGCTTGACCCCGGGACCCAGGCAGCGGGTGCCGGGGCTGGAGTGGCTGCTTCTCTGAGCGGTGGAATGACAGCGCAGTGTGAGATGAATGATGGCCTCAGACTCATCACGGTGGGTCCTGGGGCTAGGGTGGCAGCTTGTAGGTATTGGCCACAGCCCAACCTGGCTGGCATCGTTGAAGAAAGACCTATCCCACAGGTTCTCTGAGTCTGTCACCCTGCTGTCTGATGTGTTCCCAATGTCACTTGGTCAGCAGGGACGTCAATCATGTCTGATCACTGCACTTTTCCTCCCCTCTTCCATCCCTGGGGTGCTTTTGCAGTCTTATAGCAGGCTTTTTACAGTGTAACAGGGTACAGAAAACACAAACAAAAGCACATTTTTTTCCAAATGAATTTAGTTTGAATATACATTCATTTTAGTTCAATTAGTAACTGAAACAAATGTAGAAAAAACATTCTCCTGGATCTCCCCTCCTTTTGCTGACAATGTAAGACCTGGCTGTTCCACCAGGCTTTCAGTGAGGGAGATGGGGGAAGGGGGGGGTTTCTTTTGTTGTTGTTTTTATAATTGGATTGCGAGTTTATATATATATATATATATATATATATATATCTATATATATATATTTCTATATATATATATATACACACACACACAGAGCAAAATATTACAGTGATGACATAAATGCTCTTCATTTTATAAGCAATAGAATGTTTGTGCAATTGGATTGCGAGTTTATATATATATATATATATATATATATATATTTCTATATATATATATTTCTATATATATATATATACACACACACACAGAGCTCTAGCTTCAGCATCAGCTTTTTATATTTCCATCCACCTCTGTTTATCAATCTACATCTACAAAAAGTTATTATTACATTATTGATTGACTGCATCCTCTTGGGATCCAGATCTTCCTTGAGAGTTGTGCTGTTCAGTTGCTTTCCAAGTATCTACACCCACATATATATATATATAATCTTTTGTATTTGTTAGCTGCCCTGAGCTGCTTTGGCAGGAGAGGTGGGGAAATGATTTGTAAAATAAAATAAAAATAATTTATCTGAAATGAATTTCACAGACCCCTAATTTCACCCATTATTTGCAGTCAACACTCACTTGTAATCTAAAGACATGATCCACTAAAGTAGTATAACAAACAGTATGGAGGTAGAGAAAGTTGTGGAAAGGGTAACAATCATATTACCCTGTTGTTATTGTCCAGTTTGATGGTTCAAATGCATTTGGATCTTTGGGGGTTTTAAAATCAATGGAGCTGAGCTAGTTTACACCAGCTAAATACCTTGTTGATGACTCTTCACCTACTTATAGTGTATCATTACCATATGCATTTAGCTTGTTTTTCTGACTTAGGCTTTCACCCATCAAACCAATCAAGTATGTGCAAAGCTGATAGGCTTGAATTTTGTACTAAAAATGTAAATTCTAGAATGTAAATTCTCCAGGGCAGCGGCCAGGTTGTATTTGTCTGTGAAGTAATGAGAAAATGAATAGGATAGAAGAAAGCCTCCAGTACAGGTGTGCTCAAAGGGAGAAGTTATGCAAGCAGCTGATGACCTCCTTTGAGATCTTGAAAGTTCTCACCTTCTATCAGCTTTATTGGAAGGTCAGAAGGTTTGATATCATACCAAGACCAGGCTGTATGCTTCTTACTAAGAAAGATGTTGTTACTGGCCTAGGTGTGGGATTGGAAAATGTAGGAATTGTTGACCACTTTTATTTACAATCACTATAACATACAATGAGCACAAAATTCAGCCACGTGATTGGGCACCATCATATAACTCCACTCCCCCCCACCTCCCAGTGCAAATTTGTTCAGTTAGGACCTGATTTGGTATCAGTGAAAAGTGAAATTATCAGAAGATTTATCACTGATCTCAGTGGAAGTAGGACAGAAACCTTGGTCAGTGAACAAACAAAAACTTCCCTGGATTGATCCTGCCCTCTGTCCAGACACCCTATGCAGATTTCTGGACTCTCCCATTGCATCAGGGGTGTAACTAGATTGGAAGAGGTCCAGGTGTAAGAAGTAGACTACACCCTCCCTCATCCCACTCCATCCTCTTCTTCCTCCCCCTACCCTCCAGCACCTCTCCCTCCTTCCACTTGCTGCACCTGAGCCCTGGAGAATGCAGCTATTCTGCCTGCCTTGTGCTGCTGCTTGCTCCATCCTGTGTTGCCCACCAGGTGGTCCCACGCACGCTGCAGGCACATCTGCTTCCATTCGGTTCAGTCTTTACTTTACTTTACTTTATTTGTTACCAGAAATTTGCTATAACAAAGGATACACCAATATACAACAGATAGTTGTTAAACTAATAAAACATAAGATATATAAGAAAAGGAAGCAATGTAAGCAGGGAAAGGGAACAGAAGCAGGGAGGCCCAACAGGGTCAGCCAAACAAAGCAACAATACTCCATGGACCCATAGAATACTGATTCCTTGAGTCAGACATCAAAGTTCAAGGATAGGGTATACATATTATTGTCCTCAGTATTCTGAAGATCTAAAACTGCAGGCGAATACAGGATACTACTCCTTAGATAATTCTCACCCTCTCTCTACCAGTTTAATAAAGCAGGCAACAGCTTTTGTTTGATCTATATCTGTTGCTACAGGTAGACTAAACATCATTTCCTCCAAAGAGAGGGCGGAGTTCTGAAACAGTGGATCTAACCATACTGTTCTGAGATCCTCATATCGAGGACAGGCGAACAGAACATGGTGGAGAGTTTCAACTTCCTGCAAGTCACAGCTGCAGAGTTTATTACAATATGGAAATCACTCCCTTCTGCCTCTCACTACCTCAGTTTCTAGCAAGTTAAAACGGACAAGAGTTATTAATCTCCTTAAATTGGGGTCCTGCTGATGAAGGAGATAGTACTCCAGGGCAGAGTGAGTTTTAACTTGCGGGTACATTGGGGCAATCATGCTTGGCACGACAGCTTGTAAGTTGCTGCGTACAGCCAGATCTCTGAATTTCCATTGAATTTCAGCCCTATCTATAGAATATTCTGGAGCTTCGTCATCACTCAGAGGGAGAGACAGATTAATAGCCAAAATCTTAATGGCCCTCCACCATTTGTATTGGACAATACCTGATTGTGCCTTTTGCAATAGCATTGATGTACCAAAAGTGAGGTCTTCCCCTGGGATATTTTATGCCAAAACGACAAGGCTCTAAGGTTGCATTGAGACTGGACTGATAGAAATCCTATTTCTAATCAGAGCATGGGAAGAGGTGTTGCTCTAGGGGCTCTTAGAATGGACCTTAAGAAAATATTTTGAAACAATTCCCATCTAGGAGTATAACTGTAACATGACAATTCGACTCCATACAGGAATTGGGGGAGAATCTTGTCTTTAAAGACATCAATTACTAAATCGAGAGGCATGACAGGAGCAGCACGAAACAGGCTCAGAATTCCGGCAGTTGACTGAAATGCCTTAGTTGCCCAACACTCTTGGTTAGCCTTCCAAACTTGAGTTTCTGAGAATATACGTTCCAGATAAGGATGGTGAGTTACCAGGGATAATTCTTGCGAGCCAACCCTCCATCTGTACTTTGGTCATGTCGGACCAAAACTCATGATTTTGGACTCACTAGCATTGACTGCCATGCATTTTTGCATACAGAAGCAATCAAGTGCATTCAAGCACTGCTGAAGGCCCGGTTTGGTCTGGGATAAAAGTACAATGTCATCTGCATAAAGCAGTATAGCGATTGGTCTCTTCCGGATAAGAGGAGGAGTGGTATGTGCTGCCCCTACCATATGCACCAGGTCATTGATAAAGAGATTGTATTACAGCAGGGAGTAAGGCAGGGTTGCCTGTTGGCACCGCTGCTGTTCAAAGGGATTAGTGACCCGATTGTAGGGCCCCACTCTGACCACCACCTTAGTTTCTTAGTTTAATTGGATCCAACTCAGAAGGAGGACCGTATCTGCCACCTGCCAAAAATGGACAGTGATTCCTATTATAGGCTTAATATAATCGAGAAGTCTAACAAGATCCAAAGAATCCTGTCTCTGGAACCCAAATCTCTTTTTCTTACTGAAATGGAAAATGATAGCTGGAACCCAACACTCATTGGTATCTTGCGGCCAAACTTAGCCCCAAGTGAGTACCGCACCATTGTTAATTAAGGACAACTTAGAGCTCTGCCTGCGCGTAACTGCCAGGTACGAGGAGGTGTCAGATGATCCCTTGAGGTAAGGCTGACTGGTCTGATGAAAACTCGCAGGACCTCCCTGTAAACACCTGGAAGAATTCTCACAAAGGGAAGGTGAACAGTTATCTTGATCAGGGCAAAATGCTGGTTTAGGGCAGGGCTATAAGGGCTGCCCCATAGGGAGATACTCCTTCCTTCCCTCCCATGAAGGGACCATAGCTGTCCCACTCAAAGGAACTTCCTCATTAGGCAGTAAACAAAGGCCATGGAAAGAAGAGAGGTGTGAACCTGCCTTCTTAGAAGAGCTTCCGAAGACTACAGAAAGGTGATTATCTGTCTGAGTAGCTACCTCTTGAACATGATGAGCCATAGGACAAAGGAGATGGGAGGGGGCATTAAATTTATTAAACTCCAACCACAACCCTCCCACTAAAACCTTCATGAAAAAGAGGAGCTCATTTGACTTACCCAATCTTTCCTCTAATTCCTTAAACCTGGTATCTGTGTCTAACTCCTGCCTTATCATGTAGTCATCAAATTTCTTACTAAGAGATGAGAGATGCGGATATAAATCCATAAGTCTAATAGATGGATCAAAGGCAATATCCGCCTGGAACAGACCAGGAGGCTGGTTGTCCAGGGAGGATACTGGGTTTGCATTCAGCCTTACATTAACATTATAATCTTCTACATTACCTCCCGGCTGGGAGGAAGGGAGAAAATGATGGGTCAATTTAGATTGCGTAGAAGCAGCAACCTTTGGCAGGCTGCAGTCCTTCTCAGCATGGGCAATTTCCTCCACCAAACTGATGTGCAAACGGGTCCCATGAGATCTCAACTCCATGTTGCAAATCCAATTGTATCAGATCAGCCTTAAGAAAGTTCTAGCTCAAGGACTAAAGCAGGCCAGCAGAAGAAACACTCAGAGAATGAAGTCTGACTCTGCAGCCCTTGGACGCCCTTGGAACTTGGACGCCCCAGCGCCCCACCGGTGCTTAAGGTCGCACGCACAAGGGGTGGATCTTCAGGAGTCAGCGCTCTCCAGAGCTCTCAATAATTCAGTTGAAAGGAGGGGGCACCAATGCCAACTCAGCCCTGCAAACAGCCCCGACATCGGTCGACATCCTTGGTGTCACCCAAGGGCTGGCGTCCAAAGGGGCCCCAATCCCTGAATAAGTACCTGCGAAGGGATGGAGGCAGCCAATGAGCTCTGGGCACAGGCAGGGTGCTTCTCTCCTCCCCCATCTCCACTCAGCTGCACACGCATCCATTTGGTTCAGTCTCCACCCAGCCATACCACACCAGGACATGATTTGTGCCCCCCACCCCCTGAAGCTTGACCCCTGTGGGGCCACCTCTCAGCTTGGTCCCAGGGGCATAGTGTCCATTAAGCGAACCCGGCATAAAGCCTGGTGCCTCTAGGTCCCAGGGGCTGCTGCCTGGCCCTGTGAGGACAGCCCCACACCTAGGCTGGGTTGGCAGAGGCCTGGGTGCAGGGCACGCCTACATCATGGGGGGGGTGTCCCCATCCCTCACCTGCCTCTGAATGCTAGTAGTGCTGCTGCAGCAGCAGCGGGACACCGATCAGACTGGGAGATAAAGCAGTTTGCAAACAAACTCCTCCCCATGTGAGTGAGTGATCGGAAGGTTGTTGCCTTGTAAAGAAGGTTTTTCAAGATGGTTCTAACATTCTCACAACTGGGTTGTATATGCTCACCCCATTAAAATAATAGACCACGTGATGGTATTAAGCTCCTCCAGTATAAAAAGCACTCTCCTCAGGATGACAGTTCCTTCCACCCCTTTCTAGGAATATAAGAAAATTCCATGCGGGGCTGGAAGGGTGGGTGTTGTGAGAAAGTTAAGCGACATCTCAAAGAACCTTGTTTACAAGGCAGAAACCTTCTGTTCTTCTTCGAGTGATTCCTCACATGCCCTTTTTACACAGCTCCACTGGGTGGGTGGGGGGGTCTGTGGGCGTGATGGTGCATGAGCAGGGCATGCACACGGCCGCACATGCATCCCCACTCACCCCCAATTCATCCACACCCATGGAGCAACAGCTGTTTTCCCCAGTTGCTCCATGCATGGAGATGAGTGGGGGTGTGTGGTGAGTGGGGATGCATGTTAGGCGGGCGCGTACACCCCTATTCACCTAAGGCACAGCATTGTTCACACAGGGCTCCCCCACCCATGAACACGCAGAAATCAGTGTGTTCATGGGTGGGAGAGGCCCATGTAAAAAGGGCCACATTATCACAACTCTCTTACTTATACTGTTTTAGGTAGGATGCAAAGAATTTAGGATGCAAAGCAGTATCTATTCTATCTTGAAAAATCTGCAAATATGGTTTTGAGATTATTATGACTGCAATTTCACTAACTCTTCTTAATGAAGGTATTGCTAAGGAATACTGTATTTAAATCCCCACCTCATAACTAGTACATTTTTGCCCCCCCCCATATAATCAATTCATGCTGCCCCGGGGGCGCAAATGAACTGGTTATGGGTGGGGGGCAACATGAATTGATTATATGGGGGCGGGGGCGCAAATGAACAAGTAATGGGGTGGTGGCAGCATGACTTGATTATGGGGGCACAACTGAACTGGTTATATATTTCCTTGCATGACATAATGCGCTTAATAGGCTGGCTGCATTTTGGGTGTTGTGTGTTTTATAGCAGCGCCCCCGGGCCTGCCGAGCCAGTTGGCAACCCTAGGC
The DNA here is from genome assembly GCA_003113815.1 of Sphenodon punctatus. NCBI lineage: Eukaryota > Metazoa > Chordata > Lepidosauria > Sphenodontia > Sphenodontidae > Sphenodon > Sphenodon punctatus. Next base: position 11,714 of record QEPC01007852.1, on the reverse strand, counting down.
CCACCGGTGGGACACAAAGAGGGGGGCCCATTTTGACTTCTTGGCCAGGGACTAATTTCACCCTAGCTAAGCCCCTGTCCCTCCTGTCCCTATGATAACTAGCCCCCTGAATTGCAGACACTGTGTAATGTAGCCAAACAATTACTTATCCAGAAGCTAAGAGCAAAAGAAACAAGAGGGAAGGTAAAGCCATAATTTGAAGTGTATCAGGAGATTCTGCTGCTCCAGATTTCAATGGGTCTGATAGTGTCACTCATGGGAGGCTTCCATAAATTAGGACTGCCTGCAGTGATGATGTTGGTATTCTAATTTATGCCAGGGAACTAGGAAAGTTAAAAAGGTGTCTTAAAGCACCTTCTACTCTCCATTCCCCAGGGATGTGCCTTCTGTGCATCTCCTAGAGGCACAGTTAAAAATTCCAACCTCTTCTTTTTAAAAATAGATACTGAAAAGGCTGTTTTTCTATAACCTTCTGGTTTTACATAACGGACTTGATAAGGAGTAGAGATTCTCTGGTCACATTGTCTAGCACAACATAGCATGTAAAATCAGCTACAGTTCACGCACCAGCAGCACACCTTGTGTTTTTGAAAGAGATTTTTCATTCTGGAATGGAGTCTACAATTACCTGTTCGTATAAAAGAAGAAGTAGGTACATTAGTGATACAGGCATGTATTGAACCAACTTCTGCTCCTAGATGCACAAAGGTAATTACCTGGAGGTAATTGCCCGCTTTCAAAAGAATGATTTTATCACAGTTCTCCAAAATGGAAGTTTAATTAAAGAAATGAGGACAGGCTGTGTCTATATGAGAAAGAAGTGTTAGGGGAATTAAGGTCATCATCTTTAATACAACAGCTCAGCACCTGCTGTCTCCTCTCTTGTACTAAAGTAAAGCACTGTAATCTACTCTGTAGGGTGGTATATTGTCTGAAGTAGACCGAAGGAAAAACTGTTAAAAATACACCCCAGTTTCTGAGTTTTAGTTAGAGACAGCCAAATCCCAAAAATAAAATCAATCCATGTTCGCCCATCCCTAATCTGTAAATGACACTTAGCATCTATGACTGCAGTGCTTAATACATTTGTATAGTGTTAGTCCAGTACCCATACTTGCGGCATTTCCCCCATTGCCACTAATGGAGAAAACACAGTGAACATGGGTCCCTGGTGCTACCCCACTGTGTTAATTAGTTAGTTGTTAATGTTACCACTATTGAATTATAAGCCACCCAGAGCCTAAGGGATAGCGTGGGGGGAAAAAATCTAAATAAATAAATAAAAAATAATAATCCAAGTAGGCACTTTTACTCTAAATGATTTATTCGGTGATTGATTAATTCTACCATCACTTCTTCATTCTTACATAACTTAGTAAAGCAAAAACAATGGAATTTAAGGATCAGAAGAGGTCATTGAATTTACTCTAGTTATTTCTACAGTCTACTAGACTGTATTGGCCTAAAAAATATCTTCTAGAAAGGTTTCCAGTATTGATACAAAGACTGCAAGTAATGGTGGATCACCTCCATTTACAGATTACTAACAAGTGTAACAACTGGGAAAAACAAAAATGCTCCTTATTTTTAATTGCAGTTTGCTTACTTAGCTTGCAAATATTGGGTTGCTGGGGGTGGAGGGTGGGGGTGGGGTGGAGAGGGGAGATTGTTTGTTTTTTATTTTTGCTACTTTGCTTCCTCTTCTGCACAGCACAAACTAATGGTTGGAAGCTAAAGTCAGGCAAACTGCAATTACAAATTGGGATTATTATTTTTCTTGATGTTTCTATTTTTTTTTCTTCTTGTTCCAACGAAGAAAAATCTGGAGTATTTTTAAAATTTAAAAATTAAATTAAATTGGGAATATTTTTTTTAAATATATATTGTTCATGAACTCTGAACTTTTACACAACAAGGCCATGAGCCTGAATACAGCTTTTGGCAATTTGCCATCAGAAAGAATAAGCAACGGGAAATGTTTGATATGCACCACAGGCGACGTGTAAACATCAGTCTTCCTTCCATATTTTGGGCAGCTCAGGGTACTGCTTTTTCACCTTCTCCACCAGATTTCCATCGACCGCAACAGCATTGACATCAGCAACACTCTTTCTGCCTTGAAAAGCAGAGTGGTCCCTTCTGAAACTCTCCGTATGTAAAGGGGTCAATTGCTTCAAATTCCTCTTTGTAAGGATTTCAGACTGGAAAGCTTTAAGTGTCTGACTTTGTACACTGCAGTTGCAAATTGCAAAAACAAAGGACACTGTAGAGCTATAGGGTTCTGGAATAAGGGTTATTCCTTAAAAGGGGGAGTGGGGTGGCATTTATCAGTTTTACCAATTTCCTTTTCAATGCCTTAGCTTCACAGATCCCTTTTAGCCAATACTAGACACATAACGTTACATAAGCCCTGACAGGGTTAAGGGTCCAGAGAAGAATCCTTCCTTTCTCAGGCAGCATGAAGCTCCCACCTGATAAAGAGAGTCTTTTATCGCATTTGTATTTTATTGTTTATGAGAGGAACCTTGATTTTATTCTAGAGATGCTGGAACTTTCCTCAACCAAAAGTGTGTGGACAAGCACATGCAGACAGACAGACATACAGCCACCATATATTTTCTGTCTCCTGGTCTTTCCATTAAGAATAAATCTTGTGATTGACAGAAGCCCTCTGCGTCCTCTCCTTATGTGACAGAATAACTGAGCAACAACTTCTTTCTCTGATGTGCATACACATTTTTTCCTTTAAGTAACCAACCAACCAACCAAATAAATCCCACTTTCCTTCCCAATAAAAAGCTCCTGTTTAGGTGAGCAGCATATGGAGGACAATCTAGAGCAGGGATAACAACTTTGGTATTCCTTGATCCTCTTGGTTCTAAATGTATTCATCTTTTCTGATGTTTTCCAGTTGTCAAGCCATGCTGTGGGTAAACATAGATTCGGAGATCCTTTAGCCTGTGCTGCATTGTAACAGGCACATCTAATGAGTAAATCTAAAATTCTCTATATCGTCTAATGCCATTGCAACTTATTATCCTTATTACTCCATGTGGCATGGGAGAACGGTGAGCACAGACACTTATGGTCAATTCATATGCATGCAATAAACATTTTTTATCTCCTTGATCTGTTGACCTACTTATGAAAGTGCCTGCTGATTTTATGGTCATAGCAGCAACTCTTTTTGTTGTTGTTGTTGTTGTTTGGGGTGGGGGTGGGGTTGCTTGGCTTTTCTTTTTGTTCCCATCTTGTTATTACCCTGATTATACAAATACAGTCACTCATATCCTTGAGGCAGTCATTTCACTGCTAAATTAATGTATGGTTTCCTATTACCACACGTGCTCCAACTGTTCCAATATTGTTATGGGGTTTAATGGCTATAGCATTAACTACAGCTTCCTATCTTTCAAAACAGAAGCTCTTTTGCTTGCCAAGATTAGAAGTCTACTTTGTGGCTGCTATTCAAGGAATGTATGAAAAACAATAATTCCAAAGTGATTTAGCCTAAACCTCCAAGAGTCTGTCACTGTACCTTATGTCACACGATAGTGGCTAAAGATATTAGAGAGAGAGAGAATATCAAATTGAAATATGCTTTGCTAAATCATTCCAAATTGAAGACCTTTCTGGGAGAGATTAAGATAAGAAAATTCACAGGGCCAGTGAAATTATGCTCAAGAAGGGTTTTTGAGCATGCTGGAGGAAAGCAAAGTTGTAAGTAACTAGTTGTACTAAGCAGAAATTGGTTGATAGCAGGAGTGAAATGAGATTTCTACCCCTGAGAGAATTTCATCAAGAATGGACTTCTCGGCAAGATTCTCTGGGCATTCTCACTGCCATTCTTGGTGAGATTCTCGACTGTGCATACACAGAATGCTTTGGGGGCATTTTTATGGCAAAGTGACTTCCAGAGACCATGTATATAGAGAATGGCTGTGGCGAGTATTTTGCAGATGTGCACAGCATTCTGAAGCAAACGTCCGAACCGAACTCTCGAATGACCGAACAGTTTGGTTCTGTTCAGATGAGTTTGGGGGCAGGAAAAACGTCTTTTCATCGGGAAAAAAGTAAGTTTCAGTTTCGGTTAATTTTCAGTTTTGGTTTCAGTCAAGTTTCTGTTTCGTTTCGGTTTTGGTCTTGGTAGTGCTGTTTTTGACTGTTCGGCCAACCCAAACTCGGCTGAACTGAACCATCGAACCTGAAGTCAGGTTTCGAACTGAACGACCGAACATCCGAACATCTAAAACGCATTGTGTTCACCCATCCCTACCGGTGCGACCAGGGATCTGCCGCGGCTTCTCTCATACATGTCAGGGAGCAAAATCCTGGCCTGACATGAGCGAGAGAAGCCGCAGCAGATCCCTGTTTGCACCGGCTCTTTTCCTGTCAGCCAGCTCCTCCCCACTGCCACATCTTCCCCTGCCCTTCCCTCTGCTGCCACCACCACCACCACAGATGGGAATTCAGCCAGATTCCCCATTCATTATCTATTTAGAGAATGTCTCATGGAATTTTTTTTCCTGTACTGCCAGGACCAATGTCCTGACAGCAATGACTTGACATCAGATGCACAGCCCCACCAGTCCTCTGCTCATAAGTTGCTTCACTATACACTGTTTGGAGCTCATATACAAAGGTGAGTGGGGGTGCGTGCATGCTCCCACCGAACATGCATCCCCACGCACCCGACTCCACTCCATGCATGGAGCAACCAGGGAAAACAGTGGTTGCTCCATGCATGGGGATGAGTGGGGGGTGTGTGGGGGTGCATGTGCACCCATATGCACGCTGTGCCCACCCGCCATGCATGCACCATGGACCCCCCCTCACTCTGCAGGGGCTGTGTATAAAAGGCTTTACTGAGAAACAGACATTGAGACCCTGATTGCTATTTAGTATACTTTGAATGTCTTTGTCACTGTCTAGAGTAAAGCTGAAACAAGTATTCTAATAAACAGGAATTCCCATGGATATCACAGTACCAAAATCTGTCTTGGTCAAATCGACAAATGATCAGTACCTGACAAATTCCCAATCAATATCTCATTTCCTGATTTACCAATGAATTTTACCAGTTTTCCAGCTTACTGTTTACCTAATTTCCATCAATTTGTAATCCTGAGATGTAATACTGACAGAGCAATATTGTATTTCTAGCTCTCTTCTCCAAACTCTATTCTACATTGGATCGGATCCCATTGCCCGTGGATCCAATGAGCAGACCCCCTCACCTGCATGCATGCACTGCATAGTTTCCACGTGGCACAATACACTTGCAATGGTGGGGTGTGCCGGATTCATGGGCCATGGGTTCAGCCCCTTTGTCTTTACTGTCTGAGGACTTGCCTGGGTTTTTGTTCAGCCTACCTTCAACTTTTTTGCTCTGACTAATGTACTTCCTTGGCACTCATTGGTTGGTTTGGAGATTCCTTTTCAAATCATCAATCTAATTACAGATTGGTCGAGAGGGGTGACTGGTAGAATTTCAGGGTGGGGGTGATGGAGATGGCCACTGGAAGGGGGCGTAGCCATCCAAATTTAACATTGTCCTGATTTCATCCAAATTGGATTTAAATCATTTTAATAGCAGAGTGTGCTCCTCACCCAGGGGATAATTCTTGTCTCATTTCAGAAAGATTTTATAAAAGGCCCCTATTGTATAAGCAGTTGAAAATGTGTGATTTTAACAGAAGTCATGCAAATATTAGTCCTTGAAATTTTGGGACAAACCAAAAATGTCAGGACAGAACTGGGACTTCACGCAGCAAGGTTGAGAAGAGAGGGAAGAATCCCAGCAATCAAGATACATGATTGACAAATCCAGGCTGGCCAATTGGCATCCCAAACTTATCCTACAACATTATAACAAAGGACATAAGAGAACCCCTTACTGGCTCTTTCCTAAGCAGATGCTGAACACAAGAAAACTGAAAATAATGCCTTTTTACATGAGATGGACCCACACATGCCAAAATTCTACGAGACAACACGCAAAGCAGTATCAGATGCTATGCGTGACTGTGAGGGCAACGTTGTCCACCTTACAACAGACATGTGGATGAGTGTGCAGCACATGGAGTACCTGTCCATTACTGGCCACTGGATTCATCGTGACCCCAAAAATAGACTGGTGAGGCAGCAAGCCATACTTGCTTTGGAGCACTTTTCGGAGACGCACAGTGCCGAAAACATCCGTCAAAAATTATTACAACTGACAGAGAAGTGGCTTCAGCCACTTGGTCTCTCCGTTG
>QEPC01007849.1:0-13111 GCA_003113815.1 Sphenodon punctatus | reverse complement strand
TGCGATGCCTCATGCAGTTGAGGTGTCAGGATCTGGTGTTCACTGGACCAGCTCACGCAACTGGCTTGTGATGGGCAGCGGGCATCAGCACAACCCGAGGCCTACAACGAGGGGAAGGGCGCTCGCTGCCGGGAAACCCATGGGACCCATTCCCTGGACCCAGTATGCCACACATGGACTGGAGGGCCGGCTGCAGGGAACGGACAGGGCCGTACAGTGTGGAATGGGGTCCCAGGCCTACAGACATAGGTATGGTTCTGGCGCTGGGTGGTGGTCAGCTGCCCGGGCAACAATGGGGTAGCAGATGCCGTGCTGGATCCCCTCAGAGCTGCGAGAAGCTGCCCCTCCCCAGGCACGTTGGTATGGGGGCACTGGCCTGGCCCAGGGCACCGGTGCAGGGACGCCGCGGAGCCCAGCAGGGTGCGGCATCAGACAACCGCCCACCTCACCCAGTGCACAAGCGCTGCCCTCCTGAGGTTTGCTGCCCTCTGCCACCGTGCCCCCAGGAGGGTGGCCCGCCGACTCTGCAGGCGAAGCAGGGTAATCTGCCGGAGCAGCATGCCCAGCATCAGGAAGCTCGTGCCCAGGAGGTGCAGCAGCATGGCCCTGGGCAGTGGGTCCCCGTCCCCCGGCAGCATGGTACCGCTGCTTCCCGCTCCCTGCCACGTACCGCTGGCACGCTCCATGAGCACGGTGCACTCCACTGTTTGGCCTCTGACCACGGCCCACCCTCCCCTGGTGTTGCGGGAGCTCCTCCGTGAGCACCCAGCCCAGGATCGCCATTTTCTGTGTGCTGCATGGTCCTGTGCTGTAGCCCCTCCGCCCCATGCCCGACCGGCCGCAGCGTTTCCCTTATGTACTGTGTAAGCCGGTGGGGGCCGAGCAGTGGTTGGTGCAGTGCAGGGGTTGTGCTGGGGCAGCAAGCAGGTGCTGGGTCCAGATGAGCATCCTCGAGAGCAGACTGGCTGCATGCCTGCTAGGGGAGATGGGACCATGCGCACCCCTTTGCTCCCCTGCCTCCACAACCACACTGGGCCCACCTTTGCAAGCTGCAGCAGTGCCCGCTGTGGATGCGGTGCCTGGCTCGGCTCCACGCCAAGACGCAATGCCTGGCTGTGGCCCCCTTTCTTATCTTGGCAGCTATGCAGCCTCCCTGCTGTCTTGTGTGTGGGTTGCGGCGCCCTGTCCACAGCAGGCCTGCCTATCTCTGGCATGCAAGGCTTTTTGTGGGCGAGGGTATCTGCTCGGTGTGTGTTTGTCCCAGTTGCGGCACCCCTCCGTCTCCTGCCTGTTGCTTCCCTGGAGCGAGTCCCACTGCTGCCATGGCCGGCCCGTCTGCAGGGTCCTCAGTTGGGAATGTTGGGGAGGGGTGGTCACCCTGTGCAGACATGCTGTTGGGGGCCCTATGGCTGAGCCCCGATGTGCAGCTGTTGGTGGGTGACCCCTTGTCGGCGGGGAATGGCTTCTGGCTCCTGTCACGGTACGTGTGGACGATGGGTCACCAGGTCGGGGCCCCGGCGTGCCAGGCCCATTCCCTCGAGCTTGCCTTCGACCCCCTGTGCCAGCTTCCTTGGAGGCACCCGCCCACTGTTGTTGTGCCATGGACCACTGCGGAGGTCACGGTGGCTCACCTGCTGACTGAGCTATGCGGGTATGGGCTCACCTTGCTCTCTGGGGCCCCCCTGTTGCTGCCCAGTAAACCGGCACCCTCTTGCATGCGCACAGCATCCTGTGCGCACCCTCGGACATGGGCGTCCTCCTGTGGGAAATGGGATTGCTGTCCCCCAAGGTTGGTGGCCTGCTCCGGCATGGGGACCCCACCGCTGTGGAGCTCACAGCCCTTCGATTGGTGACGGACCTTCCAGCTGTACAGGCTGCGGACGGAGGCGCAGATCCTCTTCTTCCATGCTACCTGATGGATGCTCACATGCGCATCCATGGCTTTCAAAGGGGCCTGTTCTCCTGGGAGGGTCTAGCCTGGGAGCGCTCACCAGGCAGTCCCTGAGCAGCCCCTCATCGTCACCCATTCGCTGCCACCCTGGTGCCTGGGATGGTGCATGCCCCCTCTCCGGGCCTCCGAGCAGGCTGTGCGCTGCCATCTGCTTCACTGCTGGCTGCCGCCTGGAGTCCCTGGACCCCATTGCCCCCTATGTGTGACCAATGCCCCTTCCCGCTGGGGCTGCCCAGGTGCCCTTCCCCGCCCTGCGTGGGCGCTCCTGTCCCCCTCCTGTTGTGCCTCTCGTGCCTGGCCGTGGGTGCCCCAGAGCCCCCCTGCTCTGCCTCTCTGTGCTTGAGGGCCTGCTTTCCCTGGCACCAATAAAGGAATACTGTTCTGTGTTGTCCTGTCCTTCCTTGAATCTGTTGCTGCTGTGGTGGCTGGGTGCCCCTTCCCCCTTGGCGACCCTCCGTTCCCCCATCTGTGTTGTTGTGTGCAGGGGGTGTGCTTGGTGTATACTGGGGGGCTCCGGGCCTGTGGGGTGGGCAGCGGCTGTGAGGTGTGTGTTCCCCTGGATGCCTCCCTGCTGGGTGCTACTGCCTGGGTTTACTCCTGGGGTGGTATAGGGGTGGTCGGTTGTTCAGGCACCCCCTGGCCTCGCCTGTGCATTGGTGTGGCCATGCCCCTCCCCTCCACTCTCCTCTGCTGTCACCCCCTGTTGGTGTGGCCCGTCAGTGGTGGTGGCGATGGATGGGTGGCGGCACGTTGGGCGACTGAGCATGAGAAGGGGTTGTGCTGTCCTCGGGCTTTAGCCCCTCCAATCCCCCTTGGTGCAGGGGTCCAGGTTGTCCTCCGGGTGGTGGTACTCTGTGTGTGGGAGGTATTCCCCTGGTGGGGTCACTGTCACCAGCCCTCCCAGGGCCTGTTGGTGCGGGCATTCCCCATTGCCCCATCCCTTCTCTCCTGCAGCTACCATTGTCGTGCTGCTGGCGATCCTGTGCCTGGGGGCTATGGTCCTGCAGCTGGAGCGGGCGGCCTGGGACATGCGGGTGGCGGGCCAGCTGTTTGATTACATCTGTGAGTGTGCTGCCGCATTGCTGGGCCCTGTGCCTGTGTCCCTCCATGGGGGGTTCTGTTCCTGGGTGCCTGCGGCCCACTCTGATGGCTGTCCCCTCTCCCTCTGTCCCCTTCAGTACAAGTCATGATCACCGAGCGGTTCTGGGAGCAGGGGGAGTTGGTGGGGCTCCTCCTGCTCATACTGGAGCAGCTGCACTGACTGGAACGCGCGCAGGCCAAGCGCTGGCACCGGATGCGGGGTCGCTGGTCATATTGACTGGGGTTCGATCCTGGGCCTGCCTCTGCTGGATGTGTTCCCTCCCCCTTCTGTTGCCCCATCTCCCTCCCTGCCCTGTTGTTTGTTGTTGCCTCCTGTTGCTCTTTCCCCTTTTATTAAAGGCTTTTGTGTTCCTTTCCTGGTGTGTTGGTGTTGTGCTTTGCTGTGACCTCTCCCCTTGTGCGGGTGCCTCTGGGTGTGTGTGTGGGGGTGTTGCCTGTGTTGTGTGGATTCCTTCCCCCCCTTTCCGTGCCCCCCCGGGGACTGTGTTCCCATCCCTGTGTGCTTCTTCTGCCCGCTGTGTGTGTGCGGTTCTGCTGTGGGTGTGTGTTTGGGAGGGGAGGTCAGGTGCCGGGTGGTCTGGGCTCTGTGCTGGGGCTGTGTGGATCTGACTCTTTTGTAGTGGCTGTCATCCCATACCATCCCCCTCCTGCCCCGCCTGAACGGGTCCTGGTGACTGGGGGGGGCGGGGCCACATTGCACGATTTCGTTTGCCCTCAGTCGGCCATGTTGTGCCGTTGCGTTGCTGTACCGGGTGGGGATTCCCCACCGTTCCCCATCCTGGCCATCCATGTACTTGCACGGGTGTTTGCCGGGTGTTTCCCATGATGAGTGTTTAGGCGCTGGGTGTTTGCGGGCCCCTCCCCTTTCCTTCCCACCACCCCCTGCGGCGCTGTCCGTGTAATTGTCTCCCTGCTCGGTGCCACCGGGTGTTTTCTGGGTGTGCTCACCCACCCATCCACACGCATCTCCACCCATCGGTGCTGCTGTACCGTCTGTGTAAAAACAGTCTATCTATCTATCTATCTATCTATACAATATTACACAGGGATGGTGGGGGGGACACAAAGAACAGAGGGAGGGGTAAAAAACTGAAATAAAACCGAAATCAATCTAATAATCCTACTCTAATAAATCCCAAAACAGGGGAAGGGAATCAGGGATGGACTATATAGAGGGAGAGGGAAAGGATTCAATGGAAGGGGAAGGAAGAACACAGGGAGGGGTAAAAAATAAAAATAATGCCTAAATCTATCTAATATAATCTAAATAAATGATAATATGGAGGTAAATGTGTTGGATGGGTGAAATAGGAGGAGCATGGCAATGGATTGGGGAGCTGGGAGGTACACAAACTGCTGGGAGAGGGAGCCTTCTGAAAACGTCTGCTAGTGACTAGCTCAGAAGGTGTTGGAAGCGGGGAGGGCAATGAGTTTTGTTACTTGCTGTGCCCGCCTCACTGCAAGCCCCATTGGCTCCATGCAGCCTAGCTCGTGGCCAATCGCAGCCTGCGAAGTCAGTGGTCTGAGGCGAAAAGGGATGGTGATTGGGCAGACTGGCTGCTACTCCAAGCCTCTCCACCCGTGCTGCTGGAAGGTTGCTCCTCAACTGACTCCCCCTCCCTGTCACGTTTTGCCTTCCAGTCACGTTTTTGCCGCCCGAACTCATCTGAACTCGTTCCGAACTGACCTAACTGTTCAGTCATTTCAGAGTTCAGTATCGGGTTCGGTTCGGTCAGTTCGGGTTTGGGTTCGGATTTGGTCGTCTGAACGGACTGAGTTCGGTCCGAACTTCCAAACCGCGTTCACACATCCCTACTAGTCTGAGGGATCAATGTCTGTCAGCTGTCCTGGATACCATGGCTCCCACAAATGGTCCGACCAATGGCCAACACCCTTTGGGTGTCACCCTACTGACTGGTGCCCCCAGGGTCTAGCCCTAGGAAATATACCTTTAGGAGGTATTAGAATGCTCTCTGTGTGGAACTCTTCTGAAATCTTTTTTTCATGCATGGCATATACTTTTGAAAAACAAGATCCTTGTATAATCTCTTTATGCAGTAGAAAAATAGTTTCCCCACTTTGTCATCTACTAGATTTCAGGCAATAAATCAGCAGCATTTATTACAGGACATTACTTTTTTTAAAAAGCCCAATATTGAACTATTGCTTGAGTTACTATTATAAAGGGTGCATTCCTTAACTCTTAACTGGTGTTTTTAAATGGATGTGGGGGCAGTCAACCCCCATAGCTGCTCTGATGACACACCCCTGCATCTGCCCACTCCCAGCCCCACCTGGGCCTACTTTAGACAGACCCAGAGGGTTGTCCTGCCCACTGTCTGTCCATGTGGCACCCTCTCTCTCTCTCTCTCTCTCTCTCTCTCTCTCACACACACACACACACACACACACACACACACACACACACACCATAGAGTTGCAGGTGGATCACCTAATGCTCTAGCCTGGCACCCAAAACTATATGGTGTTACCAGAACAATGGTCAGCTGGGAGTGGAGCTGGAGTGTGGGTCCGCCAAGCAGAGGGACAGCAGCTCCATTCTGGGCTGGTGCTCTGGGTCTGGTTGGCCCACTCCACTAGCAGCATTTCGGAATGTTTCAGAGTGCCATAAGTGGGGCTACCCCTGCTCTGCTTCCACATATGGCACACCACCTTTAGATGGACTGGTCAGTCTGGGGGTGAAGCAGGCTGATGCTGCCTCCCCTGGAGCTGTGGTCCATCTATTTAAACTCAAAGTCACTGGGAGCTGAGTCATTGATTTCAATTAATGGAGGATTGTGTTCTAAGCTTAGATACAGCTGCTAAATGTGGCATAAAGTCTTATGAAACTCCCTCAACTCATTCTTAACCCTTCAACACCCCCACAACCAGTTTATTGCCATGCTGCCTTAATGAAATGAAAAATAAGAGTCAAAAAGTCAAATATAGGCAAAGAGAAACTAAAAGACCATTGTAAATATCAATTTAAAGAATTTAAAATTTAAAATATAGTCTAAGTTAAGTATAACAAAATGCTATCAGGCCAGAGAAAGAGTTTGTTATATCAGGGTGTTCACTACAAAAGCATCTGGCAATTTGTAATTGATGAAAATGATTCTTGAAGTTGGAATGGTTATTATTAACAGCAAGGTTTGTTATAATGAGGTATGATATATCTTAATGTATAGAATCCTAGAACTTCAGTTATATAGACAGTCACCTTTGAAGGCAAAAAGGCATCTAGCTGAAGCATGACCAGCAATATAGGCTGATCTGAACTCCTAAACTGGAACCACCTTCTAGTCTACCTAAATTCCTATGCCAACATCCTCAGCAATACAATTTGGTCCAATAAAAGATATCATCAGAACTGCCTTTTCTCCATTTGTTACTTTGGGGTCCAGTGCAGCAAAGCTGACGTACCCTAGCTAGGGAGTTTCCCTTCCAGAATGGAGTGAGGTAAGTGACCAGTTTTATAGTTTGTTAGCTCTGCCTTCTGAAAGGTTTTAGCCAATCAGCTCCTTCCACCTCTCCACACAGTAGGAAGCTGGAGTGCTGTCTCTTTAGCAGACCTGATAATACAGCTACTGGATGGTCACTCTGTCGATGAGCTAGTCCAACATTGGAATAGTTGGTTGGGGGAGGCCATTGACAGGGTGGCTCAGAGATGCCCCCTGCGTCTGTTTCGTCACCGCAGAGCCCCTTGGTTTACCGAGGGGCTGCGGTGTATGAAACAAGTAGGCAGGAAGCTAGAGTGACGCTGGCATTGGACTCGCTCTGACTCCGACCGACTTCTCCATACAGCCCATTTGCGGTCCTATGTTGAGGCTGTGAGGACAACAAAGAAGGAATTCTTTGCTGCCCTCATAGCATCTGCAAAGTCATGCCCAGCAGAGCTGTTTCAGGTGGTGCGGGGACTGGTCAGTCCGGCCTCCCTCCGCCTGGATGGGGACTTGTCCCAGGCCCGCTGTGAGGAGTTTGTCACCTACTTTGCAGACAAGATCGTTTGAATTCAGAGTGACTTTGACACCAGGTTGGGGGCAGTAGATGGAGAGCGCAAGGTCATGGAGGCCATGTCTGGTCCAACTTTGTGGGGGGAGTTTCAGGAAGTGACGCCGGCCGATGCGGTGGATGTTCTGGGGTCTGTGAGAGTCACCAGTTGTGAACTTGATCCTTGCCCGTCCTGGTTGGTGAAAGCCTCCAGGGAGACATTGGGGATGGTGCTGGCGAGAGTGGTCAACGCATCTTTGCAGCAGGGGAGATTGTCACCCTGCCTCAAGGAGGCTGTGGTGCGTCCCCTGCTGAAAAAACCATCATTAGATGCGGATGCACTCGCCAGTTACCGACCTGTCTCTAAGCTTCCCTTTTTAGGGAAGATTATTGAGCAGGCAGTGGAGATCCAGCTCCAGGCGCAACTGGATAGCATCAGTTTTCTGGACCCTTTACAATCTGGGTTCCGTCCCGGCTATGGCACGGAGACAGCGTTGGTGGCCTTGGTTGATGACCTCCACTGGGAGATGGATGCAGGATGTTCTACATTTCTTATCCTGCTAGATCTCTCAGCTGTTTTTGATACCGTGGACCATGGGCTGCTGTTGAGACGGCTGCGAGACCTGGGGGGTCTGGACGGGATTGTTCTTGAATGGTTCCACTCATTCCTCTCGGGGAGAAGCCAACGGGTGGTGTTGGGAGCTGAAACATCTTGCCCCCACGCCTTGACCTGTGGTGTTCCGCAGGGTTCCATCCTCTCTTCTTTATTATTTAATGTATATATGCAGCCCTTGGGGGAGGTTGTGAGAGGGTTCGGGGTGCGATGTCACCAATATGCTGATGATACTCAGCTGTACCTCTCTTTTTCAGCTGACCCAGACCCTGCTGTCTCATTGCTATCCCAGTGTTTGGAGGCTGTGGCAGAGTGGATGCGGCAGAGCAGACTGAAGCTCAACCCCGATAAGATGGAGGTGATGGTGGTGGGGAGGGCGAGGGAGGTGTCGGCCCCCCTGTTTGGAGGAGTTTGCCCTCCTATAGCTCAGCAGGTTCGGAGTCTGGGGGTGGTGTTGGATTCAGATCTCCGCCTGGATCGACAGGTGGAGGTGGTGGCGAAGGCTGCCTTCCGCCAGTTGCATCTGGGGTGGAGGCTGCGTCCATACATCTCTGGGCCGGACCTGGCCTCCCTCATCCATGCCTTCATTACCTCGAGGCTGGACTACTGCAAGACGCTCTACGTGGGGCTGCCCTTGTTCCTGGTCTAGAGGCTGTAGTTAGTGCAGAATGCGGCAGCCTGGCTCCTGACAGGGCCGGGTCATCGGGAGCATATAACACCTGTGCTCCGGACTCTGCACTGGTTGCCAATAGTGTGCCGAGCCAGGTTCAAGGTATTGGTGTTAATCTATAAGGCCCTTCATGGTCTGGGCCCCTTGTACCTCAGGGACTGCCTTGCCCTCCGCACCCCAGAGCTGCTCCTTCGGTCTGCTGGGGGTGCCTTCTTGGAGGTCCCCCGCGTATGCGGGGGGCTACAATGGAGAGGGCGTTCTCGGTGGTTGGACCGCATCTTTGGAATTCCCTCCCGGAGTACAGTTCACCTGGCCCCAAGCCTTTTGACATTCTGACGGGCTTGTAAAACCTGGCTGTTCATCCAGGCCTTTGGGGAGGGGGAAGGTGGGTAAGGGTAGGGTATTGACTCTTCCCTACCTTTTTGGTTTGTTTTTATAAATTTCTGTTTCCCCAATCCTGTTTTAGGTTTAAATTTATTATATTGTTTTAAAAATGTTTTTATTGAATGTTTTATATTGTTCGTCACCCCAAGATACTGTAGACATATGGGGTGACTCAGAAATATTTATAATAAAATAAATAAATAAATAAATAAATAAATAATATTCCCCTTTAGGGAGTTCGAGGGATAAGGAACAACATGGGAGAAAGAACAAAGATGGTTTAGGGAGTAGGAGACTCAGGGGAGTGTGATGGTATTGACAGAGGAGCAACGTTCCCAGGTGGAAATGTAACGGAAAAGTAAGTTAACTGGTTAGTTTAACTTCCTGACTGACTTCAATGGGACTAATTACATGCAACAAGTTAAACATGGGTTTAAAAGTTCATTGGGATAGAGCCTTAATGTACAATGTAAGAAACAATGAGTAATGGCATCGGTGGAGTTTCACTTAGCTTGAACAGGGGGCTCATCTTTGTCCCCTTTTCTAATGTAATAGAAAAATACTAAGCTCAGAAGTCACTTTGAATGCCTGCACTTTAAGAGAAAGAACGCTGAAGACGCCGAAACACAAGAGGTAAGAAAAATGACAAACTTTGCACATTGTTTAGGTTTAAACCACTCCAACTCCATTTTGAAATAATAACCAGAGAGCAACTGCATGTAGAATGTGATAAATGTGCCAGTGCTACATGATCTATCAGTGGGGGACCTTGGAGCTCAAGGAAAGGATAAACAATAAATCCAAGGAATAAATATTGAAAGAGATGAGAATTTTCATTTTATTGCATCATTTGATGTCACGAGAACACACAGGGAGAGAAGATTTATTTCTCTCTATTTCCCACTGGAAAGGATGCTATAAAGAGGTGGATCTGGGGTTGCCAAATACAAATACCACATAGAAGAGGTCAAGAAATAACAGGCCTTTTTATTTTGTTTTTAAAGCAAAACTACTCAGAGCACTATAGCTGAAGCTGTGCTAGATTTCTCCTTAGACCTGTACAGGTTTAGAAATGGGCCTAGTAAATTCCGAGTGTTCTGAAATTTGCATACCAGATCTTAGCCTGGCCCCAGAGTTATCATGTTACACTGCTAACCAATGACACCACTAAAATTGAGGCAGTCTTTTCATTGCATAAAGCAGGGGTGGGGAATGAGCCACTTTGAAAATTAGTCCAAACCCCATGGGATGAATAGGAGCGGGAGGTAAAGATGCTTAAGAAATGTGCTCAGGATAGGGAAAAGAATGGGAAGGGTCCAGATCATGGATCTATGCCAGGGATCCACCAACGTCCCCTTTAGTGCATTCCCTCCTCTCCACTCTCTTCCGCTGAGCTCACTCTTTCAGTGCTTGAGGACAGGGACTGGGTCTAGGAATGCAAAGGGACCAAATAATAAGCAGCTGCAGGACAGATTTGGCCCACAAGCCATTCATAGGTTCAGAGTACATAGGTTTCCCACCCTTGGCATAAACCCCATTTTGCTATAATACTCTATTTTCAATCATTTACACTTTGTTCAAGAAATCAAGTTTCCCCAGATAGGCAACATATGCATTTAAATTAAAAACTAATGGAACTTCAAAGCCTAAATTATGACCCAGCTACAGCTGAGATCTCAATCTGTTCCATTGGCATAAGCTACATTTATTTCAAGGCGGCTTACACCTGGGCAGTGATTTGAGGATCAAATTATATATTCTTTATTCAGATATTAGCAGACAATGGATCATTCCATTATGCACTGTTGTGTACTTCTCTGAAGCAACTGAAGCTGGTCACTTCCTGAGACAATATAGTGGACTCAATGGACCATTGGTCTGATCCATCATGGCACTTCTTATGTTCTTAGATTTTGACTTCAGGAGATCTTTATTTTTATCAAATTGTGCCACAGTGTAGGGACTGGATACTAGTTTTAAGAGGTGTCCCTCTGAAGTCACAGGAGGAACGATTAGTCTAAGAGTGTGATTATTCTACAATTATTTATTATAAGATTGTGCTGTTTTGTTACTACTCCAAATAATGTTTCGATGTGTATTGCAGTGAAGCAGAAAACTCAGGCACTTCAAACTGCACAAAGAAGCCTGGAAAGATGTATTCTGAGCCTAACTCTTGGAGACAGGAAAAGGACAGGATGAATTAGATCTCAACAGGGCCAGCCTTAGGATTTGCGGGGCCCAGGGCAGGGGAGAAATGCGGGGCCCTATTCTTCCCGGCTCAGGAGGTGCTTCCTGGCTCACTCTGGGGTTGCAACCCAGGTCTGGGCTTGGGGACAGGTGGAGGAGCACTCCCCTCCATCCATCCCCAAGTTCAGCCATTTTGGGGCACTTACCCCATTTGTCGCTGTCACCGTCGCTGTCCTAGGCCCGGCGCTGGGCCGGCTCCCTGAATCCGTGCGTCGGGCTCAGGTGGGTGCAGCAGCGGCGGATTAAATATGCCACCACACTGCCACCGGAAGTTGCTAGGGAGTGTGGGAGAAGCGGGGCCTCTGCCTCTCCCTCACTCCCGCTGGCCCCCTCCGCTACCTGTCAGTCTTGGCCAGGGGGAGTGAGAGAGAGGCAGAGGTCCCGCCTCTCTCTCAGTTCCCCTGGCTGAGACTGACAAGCAGCGCGGGGGGGGGAGCACGGAGTGAGGGAGAGGCAGGGTCTTTGCCTCTCCTTCACTCCTGCTAGCCCCCTCTGCTGCCTGTCTTGGACTTGGCCAGGGGGAGTAAGACTGAGGAAGAGGCCACACTTCTTCCTCATTCCCTCTGGCTGAGACTCAGGGGGTCCCCATGCTTGTGGTCCCCAGCTCCCACCCACTGTCAGGCTGGGATCTGGGGGCCCCAAGTGCACCCCCCCCAGGAGCAGGGCCTGGGGCAGCCGCTCTGAGCTGCCCCGCGGTAAGGCTGGCCCTGGATCTCAAACCAAAGTATGTGATGTCATCTTCAGGTCAGCAGAGCTGAAGTGGGAAAGTCCAAGCCATATAGCATAGGGCTGCAGTGGATTGGTATTTCCATATTTGCAGATAACTTCCCAGATAGGGAATGACGTGTAGAGATCTGCTGCATTCCCAACAACACGGTTGATCTCCACACAGTCACCTTTTCAGCTTGCTGCTTCTGTAATGTGCCATCTTGTGCATGCACAATCCTTTAAAAAAAAAATATTATTCATGTACAAGGTGATGCTGTCTTGCTGTTCAGGAGCTGAAGCAGTAGGATAGTGCCATCTGCACAACCGTAGTAACCAAGAGAATGTATTGCACATGTACAAGATGGCAGGAGCAGCTGGTCCAAATCTCAGAGATAAGGGCAGTTAAAGCAGAATGGGCCAGGTGATTCTGATGGAAATGGAATCCACCTTGAAGATTAGTTTCAGTTCTAGCAAGAAGAATGGCCTAATGATGGATAAAGCAAATAAATCCTTGAGAGGATCCCAAGAGAGAGAGAGAGACTAAGGAAGAGACCAGCTACGAGTTGGATGGATAATAATATCAAGAAATTTGCAGGCGCTCACTGGCAAAGAAAGGCACACAACATGGTTATGGAAACCTATGGGGAGGGTTTTCCTCTTTCTTCCCCTTCCCTTCCCTCCTCCCTCACTAGATTGAGACACAGTGATGATTATGTGAATGAAGTGATTCCTAAAAGCTCCAGTCAAAGATCAGAGCCCATGTGCTAGGCACTGTACAGATACACAGTGAAAAGCTTTCCCTGTCCCAAACCAGGGTCAGATCTAGGTATGTGCAAACTGTGACCACCCAGGGACCCATGGAATATGAATAAAATTGAAATTACAATGGGTGTTTTCAGACAAATGCAGAGCTGGCCACCCCAGGAGCTGCTTGGGGAGTGCACACCTGGATTTACCTACATCCAGCCCAGCCTGGGTTGGGTTTAAATGGGCCCACGGCAGCCTGTGGTTCACCTGTGCAGCACCCACACACCATAGAGTTGTGGGCTAGAGCAACCACAATGCTATGGTGTTGCCTGAGGCAACAGCTGGCCAGAAGTAGATCAGCAGCCTGGGTCCACGCATTAGATGGACTGATGCTCCGCTTT
The DNA here is from genome assembly GCA_003113815.1 of Sphenodon punctatus. Lineage (NCBI taxonomy): Eukaryota > Metazoa > Chordata > Lepidosauria > Sphenodontia > Sphenodontidae > Sphenodon > Sphenodon punctatus. The sequence continues at coordinate 299 of QEPC01007849.1, read as the reverse complement.
GGACTGGTGCCTCAGGTTTGGCCAGCCTGCTCCACCGGCCACACTCTAGGATGTTCTGAAGCACCACTCAGCAGACCTGCCCTGCTTCACTTCAACATCTGGCAGGCTACCTTTAGATGGACAGGTCACTGTGTGTGTGTGTGTGTGTGTGTGTGTGAAGCAGAGCAGAAGCAGGGCTGCTGTCTGTCTGAAAACACTCAATGAATTGGACAAGAACAGACATAAAAAATATGGGCCCATAGATCCTCAAGTGTGGGACATTCCAGCCTGTTGAGGGTTCATGATGATTCAGGAGTGGG
>QEPC01007848.1:52419-64329 GCA_003113815.1 Sphenodon punctatus | reverse complement strand
CTCTGGGGCACCATCCTGCTGGGGAGAGCTCTGGAGAGAGGCCGGCTCTGAGCGCGGGGAAGATGGAGACGGGAACCTAGCAGGGGTCTCTAGGGAGGAGAGTCAGAGTTTTCCTTCACTCCCCTCCCCCCTGCCCAGTTTACCAAGAACAATTGTGGCTGCAGCAGCGACCAGGAGCTGATCAAGACCTCCTGTCTAATCTCAAAAGAAGGGAGGGTAGCAAGATACTTTGGCTCTGAATCCCAGTGACAGGGCTGGGGAATGGGTTAATGGGCACTCGTCCCTGCCACCCCAGACAGGGCTCGTTCTAGAGCTTCCTTGCCCATGTGGAGAGTCTCTGACACGCACTGAAGGACAAGCTCCCATTGAAACCTTTCCTCTATTCAGGACTGGAGGAGGGTTTGTCTCATGTGAATTCTCTGGTGTCTAGTAAGGGAAACACTCCAGCAGATGCTTTTCCCGCAGTCTGCACATTGATAGGGCTCTGCTCCCATGTGGCTTGGCTGATGTGTAATAAGCTATGCTCTCTGGGGATGCTTTTTCTCACACTCAAGATATTAATACCATTTTCCTCCTCTGTGGGGTCTTTAATTATTCATCAGCTGTGCTCTTTGATCCATTTCTGGCAGTCAAACCATTCATGGGGGTTTTCTTCTTTGTGTAGTGGCTGGTGACAACAAAGGGGTGAGCTCACCCCAAACCTTTTCCCACATTAAAGTGATTCATAAGGTTCCTTTCCACTATGAATTATCTGGTGTGTAGTAAGGCCTGCTCTGTGAGTAAACTTACAATAAACACCTTTTCTCTTGTGCGGACTCTCTGTTGATTAAATAGGGCTGGATTCTGACTGAGTTTCCCCCCCACACTCAGGGCACTCCCAAGTGTTTCCTACCCTGTGTGGATTCCCTGATGCATATGAAGGGATGAGATGTAATTGAACTTTTCCCCACATTCAGGGCACTCAAAGGTTTTCTCTCCTGTGTGGGTTCTCTGATGTATACAAAGGGATGAGTTTGAACTGAACCTTTTACTGCACTCAGGGCACTCAAAGGGTCTCTCTCCAGTGTTGAGTCGATGGTATTCAACAAGGTGTGCTTTTCTGCGGAGGTTTCTCTCACACTCAGGGCAGACGTGCTTTTTCTCAGATGTGTGAGTGACAACTGCATTCATGGCTGTGAGAACTTCCCTGTCTGGAGTGAATTCACCCCATCTCTTTCCTCGCTGCTTCCTCCTACCATTCTCTAACCCACCACGTCCTCTCTCACTGGCCTCAGGACTCTGATAAACATTTTCTTGGGATTGTTGCCATAAGGTCCTGTGTGATTCTGATTCAGGGCCTTCCTGTTGGGGATTGCCCCCCGCATCCTCATTCTTCATTCCACTGCCTGTTGGCACAGAGAGAAAAATCCAGAAATTAGTCTCTCCCTGCACCCGATGGGGATGGGTCGGGAAATTGGGGGGAAGCAAAACAAAGTAACTAAGGGGAGACTGGACAAAAAGAGATTGAAAACTCTGGAAACAGAATCCCCCTCCCAAGTTCCTTCTCAAGGGAGAGAGAAGAGAGGTCCAATCCTGCCTCAATATCCCACCTGAACCCTGGGGCTAAACGGAGATCAGAGGGGAGGCAGCGAATGTGGGTGTTGGATAAGGTGAGTAAAGTGCAGACTTGGCCTGTGTGAGGTTGTGGCAGAATTGAGGGAGCTGCCTAGGGCTCTGGGGCAGCCCCAGAGTTTCCCTCCAGCCCCAAGGGGGTTTCCTGGTGATTTGCATTCTCTCCAGCCCCTCACCTGAGCTGGCAGCTGATGGGATCTCTCTTTCTCCCAAGCCTTGAAGATCCAGCACCCACGGCTCTTCCCCTCATTCCAGCTGGGAGATCAGGTCAGGCTTAAGAACTGGAAATCCTGCTCAGAAAGGAAAGGGGAGAGAGCAGATACAATTGGGTGGCATTAGATCTCCGAGGTCCAGTAGATAACAATAACATCAGGAGATTCGTACCAGCCCCTCTGAAAGTCCAAGGGTGGTAGAGAAGGTGATGGGAGATTGTGGGTTGGAGGAGTCGCTGCTGGGGAGTGTTCACACCTTGTCCAGATGAAAGGGTCACGTCTTCTGACTCACTGAAAGGGGAGCCCCAAACTGGAGCTAAATACTGAGGGCAAAGACTGATGAGCAGAAAGAGAGAAATAGGATTCTGGAGCTCATTCCAGTGAGTGGGGGAGTCAAAGGCTCAAGAAGGCAGAGACGACAGGAAACGCATCGGGAATTAAGAACACACCAGCGCCAGACGGGGTCAGATCCAGTCTCTTTCCAGCCCAGTCTCCGACACTGGCCAATACCAGATTCGAAGGCAGAGGGAAAGGGAGCTGCGGGATGGGCTATGAGTCTGATCTCTCTGTTCAGGTGGGTGTATGCCAGGAGGGCTGTATTCCTCCTTGGTTGATGGAGGACCTGCAGCGACTGAAATGAGAAGGGCGGCAGTTAGAGCGACGATGGTGTCATTCACATGCTGAAGCTGATAGATTGCAACGTAGCACGTTTCTGTGCCAATGCCATGGCTGTCAAGGCTTCAAAAAAGGGGTTTTTACTACCCTGATTGCATCTGCAAAGTCCCATCCAGCGGAGCTTTTCTGGGTGGTGAGGGGGCTGGTCAGTCCGGCCTCCCTCCGCCTGGAACTGGAATTTTCCAGTGGCTGCTGTGACATGTTTGTCAAGAAAATCACTCCTATTCACCACAACTTCGACTCCACGGTTCTGGCACTAGGAGAACCAGAGGTTACGGAAGCCCCGCTCTGTCCGGTTTTATGGGATCAGGTTCAGTGGGTATCGCCCGCCGATGCAGAGGATGTTCTGGGGACTGTCAGGGTCACCTTGTGTCAACAGGACCCATGCCCATCCTGGCTGGTCAAGGCCAGCTGGGAGATGTTGGGGCTGTTGGTGGCGGGTGTTGTTAATGCCTCCCTTCAGGAGGGCAGGGTGCTGGGCTGCCTCAAAGAGGCGATGTTCCAGCTGCTGCTCAAAAAACATTGCTTGACATTGACTCTCTCGCCAGCTACCGGCCAGTCTCTAACCTAACCAGTCACAGTTAACAACTACTGACATCTATTCGCATGTGTAAATTGAGTCACATCATTATCTATTGGAGTTACTGATTAAGTTGTAAGAGTCTGGAAGACAATTAAACCCTTTATTTGATAGAAGTGATTTTCCCTTCTACTAAATGAAGTTACTGTTGAAGCTCTGAGAGAATCCTTCTAATATACGCTCCTATAACGGGCTAGATTGACTGTCAGCTCCCGCCAATGGGGGCATCCTTGGCAACAGCTGCAGGGTTCCTGGAGGCCACAGCAAGCCGTCCCCTGCTCGCCTGCGCCTGCCATAGCACTCCTGCCACTTGTGAGTGACCTGACACTGCCCACAGCCCCGCCACCATGTCCGGTTGCCCAGGCAACCCCTGAGAGTGGCACAGCGGCGGAGGCCCCCCCTCCCTCCACCTCACAGGATGTGAGGTCATCCCAGCTTCTGGTACGCGGCTCCGTGCACCTCCAGACACGTCAGGGGGTGGAGTCAGGCCTACAAACACCAGCGCCGCCAGACAGGCAGCGCCGGTAATCAGAGACTGAGAAGCTGGCCCCAAAGCTAAGTGTGATTTTGTTTTGCTTGCATTGCCAGATTGTCTTTGTTGTCCCCCCTGTTGTCTCTCTTCCCTGAAACCCAGCCTTCGCCCTCGCCCCTTAGTTCCCCATGTCTCGTGGTGTGGCGCTCGTTGCCTCCTCTGTGTGTCCCTTGCCCTCTGTGTCTCCGTGCTTCCCCGTGCCCCTGCCCTGTGCTCCTGGTGTAAATCCTGCCTGACACTAGGGAGTGTGATTTCTGCTTATTGGGCATGTGCGTGCGCTCGAGGAACCTTGTTGTTAATTTCCCCTGATCTGAGTGACTCAGTGTGGTGCTTGTGCTAATTGGGTCCCCCCAGTCCCCCTCCTGGGTTACTTCCCTTTCCCTGTGGAGCATTAGAGCCCCCCTGGTCCCTTCCCCCCAGACCTGGAACCTCACCCCCGTGACCCCATGTCACTGCCTCACGACCCTTCCTTGCCCCCCTCCCTGGGAGTGTGCATATGGTTCATTGGCTCTCCCACTTGAAAGGTCTGTGCCCTAGGATGATAGGGACCTGCTTTCCTGGAGATCCTATAGGCCACAACACTATCCACAACACGGACATTTTCTCCTCAGGGCCTCCTTGCGGAGCGTGCAGATGCGGTCACANTCTCCAGCCCCTCACCTGAGCTGGCAGCTGATGGGATCTCTCTTTCTCCCGAGCCTTGAAGATCCAGCACCCACGGCTCTTCCCCTCATTCCAGCTGGGAGATCAGGTCAGGCTTAAGAACTGGAAATCCTGCTCAGAAAGGAAAGGGGAGAGAGCAGATACAATTGGGTGGCATTAGATCTCCGAGGTCCAGTAGATAACAATAACATCAGGAGATTCGTACCAGCCCCTCTGAAAGTCCAAGGGTGGTAGAGAAGGTGATGGGAGATTGTGGGTTGGAGGAGTCGCTGCTGGGGAGTGTTCACACCTTGTCCAGATGAAAGGGTCACGTCTTCTGACTCACTGAAAGGGGAGCCCCAAACTGGAGCTAAATACTGAGGGCAAAGACTGATGAGCAGAAAGAGAGAAATAGGATTCTGGAGCTCATTCCAGTGAGTGGGGGAGTCAAAGGCTCAAGAAGGCAGAGACGACAGGAAACGCATCGGGAATTAAGAACACACCAGCGCCAGACGGGGTCAGATCCAGGCTCTTTCCAGCCCAGTCTCCGACACTGGCCAATACCAGATTCGAAGGCAGAGGGAAAGGGAGCTGCGGGATGGGCTATGAGTCTGATCTCTCTGTTCAGGTGGGTGTATGCCAGGAGGGCTGTATTCCTCCTTGGTTGATGGAGGACCTGCAGCGACTGAAATGAGAAGGGCGGCAGTTAGAGCGACGATGGTGTCATTCACATGCTGAAGCTGATAGATTGCAACGTAGCACGTTTCTGTGCCAATGCCATGGCTGTCAAGGCTTCAAAAAAGGGGTTTTTACTACCCTGATTGCATCTGCAAAGTCCCATCCAGCGGAGCTTTTCTGGGTGGTGAGGGGGCTGGTCAGTCCGGCCTCCCTCCGCCTGGAACTGGAATTTTCCAGTGGCTGCTGTGACATGTTTGTCAAGAAAATCACTCCTATTCACCACAACTTCGACTCCACGGTTCTGGCACTAGGAGAACCAGAGGTTACGGAAGCCCCGCTCTGTCCGGTTTTATGGGATCAGGTTCAGTGGGTATCGCCCGCCGATGCAGAGGATGTTCTGGGGACTGTCAGGGTCACCTTGTGTCAACAGGACCCATGCCCATCCTGGCTGGTCAAGGCCAGCTGGGAGATGTTGGGGCTGTTGGTGGCGGGTGTTGTTAATGCCTCCCTTCAGGAGGGCAGGGTGCTGGGCTGCCTCAAAGAGGCGATGTTCCAGCTGCTGCTCAAAAAACATTGCTTGACATTGACTCTCTCGCCAGCTACCGGCCAGTCTCTAACCTAACCAGTCACAGTTAACAACTACTGACATCTATTCGCATGTGTAAATTGAGTCACATCATTATCTATTGGAGTTACTGATTAAGTTGTAAGAGTCTGGAAGACAATTAAACCCTTTATTTGATAGAAGTGATTTTCCCTTCTACTAAATGAAGTTACTGTTGAAGCTCTGAGAGAATCCTTCTAATATACGCTCCTATAACGGGCTAGATTGACTGTCAGCTCCCGCCAATGGGGGCATCCTTGGCAACAGCTGCAGGGTTCCTGGAGGCCACAGCAAGCCGTCCCCTGCTCGCCTGCGCCTGCCATAGCACTCCTGCCACTTGTGAGTGACCTGACACTGCCCACAGCCCCGCCACCATGTCCGGTTGCCCAGGCAACCCCTGAGAGTGGCACAGCGGCGGAGGCCCCCCCTCCCTCCACCTCACAGGATGTGAGGTCATCCCAGCTTCTGGTACGCGGCTCCGTGCACCTCCAGACACGTCAGGGGGTGGAGTCAGGCCTACAAACACCAGCGCCGCCAGACAGGCAGCGCCGGTAATCAGAGACTGAGAAGCTGGCCCCAAAGCTAAGTGTGATTTTGTTTTGCTTGCATTGCCAGATTGTCTTTGTTGTCCCCCCTGTTGTCTCTCTTCCCTGAAACCCAGCCTTCGCCCTCGCCCCTTAGTTCCCCATGTCTCGTGGTGTGGCGCTCGTTGCCTCCTCTGTGTGTCCCTTGCCCTCTGTGTCTCCGTGCTTCCCCGTGCCCCTGCCCTGTGCTCCTGGTGTAAATCCTGCCTGACACTAGGGAGTGTGATTTCTGCTTATTGGGCATGTGCGTGCGCTCGAGGAACCTTGTTGTTAATTTCCCCTGATCTGAGTGACTCTGAGTGTGGTGCTTGTGCTAATTGGGTCCCCCCAGTCCCCCTCCTGGGTTACTTCCCTTTCCCTGTGGAGCATTAGAGCCCCCCTGGTCCCTTCCCCCCAGACCTGGAACCTCACCCCCGTGACCCCATGTCACTGCCTCACGACCCTTCCTTGCCCCCCTCCCTGGGAGTGTGCATATGGTTCATTGGCTCTCCCACTTGAAAGGTCTGTGCCCTAGGATGATAGGGACCTGCTTTCCTGGAGATCCTATAGGCCACAACACTATCCACAACACGGACATTTTCTCCTCAGGGCCTCCTTGCGGAGCGTGCAGATGCGGTCACAGTGTGCGTGGAAGGGTTCTTCCCTGGTTCCCCCATTTCCTCCCCCCCGTGACAGAATTAACGGCACTAAACCCCATTCCTATTCTTGTGTAAGGCAATCCCCCCACTATGGATACTGCCTAGGAAATAAATGGGAAACTTAGTGCAAGCCATCCAGTCCTTGGCAATGGAGGTGAAAGACCTCCAAAACAAGCACACGCAGTTATCTGCGGCAGTGGCATGGGACCAAGTCAGGGCGGGAGCTGCAGAAGCACCCCCTGACCCTGTCCTAGAAGTGCCGCCACCCCCGCCGGCGGTTGAGGCTGCATCTCCTCGGGAGCCCCGGGGTCCCTGGATTGACACGTTTTGGGGGGGACCGGAGGGCATTCCGGGGCTTCTTAGCCTTGTGTAAATTAAGATTCACAGTACAACCAGCCACCTACCCCACAGATGCGTTAAAGGTGGCTTTCATTATCGGAAATCTAGGGGGTGTCGCCCTCGACTGGGTGACCAATCTGTTAAGTAGCACTAGCCTCGTCTTTCCAACTACAATGACTTTATCTGTGAGTTTACCTTTCTGTTTGACCACCCGCACTGAGTAAGAGATGCAGAATCTTCTATCCTCTCCCTTAAACAGGGGCGAGGGACCTTACTGGAATATATCATCCAGTTCCAGCAACTTGCCTTAGAGTTACAATGGCCAGAAGATGTGTTAAAGGTTATGTTTCGGCAAGGGCTTGCTGAAGAACGGAAGGATCCACTCACCTACACCGCCCTCCCTGACACCTGGGCCAAGCTAGCCACGCTAACCCTCCAGATTGATGACCGGCTGGCAGAACGACATCGCGAGAGACGGCAAGAAAACTTAAGTTTCACCCCAAGGCCCTTGTTCACCACAACCCCCAAACATGAAAGTGTCAACACCCAGCGATCCTGAGTCCATGCACTTGGGCACCTCTTGAGGGGCCCTAACTGCCGAGGAAAGGGATCGAAGGCGGTGGTCCCGTACTTGCTACTGTTATGGGGAGTTCTCTCACTTTGTACATCAATGCCCTTCTCTCCTTTCATCCTGCCGACAGCAGGGAAATGCCAAGAGCCGGAACGGACAGGGGGCGTCTCGGCCTTAAAACAAATCCCTGTGGCCCTCACAAAGAAGTTACCCCCTTATGCTTACTCTTGATCCTCGAAGGTCCCTTGTTGTATGGGCCCTGATTGACACTGGGGCCTCCGGCAACTGCATTGATGCTGGATTGATGCACACGCAGGCAATCAAAATCGAGCCCAAAGACCACCCTGAAAGTGTGCACTCCATAGATGGCTCATCTCTCATATCGGGCCCCATCACCATGCAGACCACCCCCCTGCACTGTGTGATGGGGCAACACCAAGAACAAGTGGTTTTTGATGTCGTGTGCACGCCCCTCTTCCTCGTCGTCTTAGGACTACCTTGGCTTTCACAACCTCGCGGATCGACTACTGCAACGCGCTCTACGTGGGGCTTCCCTTGTTCTTGGCCCGGAGGCTGCAGCTGGTGCAGAATGCGGCGGCCCGTCTTCTTACGGGGACGGGTCGCCGGGAGCACATTACACCGGTGCTCCGAGCGCTGCACTGGCTGCCGATAGTGTGCCGGGCCAAGTTCAAGGTCCTAGTAATGATCTATAAAGCCCTATACGGCCTTGGCCCCTCTTACCTTAGGGACCGCCTCGCCCTTCGCGCCCCGGAACGGCTCCTGCGGTCTGCCGGGGGTGCCCTCCTGGAGGTCCCCCGTGTTAAGCGGGGGGCCACGATGGAGCGAGCATTCTCAGTGGTAGGGCCGCGGCTGTGGAACTCCCTTCCGGAGGAAGCTCGCCTGGCCCCAAGCCTTTTGACATTTCGGCGGAACTGTAAGACCTGGCTGTTTGCCCAGGCCTTTGGGAGGGGGGGGGGGGGGGGGTGATTTTAATCCCCCGCCCATTTATTTATTTACTATTGTCTTTTAGCCCTGTTTTATTTTATTGATGCATTTTATATTTATATTTTAACTGTTTTTATTTGTTTTTATCATTGTTGTTAGCCGCCCCGAGCTGCATTGCAGGATGGGGCGGGGTAAAAATCTATAAAATAAATAAAATAAATAAACATGAACCCCAGAGATCCTGGAAACAAAAACAGGTTACCTTCAATTCCTCGTATTGCACACAAACATGTTCTGTACCGGTACCCCTCCAACATGAACCTCTAACGATGTGTGGAAACGTTATCAGGATTGACCCTGGGTAATACATAGACTACACTGATGTCTTTAGCAAGAACCAGGCAGCTGAACTGCCCCCATATCAGCCTTATGATTGCCCCATTGAATTAGTTCCAGGTAAAGAACCACCTTTTGGGCATATTTATGCTCTCTCGACACCAGAGTTGGCAGTTCTTTGCTCCTATGTGGAAGAGAGTCTCCAAAACAGATTTATCCAGCACTCCAGCTCCCCTGCGGGAACCCCTGTCTTTTTTGTGTCAAAGAAGGATGGTGGTCTGAGGCCCTGTATCAACTACCACGGCCTAAATAACATTACAATCAAGAACTACTACCCCCTCCCTTTAATCCCAGAAGTCCTAAACTGGCTTCAAGGAGCCCACATCTTAACTAAACTGGACCTCCGAGGAGCCTACAACATAGTACGCGTAAGAGAGGGTGATGAGCGGAAGACTGCCTTCCGGATGTGTTATGGGCATTTCGAGTATCTCGTGATGCCGTTCAGCTTGGCTAATGCTCCGGCAACTTTCCAGCACTTCATCAATGACATCTTCCGAGACATTTAGGACACCTTTGTCATCGCTTATCTGGATGACATCCTGATCTACTTTGTCTTGATGGCACAACATATTCGGCATGCCAGGCATGTGCTTCAACGGTTACAGCACCACAAGCTGTACTGCAAGAGGGGAAAATGTGTCTTCCACATCACCACCATGGAGTTCCTCAGCTTTGTCATCAGTCCCACCGGCATTGAAATGGGCAGCCGGAAGGTTGCTGCTATCCAACATTGGCCCCCGCCAAAGGCTGTGAAGCCTCTCCAGCGCTTTCTAGGAAGCACAAATTACTACCGCCATTATATCCCCAACTACGCAGAGATTACCACTCCCCTCACCCGGCTGCTAAAGAAAAATCAGCAATACCTGTGGGGCACTGAACAACAACATAGTTTTTCGCACCTTAAAAACACCTTTATGACTGCACCACTTCTACAACACCCAGATTTCCAAAAACCTTTTTTGTGGAAGCAGATGTGGTGAAACGCCATTGGGGGTGCTATACAGCTGAGACACCCACCTCACTGTGTTTCTCCTGATTTCTGACCAGGGGTTCCCACAGCTGGCAAACCCCCAAAAGCCCTTTTGTTCCACTGCCACCAATTCAGAGGGTGTTCACACCCCTCAAGATATGTGAACCCCAAAAGGCATAAGCCTCACAGCTTCCCAAAAGCACTCCCCTTTCCTGGCACTCTGTTCCTGGGATTTCCCCCTCTGTGTTGGAGGCAGATCCCCAGAGCTACCCACAGGAGGCTTCCCTTGGTTCCAAAGCTGTTGGCCCCTAGCCAAATAGGTAGATTTTCCCCTTTTAAGCCTTAGTAGCAAGGCTTGGCCACCCAGCCCAAAGGAGGCGTTTATTGTTCAGCCAATCACACACACACACACACACACACACACACACACACACACACACACACACCCAATAGGGTAAAAAGAAAACTTAGACTTTACTGGTACATATAACAAAAAGGAATAAAAGCATAACCCTTTGAGCAATCAGAGTCAGTCCTGTGGACATAGTAGCCCATTTAGAAAGCGTCTTCCTATAACTAACTAGTACTCACCAGTTCTGATCAGTTCTCCATAGGGGATGGTTTTTCCTATGGGGTCCAAGTCCTTCTTCTGGCAAGGCCAGAGTTACTGATAAGCCATATAGTCCATGTGTGCCTCCAGACAGGGAGGTCACCAGCCTAGCAGCAGTTCAGTGAGTCCAGAGAGAGAGAGGGGGTCAAAATGCCTGTGCTGGTTATTTTAAGGCATCCTTGACCTTCGTTCTCATTTGTCCAGGAGGGTCAGCTGGCTGTAAACCCTGAAGCCCCTCTCCTTCTATGATTCGATCATCCCACGTCACCTGTCTTAGGTGTCGAGTCCCCCCCACCTTAGGAATTCCAGGAATGAGGAAGTCCTTAACAGGTGCTTGTTGAGGCCTAGGCTTTGGCTGAGCCAGGCTCGCAGTTTCAGCGAAGGGGGGCTCAGAGGGCGTCTTTGTCAGGGCAAGGGCATTTTGCCATAGCAGATGCCTCAAGCGGAGCTATAGGAGCTGTCCTTCTGCAGGAAACAGGCAACAAGAAACAACTCCTACCCTGTGCATACTACTCTCACCAGCTTACCCCAGCTGAAAGGAACTAAACGATCTTCGATCGCGAGCTCCTAGCCATCAAGGCGGCTTTCGAAACCTGGCGCCGCTACCTGGAAGGGGCCAAATACCCTATAACCGTAACGACGGACCACAAAAATCTGACATTCCTTCAAACGGTCCAAATCACCAATGCCTGACACACCTGGTGGGCTTTGTTCTTCGCTCGTTTTGCATTCACGATCCAATATCGGCCGGGCAAGTTAAACATCCTAGCAGATGCCCTGTCCTGGTATCATTTATTTATTTTATTTATTTAAAATTTATATCTCGCCCCTTCTGCCCACAGGGCAGCCCGGGATGGCGAACAACATTCATTAAAACAATATAAAATTTTAGAACAATTAACAATTACAATTTAAAAATACCCCAATATGTGGTGAAAGCCCCCATCTCCGCCCCCACCCCACCCCTACCCCTCGCTAAAAGCCTGACAGAAAGGCCAGGTCTTACATATACTCCGAAACATCAGGAGAGTGGGAGCCAGCTGAGCCTCCTTCGGGAGGGAATTACACAGCACAGGGGCAACCACCGAAAAAGATCTAACATCAATGGCCACCCGCCTCGCCCGGGGAATCTCCAAACAAAGCTCCCACGGATGATCTCAAGGGTTGCACGGACACATGGGGAGTGAGGTGATCCCGCAGATAAACAGGGCCTAGGCCGTGAAGGGCTTTAAAGGTTAAAACCAGCACCTTGAACCTGGCCCGGTGCTTTATAGGCAGCCAGTGCAGAGCCTGGAGCACTGGTGTCATGTGCTCCCTGCGACC
>QEPC01007848.1:27944-38013 GCA_003113815.1 Sphenodon punctatus | reverse complement strand
CCAGTCTTCCCTTGAAGTAGCCATGTCAGGTTTCCTCACCTACACAGTCTCCAACGAGCAGCCAAGACAGAACTGTGACCAAAGCTTCTTTCACACTCGGGGGATTTTCTGGGGTTCCCTCCCTTGGGCCTTCTCTGATGTGGAACAAGCTCTGGTTTTTCACAAGTCTCAGGCTTTGGGGAAATATTACCCAGGATTCCTGGTCCCGTCCCATGTGGTTCTGGTGGCTCCAGGTCTCCCTGTAGAGCAGCCTCCTCCTCATTGTCACTTCTCCTCCCATCACCTGCGAGGACAGAGAAAGAATCCAGACGTCAGTCACTCTCTGTGCTGGGGAGAGGGAGGGGGAACCCATTCTGCCCCCACATCCCAGGTAAACCCTCAGGGAGTGAAGTTTATTTCTTCAATTTATTCCCCGCCCCTTTCGCACACAAGCGACTTGGGGCGGCGAACACAAGTGCAATAAAAACAATACAGCATAAACATACATATAAATACAATAATAATAAAATCCAAAGCAGCAGCATGAAAACTAAACCCGATCTGTGGCAAACCCGTCTCCAAATCCTACTTCATCGATCCATCCCCACCCCTCCCCCCGCCAAACGCCTCACGGAAGAGCCAGGCTTTACAATTTCGACAGAACGCCAGGAGATCTGGGCTGAGGCGAACCTCCGCCTGGAGGGCATTCCACAGCGATGGTGCAGCCGCTGAGAACGCCCGCCTGTCGGTCTGAACCCAACGATAACGCGGGACCTTCAGGACGGCGCCTCTAGACGACCGAGGCGATCTTTCAGGTAAGCAGGACTCAAGCCATGAAAAACCAGCACCTTGAATCGGGCCCAGAAGACGACAGGCAGTCAGTGCAATGCTTGGAGCACTGGTTGGATGCGCTTCCTGCAGCCCCTCCCAGTCAGGAGACGGGCCGCCGCGTTTTGCACCAGCTACCGCTTCCGAACCGTCACCATGGGCAGCTCCACGTAGAGCGCGTTGCAATAGTCTAGTCTAGAGGTGACAAACACATGGATGACTGTGGCGAAGTCGGCGTCCAAGACATACGGGTGGAAGGTGCCCCTGGCCACAGTCGACACCTGGGAATCCAGTAGCACCTCCAGGCTCTGCAGAGATGGAACCAAAGGAGGTCAAACACCCCAATGATGGGGGTGTTCCCCTCTCCCAGAGCACTGACTCCCCTCACCAGCATCACTTCTGTCTTGTCAGGATTTAGCTTCAATCAACTCAACCTCATCCAATCCCCCACAGCAGCCAGACACCGGGACAACAAGGAGACTGCAAGGCCTGGGTTGGTTGAAAAAGGTAGGTACAGTTGGGCATTGTCCACATATTGATGACAACGGACCCCCCAGCTGCACACAACCTCTCCAAGCGGCTTCATATACACGATGAAGAAGAGAGGGGGCAGAATGGAAATCTGCGGGACGCTGTCGAGTCACCAGCATCTCATGGTTCATGGTATGAAAAGCCGCTGACAGATCTAGTGGAACCAGTAGAGTCATACGATCCATATCCAGCTCTACCAGGAGGTCGTCAACGAAGGCCACCAACGAGAGGGGACAGAATGGAACCCTGTCTTTGGTGACAGAATGCTGGGAGTGGATGTGTAGAAGCAACCCGACCGATGGCCTCGCGCAGAAAAATGTTCCAAAAAGCCACAAGGTCATCGATGGAACGACTATCAAGGTCAACAAGTTTCTCCCCCAGAGCATTCTGGAACCCTTCTGGTTCCATAAGTCTCTAGGGATGGACCATCTTAACGGGTCTCACATCCCTACAGACAGGTAAGTGTCCTGGAATGGAGGTTCGCAGGAAGTAATGGTCCGACCACGGCAAGGGAGAAAGGAAAATTGGGCACTTACCTCCTGAATTTTCCTTCTACTGGGGGTCCTCCTGGACGGCCAGCCTTAACAGTAGGGTAGATCCCGCCACTATCCAGTAGGAGGCAGACATAATGATTTTCACGTGGAGACTCAGGGATCTTCCTTGCTCCAGAGTATCTCAGCCTTCTGAACTGTCTTACAAAAACTTCTATTAACTATAACAACTGAATATATGGTCAGTCAATGTACTTGCTGTGAATCTAATCAAGAGAAAAACAGTGGAGTCTGAGTTGCCAGTCGTTCTTAACTTGTAACAGTCTAGGCAACCGACAATCCAGCATAAAGCTATACAAAAACTTCCTTTTTTCCCAAATTAGGAAAATTCTTTGATTTTTACCCTCCCCGAATTACTCTTCATTTCGGGTGAGTTTGACCGTCCAGAAGGACCCCCAGTAGAAGGAAAATTCAGGAGGTAAGTGCCCAATTTTCCTTTCTCCCTGGGGGTCCTCCTGGATGGCCAGCCTTAACAGCAGGGACTTTCCCAAGTGGTGTCCCACGGATTTCCTGAATTTTAAATTATAAAGGGAGGGAGATATGAAGAGATACTATTACTGCTCACCTAGAACTTATAGAACAGCTTGTAATACCCTTCTCCCAAACGCTGCTTCAGCAGATTCATGTAAGGGCAGTTTAAAGTGCCTCGTGAAAGTATGTAAAGAGGCCCATGTTGCTGCCCTACATATTTCTCCATACGATGCCGCATGTCTGAATGCTTGCTTAGTCCCTGCCCCTCTTAAGGAGTGGGCAAATATACCTTTTAGGGGCACTTTACCCCGAGCTGAATATGCCTCTTTAATGCAAAGAGTTAGCCATTTTGTTATGATAGCCTTAGAGGCCTTCTTCCCCTTGTTCTGTACCCCGTAGGATACGAATAATGCCGAGGATTGTCTAAAAGGGGCTGTGTGTTTCAAATGTATTTTGAGAGCCCTCGTAATGTCCAGAGTGTGCCAAATTTTCTCTCTCAGGTGAATTGGATTTGGGCAAAAAGAGGGGAGAACTATTTCCTGTTCCCTGTGAAACACGGAATTTACTTTGGGAAGAAAAGAAGGATCTAGCTTGAGGCAAACTGACGATTCCCTAAACACGCACAGGTGCGGTTCTATAGACAGGGCTCCCAATTCTGAAATCCTTCTAGCTGAAGTGATCCCTATTAAGAAAGCCATCTTTAAAGACAAATAAAGCTATAAAGCTCTTCACAACCTTGCTCCCCCCTAACTCTCTGCACTTATCGCCCTCCATACTCCAGCCCGTGCACTTCGCTCCTCCTCTGTCCCTTCTCTCACCCTTCCACGCCTTCCCTGCTCCCCTAAGCGCCTTCGTCCCTTCTCACTTGCTGCCCCCCATGCCTGGAACTCCCTCCCTGTCCACATCCGCCTTGCCCCCTCCCTTCATACCTTCAAATCTCTCCTTAAAACTCACCTCTTTCGCTCTGCTCTGTCTGACTCTTTATCCTGCTGAGCCACTATTCCTATACCTACGATCGGTTTACCCTTATCCTTGCAACATGGACCTGCCTGCTGTCATTCTCATCGTAACCAAGCCAAGTACGTGCACTTGAGACCTCGCATCTTCATGAATGTTAGACCCCTTGTCTCTCCCTCTGTTCCCCTTCCTAAGTCTCTCCCCCAGCTCCTGTCTCTCAGATTGTAAGCCCTAGGGGCAGGGACCCTGTCTATTTTATTACCTTGTAAAGTGCCAGGTACACTGCTAGCGCTATATAAATGGTTGTTAATAATAATAATAATAATAATAATAATGATACCTCCTCTAGAGGTTCAAAAGGGATGCTAGTCAGTGCTTTTAAGGTTAAATTTAAGTCCCATGTCGGGAAACGATGTCTAACCAGAGGAGAAATAATCCTTGCGGCTTTTAGAAAACGAACAATGTGGGGGTGCCTAGATATTTTTTCACCTTTCACTGTGCCAATTACACTTCCTATAGCTGCCACCTGTCTAATTAAGGTGTTGGGCTTTAAGCCCCTGTCCAATCCTAACTGCAGAAAATCCAAAATCGTCTTAACAGAGGCTTTATCTGGCCTCAGACCCCTCTCTTGGCACCACCCTGCAAAACGAGCCCATGTGCTCTGGTAAATGCGCTTGGTTGCCGGTCGCCTAGACTGGAGCATAGTGTTTTGGACCTGTTGAGAGTAGCCTAGCTGACTGAAGACTTCCCTCTCAATCTCCAGGTTGTTAGTTTTAGCCCTGATGGATCCCTGTGTAGGATCGGTCCCTGTGATAGAATGTCCTGTCTGTAAGGAAGGCTGAATGGATGTCCTGTTGTTAGTTCTAACAGGTCTGCAAACCAAGGTCGGCGCGGCCAGTATGGAGTTATTAGGATCAGATCTGCGCCCTCCCTCTTGGCCTTTGCTATTGTCCTGTGGATCAGAGGGAAAGGCGGGAAAGCATATAGAAGTCCTTGCGGCCACATGCGGTTCATGGCGTCGAAGTCTTCTGCCTGAGGATGTGGGAACCTGGTTAAGAATCTTTTTGTCTTTGCGTTGGTCGGGGATGCAAAAAGATCTATTATTGGCATTCCGAATGTCTCGACTATGGTTTGGAACGTCGCTGTATGTAGCAACCACTCCCCCGAGTCTATCATCTCCCTGCTCAACCAGTCGGCTTGGATGTTCCTTATGCCTGGGATGTGTATGGCTCGGATAGACCTCAGGTTTGTCTCTGCCCACCTGATTAGGAGTGCTGCTTGTTGGTGGAGGGCTACTGTCCTCGATCCTCCCTGGTGGTTTATATAAGCCTTTGCTACTGTGTTGTCTGTGTACACAGCTACATGCTTTCCCTTGATCCATGGGGAGAGCACCCTCAGTGCCAGGTATACTGCTCTCCGTTCCAGCCAGTTTATGTGATGTCTCTTTTCCCATGTTATCCATATTCCTTGCACCGCTCTGTTCTGTGCGTGCGCTCCCCATCCGCGGAGGCTCGCATCTGTCGTAATTATGATTCTGTCTGGATCCCTCATAGGGATCCCTGCACTGAGTCTCCCTTTGCGAGACCACCACTGGAAGGAGTTCTTGACCATTTCCGGTACTGGCACCCAGGGATTTTCCCCTTGAGTGAGTTGGTTCTGCCAGGGTCTTAGAAGGTGCTGTAGAGGCCTGGTGTGGAATCTGGCCCATCTCACAATTCCCATGCAGGAGATCATGTTTCCTAGAAGGCTGGCTAGTTTCTTCAGTCGGGACTTTTGTCTCGGTACTGTCCGCTCGATAAAGTCTAGGAGGTTCTGTTGTCTCTGGTGACTGAGGAAAATTTTGCATGATCGAGTGTCTATTACCACCCCCAGATGTTCTAGGGATTGGACTGGATTTAGATGACTCTTCTTGAAATTTATCAAGAACCTGTGTTCCTGCAAGTAGGTTATCACCCTGGAGGTGTCTCTCATCACTTGCTCGTGTGACGGTGAGCGCACAAGTATGTCGTCCAGGTATGGATGAATCTTGATCCCCTCCTTTCTTAGGTTCACCATGAGCGAGATCAAGATTTTGGTGAATGTTCGAGGGGCTGTGGCTAGGCCAAATGGAAGGGCCCTGTACTGCCAGTGACGGTGATCGTATCTGAATCTCAGCCATTGCCTGTGATTCGGAAGTATTGGTACATGTAAGTAGGCCTCCTTGAGGTCCATTGATGTCAGCCACTCTTCCTTGTTTATAGCTACCCTGATGGATTGCAGGGTCTCCATTTTGAATTTTCTTGTTTTGATACATTTGTTCAGACGTTTTAAGTCGAGCACGGCTTTCCACTCGTCCGACTTCTTCGGGACTAAGAAGAGAGTCGAGTATAGTCCTGATCCCTGCTGGTTTTGAGGGACCTGTTTGATGGCCCCAATAGCGAAAAGTCTCGATTTCTGTGACCATGGCCATGTGTTTTTGGGGTTTTTTTTTATCTTGGAGAGACAGAATAGAAGCTTTGGGGGTAGCGGTCGAATTCTATGGAATGTCCCCTCTGAATTGTCTGAATGACCCATGAGTCTTGAATGGAACTTCTCCACGTGAGTGCAAATTTTTGGAGCCTGCTCCCTAGTCTTTGTTGGTTCGGGATGGCCTGGTAGTCAGGAGTCTGATTTGCTGCACTCCTGGTGCTGCTTATTTCTGGGATTTTGTCCCTTCTGTTTGTTACAGCTAGGTCTATATTTGTTTTGGTGTCCTCTATTAGGGAAGAAAGGGCGTCTGGTGCTTCCCTGATTTTGGCGTGCGTTGTAGGGATGAAATTTTTTCTTCGCTACGCCTACACTTTGCAGTGTCTGCTTCTTTGATTTGTCAGTGGTGTCTGTAAGCACTTTGTCCAGGCACACTCCAAAGAGTTTCGATCCCTGGAAGGCGCCCCCCACCAAGGTGTTTTCTGCTGTCGGGTCCCCTTTCCATGAGCGAAGCCATAGGCGGCATCTTGCTGCCACATTGGAGGCCATTGCTCTTGCTGTCCATCGCAGCATGTCTGTAGAGGAGTCTGCAATGAATGCATATGCCAACTGAATCCTGGTGGATAAAATCCTGGTCATTTTCATGGAAACCTTGGGGTCTCTGGCCCTCTTGACCCAGGTCATCAGTGCCCTGGCAAAGTATGATGTTAGGGTTGCCGTTTTTAATACTGCCGCTGACTGTTCGAAATTTCTTCTTAGATTACATTATATCCCCTTATCTGTGGGATCACGTGGGAATACCTCTCCCTCTGTGGGGAACACCGAATTTCGTGCCAGCGATGCGGCTGCTGCATCCACTTTCGGTATGGCCAGCAGAGCTTCCTTACGCTTGGTTAAGGAATATAGGGAGTGTTGTGCCTTGTTCAGCTTGAACAATTTGTTAGGCTGTTGCCATTCCTTTTTTATGATTCTTTCATACGCTTTATCAAGAACCATACCCTTGTCTCTGGACTTGGCTCTGGGTATGTACTCCCTTGCCCCCACCTCCTCCTCTGAGGAGTCCGAGGACTCATTTTTCTCCTCTTTTTGTTGCAGTTTTAGTGCTCTGACTACCTGCTCCAGGATCTGATCTCTGTATTTTATGGGGAATTGTATATCTGGGTCAGTCGAGGCCTCTATTTCAGTGTCCTCAAGTTCCCCCTCTTCTGGAGGAGAGGAGACTGCTTCCTCTCCTGATTCCTGCTCCTCATCTCTCCCCTCTAGATTCTGAACTTCTTCTTCCTCCTCCTCCTCCTCCTCTGTATTTACTGGGGAGGACCTCTCCCTGTTCTGTTTGTGGGGCTGCTTCTTCCTCTTACGTCCCCCTTCGTCTGAGGAGGAGACAGACATGACCTCCTCTGAATTTTCCTCTCCAGAGGTAGGGGAATCCAGTGACTGTGCAGTCCTGCGTGGGCGCTTGGGCCTGGGAGCTTTTCACTTTCCTGCCCCCTTGGAACTGCCCTTGTAGGCTGATCCCTTTTGTCTCTGGGGGGAGCGAGAGCGCTGGAGCTCCGCCAGGATCTGCTGCAGGACCATCATGTGTGGGTCCTGGGGAGGGGAGGGGGAGGAGGAGTGAGACGCGCAGGGCTTACTGATCTTCCTCGCCCCTCTGAGGCCGCCATTTCTGTGGTCGACGCCGTTGTTTTCTTTCTCGCCGACATTATGGTAATTTGGCCTCAGGCCTATCCGCACCGGGAGACAGGGAACTCTATGCCTCTTCTACCGCAGCGGGGAATGAGTGGGCGGGGAAACTTTTTGGTGCGTTTTCCTTTGCGCCTGCGCGGGCGTCTCCCCCCCCCCGGGGGTCTGGGAGGACACTCTAAGGCCGCTTAACCCTTCACCATCCGAGCTCTCTTGCTCCGTTCCCATCCACATGGGAGGGAGGAGAGGGGAGAGGGGGCCGCTGGAAAAAAAACAAACCAGACAAGCGGCGCGCGGTGAAGCGGCAGCGGGCCAGGACCCTTTGTTGTTTGCTGGCGCTCTGAACGGCGGCGGTGGTGCAAAGCACTCCCGCTGTGCCGGCGGCTCTCCCCCCTTCCGCCAGTGAGAAGGCGGGTTTTGGATGTGAAAAGGGGACAGGGAGCCAGGTCTCCCCCGTGATCCTGACCTTAGCCCCCTCCCCTGGAGCACTCTTTCCCTACCTGTTCGCGGTCGGGTTGCGATCCGGGGTCAGCCTAGCCGGGCTGCCTGCCGCGGTGGTCTGTCGATCCCGATTCGGGCTGCACCCCTCTCCAGGCAAGGTGATCCCCCCCGCTCCTCGGGACCCCCCTGCCCATAGGAAAGGGAAGGGTCCCGGTACTGTGCTCAGTACCCCCTCGCGGGGAGGGGGGAGGGTGAACAGGGGGGGGATTTCTCCTCCCCTGGCACCTAGAGCTCATCTGATGTTTGGTTTCTTCTTTTGCTGCCAAGATTTTCCTTCGAGGAGGCAGCTAGCCTGCTTCCTACTAGCTTGAAGGCAGACAAGCAACTGGAGCAAGGAAGATCCCTGAGTCTCCAGGTGAAAATCGTTATGTCTGCCTCCTACTGGATAGTGGTGGGATCTACCCTACCCAGGGAGAACTCTCCACTCCCCCCAAATATCCACTCCCCTGCCTCATGGTCAGTGCAAAATACCACGTCAAGAGTATGCGCCCCCCCACACCCTCCATGTGTTGGGCCCACTACCACCTGGGACAGTCCCATGGTTGCCGTGACGGCCATTAATTTCTTCTCCACCCCAAATAATAACTACGCCCCTTCCCCGACCCTCCAGCCTGGGCTGATGCTGGACGGAGAACCCAGCCAGAACGAGGTCAGCCAAAATAGGCCCCGACATCTCCGTCACACAGATGAGGTCTGCGGCCCAATCCAAAATTGCTGCCAGGTGCCCGCTAGAATGGGAGAGAAGCCATGAGAGACATTGGCTGTAACAACGGCTGGCTGAAATCCTGCCCTGGAGGAGATGGGATAGAATTGGGCACCTCATGAGATCTTTCTAGGTGGGCCCAGATATTCACACACCCCCAGCACAAAGGTATCCGAATTGGATAACCTGATCAATAACACGGATTCATGGACTCCCCTTCCACTTCCCCCTTCAAATCTGGGACCCATGGCTCTTCCTTTTGCTCCAACATTTTCAGTTCATTTATTCTATTTTCATGCCGCCCCCTCCTGCACAGCAGCTCACAGCATCATAAAAGCAACTCAGTATATATATAAACATTAAAAACAGCATTAACACAATAAGACCCAAGGCATCGTTTAAAAAGAATCCCCATCCCCTCCCCCCCAATCAACCATCTCCCTCACCAAAGGCCTGGTGGACCAGCCAGCTCTTACATTGTCTGCGGAAAGAGGGGAGCTCTGGGGACAGTTTGGCCTCCGGTGGGAGGGAGTTCCACAGCCGGAGCGCTGCCACCGAGAATGCCCTCCTCGTAGTGGCCACCCAGGATCCCCAGCGGACATTGAGGGCACTCCCAGCCGACCGCAGGGGCCAATCCAGAACCCGGAGGATCAGGCAATCCCGCAGATAGGTGGAGCCCAGGCCGTTTAGGTCAAAACCAACACTTTGAATCGGACCCAGAAAACTATAGGCAGCCAGTGCAGAGGCCGCAGTGAGCACCGGTGTAATGTGTTCACGGCGACCCATCCCCTTAAAGAGACGGACTTTCTGCCCTAGTTGTGGTTTCTGAGCTGTCACCAAGGGTAGCCTCGTAGAGCGCATTGCAGTAGTCTAATCTTGAGGTAATAAAAGAATGGATGAGAGCAGCAAGGTCAGAGTCTGAGATATTGGGCTTAAGCCGCCGCACCAGATGTACTTGGCAAAATGTTCCCTTCACCACAGCCGCCACCTGAGCATCCAGGCAAAGCTGCAGGTCTAGGAGCACCCCAAGACTACGGACCTGAAGAGCCAATGGAGGGTAGAGCCCAGGTCCATAGTGACCTGTTGGGTGCTTCTTCCAAGTGACTGAGATTGGCCGCTGTCGGAGACAGGTGCTGTGTCCAATGGACCAATGGTCTGACCCAGTCTGGCACTTCTTATGACTGTGCTACTCTAGCTTCCACTGGGCTCTCCGAGGTAGGGCCTTCTGTATTGGAGCTTGAAAATGGGGGCCGCTAGATTCTTTGGTACTGAGCTAGCGATCAGGGTGGTGCCATTGTATATTGTGAATAATGAGGTCCTGCCTCCCAGCTGCTAAAGAGATGCAGTCGCCCTCCCAGGGAAGCGTTCCCAGCAGATAGGTCCATGTGGTATTTTGTGCAAATTTCTAACATGAGAGGTTCAA
>QEPC01007848.1:15244-27844 GCA_003113815.1 Sphenodon punctatus | reverse complement strand
GGAATGTTCCCATTTATCTGTAGGAACATTTCAAAGATTCAGTGTCTAGAATGGCAGAGTAGCCTACCTTTAACTATTTAGTCCTGAGCAGGGCTGAATAATCTTTCTATAGCACCAGCAATGTGCCTGGTGCTGAACACTCATGGTCAGAGGGAGGTCCCTGCCGCATGGGGCTTACGGTCAAGGATGGACACGGCAGGGGAGACAAGGGGGAGGAGAATGCAGGGAGGGACAAAGACATTTGAGAAGCTGAAGGTGCAGATGCTCAGCTTGGTTACAAGGGAGGAGAGGGATCTTGAAGGATAAGATGGTACAAGGATGATGTTACCAACAGGACTAGTGATTAATTATTTTGGAGGCTCTAATTATATTTAAATTGTTTGGGATTTTATTTCTGAATTATTAATGGGTTCTCCTGTTGGACAACAACTAATTTAATTCAGAGACATTTAATGAGTCCAATTTGTTTGAATATTCAGATGTTTTATTGAAGGTGAGCATCAAATATAGTCCCCAAGACCATTCAACAATTGCAAATGCAACTATAAAGAGTACAGAGATACACACCAAAAGAACATACAGTCTTAATAGCAATGATCTCTCATACCACTGTTGGAACTATTTGTGTATATTAGGTTCAAGTTCGAAGTTTTTTGTATCCAGCAATTTGCTATTACAAAACAAATATCACACAAAGAGTAAAAATACAAAATGTAAAACCAATAATGGATCCAAGAACAAAAGCGAGACGAGAGGGCACTATGGAAGAATCCCAAGCTACATAATATTCTGGCCCACGGATCCTTGACAATGCTTTGGCCTGAGACTCCATTGCTATTGTCATGCAAGGCATGTACACATACAGAGCTCAGTTTGCTTTTGCTCAAGTTCCATAACTTACATTTAAAGCTTCCTGTTCATGTGGTTTCCTGTTGACATATCTGTGGTGGGCTACATCTTCCGGACAGGTGTCTACAGGCCCTCGCTTCCCCCGCAGTAGTTTGGAGTTAAGAGCTGACTTTAAAGGTCATAGCCAATAAAACCAGCCACTGCTCTTTGCCTAGCAACAGCTATAAGAACAGAGGTTATCGTATATGGTAGTTCCGCGCTTGCGCATTGCCAAATTATATGTTTGGGATAATGTCAATCATGCTGCATTCCATTTGTCTATGTTATTGGGGAAGGAAGTTCATGTCACCAACATTGTTGATATTGTGTCTCTACCGAGGAAGGAGTGGAATTATAGGCTAAGAGTTTCTTTTACTGCTTCAGTTTGGTTTTCTGAGATTTTCAAAGCTAGGAAATACCTTATCTGGCAGGGGGTGTCTATTGATAGGGTATGGGCAATAAGAGATCTAGCCAGCACAAGTACCAGCAGTTCCTTGTTGGGAACCTTGCCCTCTTTGCCCAACCAGGCTTTATTGGATCCTGCTGTTATGCCGGTTGTAGGGGGAACCTGTATTCCTCATTCTCAGGATTTTTTACATAAAGGAGAGCAAGGGAACAAGCAAGGATCAAGGGAGACTAAGGAAATTCCCAAGGGAAGCCAAGAGGTTAAACAAGAATCAAAGGATCAAATGGATCTGCTACTTAGTCTCCTAGACCAATCCCAACCAATGGAGATCCAAAATGGGCCTATGGTTGCCACATTAGCTTTAAAGAATCAGCAGACCCTTCTCCCAGAAATAGTATTGGGCCGACAGCTGATATGCCAACAAAAGGGAGTACTGTCAGTGTTGGGGTTGGAGTCCTCACCTACTGAATTTGCAAAATCAGTAGGGACTTTTCTTTTAGACAATAAGACTACATGTGATCTCCAATGTATTAGGGAGATGTTTTATCAATTACCGGCAATTGATCAAGACGTATTTTTGTCAAGGTTAAATGATATTCTAAATTTTGCTCATAGCCAGGTAAATGAAGCTCCGCAGTATTTGCATGGGGGTCAACAGAGTAAACTTATACATAATTCCAATGAGTTATCAACTGTGCGAATTTTTGGGGCCAGAGGAGATAGGATTCCCGTCTGTGATCCAAGGGGATCAATCCCTTGGCAGAATTGAGGCCAAGGTTAATTTCCATGGCCCAACTAGTAATGTTGCAGTGTTGGACCCAAATGCCAGTGCTATAGAGCAGGAATGTATAAATACCTGACTTAAACTGCTTGAAGTGCCAAAAGAGCTATTTCCGCAGCCTGAGCAGAGCGACCCTCGTCCTACTGATATTAAGCATTTTTCACAATTGGCCAATAACCAGAATAGAGCCCAATTCACCTTTCTGTCGTGGAACATTTCAGGTCTGAAAACGCTGGTGGCAGATCAGGATTGGCTGGACTTTGTGGCTGGGTTTAACTTGGTATGCCTACAGGAAACCTGAGTGCGAGAGCCATTTACCATCAAGCTGGCTGGGACTCAAGTGATTATGCATGGAGGCTCAAAGGAAGGGCTCAAGGGAAGTATTTCTGGAGGCCTGGCTTTTTTGATTAGTGACAGTAGTTTAGGCAAATTTACCTCCATTGATACAGCTAGGCCTGAATATCAGATGGGCCTGTTGGAGTGGGGTGAGCCAGCTCTAGATTATCACCTTATTGTTAACGTGTACATTCCTCCACCTGTCTCCCCCCTACTATAAATCTGAGGTATGGCAGGCTTTAGAAGAAGAAATTTTATTGGCAGAGGAGAAATTTCCCTATGCAATGCTCATCTTAGTGGGTGATTTCAACACACACTTGGATAAAGTAATAGGAACTATGAGAGATCAAATTAATCATGGATTAATTATCGATGACTTGATTGAGTGGAAGGGACAGGCAACCTTAGGCCATTTGGTCAGACTAATTCAAAAATTGGGACTGACAGTCCTTAATGAGGATTCTCTTTGTGATCCATTGGGAGGATTTACTTTTCTTGGCCCCCAAGGTCGCAGCAAGATTGATTTAATACTAGTCGAAACGGAAGCACTACCTAAATTTGATAAGGTTCAACTTCTTATGAGGGTAGAGAGTGATCATGTGACTATGACAACCAAGTTGTTGGGAGAGCCCCTTGGGCTCTTAAGGAGGGTTCCTACTGTAGTCAGTTCCCCCCTTGGGGGTATGGAGGGGGATGTCCTTTTCCGACTTAGCTCAGACCCTGTATAAATTTAGCAACCCCAAGGAGATACTTCACCTTAGCTTGGTGATGTCAGAATCTCAAGAGTCTAGGATCCTTTTGAACACCTATGAGGAAATAGTAGTGCGGCTGCAGGCTTTTACCCCAACTAAGTATGGTGGTTCTCCTAGATCTCAGGGGAGGTGGTTTAATATCAAGTGTAAGCGCACCAAGCGACAGTTAGCACAACTTAAGAAGTGCTGGACTGTGAGTCAATCTCAGGAGTCCTGGGCTGAGTTCTCTAAAGCTAGGGGGGAATATTTTGAATTAATTAAGGCTACTAGGGCAGCCTATTATCTGTGGCAATGGGCCAGGATGGCTGCGGACCTGGCTACTGGCAATTTTGATAAATTCTGGGCCTTCCTAAATAAAATATTAAAACCTAGGGAGAGCCCTGGGGGATGGGTCCCATTGGGAGAGTGGGAAGATTTCTTCAGTGCCCTCTATTCCAAGAGGGTGTCAAGGCAAATGCTGCCGGCAGTGGATCAACAGCATGAGGACCGTTGCTTGGCAACAATCCAACAAGCGGAAGCCCCAGAAGGGCTGTGAACGCCACTGCGGGTGGGCGGAGCTGCCCCACGCTTCAGGTGCGCTCCTGGCTCCGCCCACAGCACAGGGAGAACAGCATGTAGCTCAGTGGCAGGTTGGGGCCCCGCCCTGAGCTCACCTGGCCCTGATTAAACCTTTCCTATAAGAGGAACCGACGGGGCATGAGTTCCCCACCAGTAATCATTTGTGAGAGACTGGCCCCTGGTGTCCTGAGAGCTTTTCTGGAGAACCTTTGACTTCCTATTGACTTTCCTGTGAGCGTGCCCATGAGTGTTTGGTCCTTGTGTTCCCCTTTCCCTGTAAGAGTGCAACTGGGTAAGTGAGTGTTTTTCTGTGTTATTGTCATCCCAGTATCAAGAGCAGTGCTATCGTGTGGTGTGGGTTCCCTGTTTCCTTTTCCCTTACCCCTCCAATCCATTCCTAAATATTATATAACAAGTCCTCCCTGTATTGAGTGTGTCCGGCCCCTCACTCCCCGCCCCCGCATCCTTGGACCCTATCAGCCCTTCTTCCCCTTCCCTCCCCAGGGCCTGCCCCTCCCCTTCCCCCCTCCTACACGATTCATCACACGGTGCCCTGGGCCCTGTATATACCCCCAAGAGACTGTACCCCCTCCCTCATGTTTCCTTTCTATCTCTGGGGCAATTGGCTACCTCTCGGAGTCCCGATGATGAAAAGGGTTGCCCTCTAACTAGGGGGGAAAGCCCACCTAACACCCTGAGGGACATTCTAGCCTTCGATAGAGAGTCCATCCTGAGAGGTAGCTGCCCTTTGGGTCTTATTTCCTTGTCCCTCCCTTTCTCTTCCTCTCCTTCCCCCTCCTCCCGTGACAGGGAGGTGGGTATTGAGTAGGGGTGGGAGTACCGGTTATGCCGGTATTCTGCATACTGGATTTAATCCGGTAAACCATACCGGATCTTTTTAATGGTACTGGTTACCGGATCTTTTAAATTGCTGAAGGTGGCAGTTGGCAGGCTTTGTCATACAAGAGTTTGTTTTTAAGTACTTGAGTCCCTCCCTGCCCCCTCCCAGAGGTGCAAATGGATACATTTTGCACCTTTTTTTACCCTGCCTTGGATTGGTTGACTTTTTTGAAAACAAAAGTCATCCAATCCTGAAGGTTTCTTTAGGGGTATGGGCACTTGACTGGCTGCTGGTGCTGGCCAATAATCTTGGTTTTTTTCTTTCTTTCTGTGGGACCTTCTAGAGCTTGTGCTTGGCCAGCCATTTTACAGCAGGCTTGGAGACTGAAAGGATCCACAGACTGCTGGAGGCATGTGTGCGTGCGACTGTTGGTAAGTTTGGGGTTCCCTCTTCTTAGTATAGGATCCCCTTGGTGCCCTTAGCAAGGGGGATGGGGAGAGAGACACTGGGTGGGTGGTACCCTTAGACTTAGGGATAGCATGTGGGGTGGGTGGGTGACTGATTGATTTTAGCCTGCAGGAGATGTGCTGTGGGGGGGCTGGGCAGCATGGTGGGCAATTGGGCATGCCATGATGAGAGTTTAACTTTCTGGCACAGGGGGTGGGGAATGGTGGCCTTGGCACCATGTTGTGGATTTGTCTCTAGCCCTGTCTTGTTTTGGGGTGCTGTGTGCTTGGCAGTGTCTCTTCAGGTTTGTGTGTTCTCGTCAGGTTTGTGGGTGGGTGGGGTTGCTTGCCAAGCCAATGGTGGGGCCTGTGTGTGGCTGTGTCTTGTCTGAGGCTTTTTTGGAAGCTGAGCCAGTGGGGGATGGGATGTGGGAAAGCTGTCTGTCTGTCTGTCTGTGCCCGCTTGTCTTGTGTGTTCACTCTGGCTTGGGGGTAGGGGTGTTCCCCAGTTGCCAGGCCAATGGTGGGGCCTGGCAACTGTGTGCACATGCACAACACAGTGAATTTAAAAAAATAATTTATTTTTCACCCTCCAGTCACTGGACTGTGTTGGACTGTGCAGTTGGCAACGTTGGCCATCACGTGCGAGTAGCCAGCTGCGGGTAAGTGAAGTGTTGAGCGCACTCACACTGCACCACACCTACACCTCTACCCCACTTTACTCACTCTATTCTCTTCTCTACCCCACTGTAGCTCTACCCCACTCTAGCTCTACCCTTCCTCTACCCCACCCCTTGCCAAACCCCTCCTCTCCCACCCCCTAGCTCTACCCCACACCCCTTGCCCTACCCCTACTCTACCCCACTGCTTAGTTCTTCTACTCCACCTACTCTACCCCACCGCCTAGTTCTTCTACCCCACCTACTCGGCCCCACCGCCTAGTTCTTCTACCCCACCTACTCGGCCCCACCGCCTAGTTCTTCTACCCCACCTACTCGGCCCCACCGCCTAGTTCTTCTACCCCACCTACTCGGCCCCACCGCCTAGTTCTTCTACCCCACCTACTCGGCCCCACCGCCTAGTTCTTCTACCCCACCTACTCGGCCCCACCGCCTAGTTCTTCTACCCCACCTACTCGGCCCCACCGCCTAGTTCTTCTACCCCACCTACTCGGCCCCACCGCCTAGTTCTTCTACCCCACCTACTCGGCCCCACCGCCTAGTTCTTCTACCCCACCTACTCGACCACACCCCCTAGTTCTACACCCTAGTGCTACACCCTAGCTGTAGCCCACCCTAGCCCCCATTAGTTAACCCCCGTTAGTTAACCCAAGTTAGTTCTACCCCACCTACTCTACCCCACCCCTAGTTCTACTACCACCTACTCTACCACACCCTAGTTCTACCCTAGTTCTACACCCTAGCTGTAGCCCACACTCTAGCCCCCCCGTTAGTTAACCCCCCATTAGTTAACCCCCCAGTTAATTAACCCAAGTTAGTTCTACCCCACCTACTGTACCCCACCCCTAGTTGTACACCCTAGCTGTAGCCAACACCCTAGCCCCCAGTTAGGCAACCCCACACAAGTTCCCCCCAGTTAGTTAACCCCCCAGTTACTAGTTGTTAGACCCCCAGACAAGTTTAACAAACAAAACACACACCTGTTGCCGGTGGTTCTTTCTTAGTGACACAGTCAGTGACAGCTTAAAGATGAGCGGCTGACATGGAACTAAGAAACCAACCATGAGTGGCAGTGCCAAAAGAGGCAAGAAGCCTCTTCCTCTTAGGCAGCTTACTCTGACTGGCACAGGGACACTGGAGGTAAGGTCACCTGTGGCCTCTTCCTCCAGCACACCAGCTTCAAGTGTGCCCAAGATTAAGGTCTCTGGACGTACCTTGAAGCCACCGCAGAGGCTGGGATGGGAGGAGGGTGCTTCTTCCTCCCGGTCACAACCTAGCAGTAAGAAGAAGGGGGCTCCTTCTTCCTCTGCTACTGCAGTTGACCATTCGCTGGCTACCTCATCTGCTTCTGCTCCTGCTCCTAGTGCGCCGCTGTCCTCTGCGAATGCACTTACACTCGTACAGTCGCCTGCTTCCCCGGCCATGTCCTCCACTGACACGCACTCTAGCGTGCCTGACACCCTGCCCTCTCCCCTTGCTGACACGCCCCTTCTGCAAGTGTTGCAACAAGCACTGCCTTTGTGAGGTCTACTCCCAGTCATGCTGCTTCTGCCCTCCCAGGAACAAACACGAAGATCACATCCTGGGTGTGGTCTCATTTTGACATCTGGGAGACAAATCACTCAAAGGCAGTGTGTTCACACTGCTATGACAAGGTCAGTCGCGGTGGCTCCGATCCCATGAAATGGGGCACCTCTGGCCTTAGGAGTCACTTGGAACATTGCCACGGGCACCTCTGTGATCCCAAGGGGTCCCGTTGCAAGCAACCACGTGGGGAGGTGGCAGTTGTAGAGGTTGTGGGTGATAGTTCCCAGGAGGAGGAGGAGGAGCCCTCTTCCACTCCCACTACAACTGCTACCGCTGGGCCGTCTCGTGTGATGACACCGAAACCACCCCCCATCTCCAGAAGAGGCGGAGGAAGAGCACTAGCCGCTCATCCCAACCCAGTGCTTCCCTGTCATCGTCCTCCCAGTGGACTGTAACTGCGCTCTGGGAAAAGAGGCAGACGTTTTCACCCACACACCCCTGGGCTGTGGCCATCACCAAGGCAATCGTGGAAGTGATTGCTCTGGATGAGTGGCCATTCAACTTTGTTGGGGGTGTTGGTTTCAAGCAACTGTTGAATTTGCTAGAGCCAAGGTACAGTGTCCCTTGCCACAAAACCTTCCACTTGAAGGTTATCCCATCTCTGTATGGGAGTGTGAAGTTCCAGCTCCTTGCGGAGTTCTCACGCGTGAAGGGGGACGTGGTACATTTTACCACAGACCTGTGGACTAGCCAGAGTGCGGTCCATGCCTATCTGGCGTTGACCGCACACTGGTGGCAGATGTCACCAGTAGCTGTCACCAGCGCAGCGAGGAGCAGCAGCAGCAGTACTGGAGGAGCGGTGACCTCTGGCAAGCCACGCTGGGCATTGCTTGATGCCCATGTGCTTGACAGGAAGCACACAGCGAAACAAATCCTCGGGGTGATAAGATCCATGCTGGGTAGGTGGCTCCACGCTGAGGGATCTAGCTTTGAGGTCGGTTACTTTGTAACCAATAATGCCTCTAATATGGTTGCAGTCATGAGTCAGGATGGCTACACCCATATTTGCTGCGGTGCGCACATTCTGAATCCGGTGGTTCAGAATGCCATCTCTGGGACTGAGGCCATGGAACACATCCTTGGAACTGCCAGGAAGATTGCTGGTTACTTCCACCGGTCAGTTTCAGCCAGCCGGGCGCTGCGAGAGAAACAGGAGTTGGGCTCCCCTCTTCACCGTCTGATTCAGGATGTAGTGACAAGGTGGAACTCCACATTTTTTATGCTGCAACGACTCCTGGAGCAGAAGGAAGTGCTGCATGCCCTATGCTTGTCACAGAGCATTGGGGCAACACCACTGTCCGGGGAGGACTGGACAGCGGTGGAGCAGCTGATGCAGGTTCTGGAGTCATTTCACATTGGCACGGTGGAGCTCAGCTCGGAGCTTTCCAGTCTGTGCCAAGTGTTACCGCTTTTCATGATCCTGCAGCGACGAATGCAGGCATTTCTTTCTTGCGGTGACCTTTGTGAGTATGTGACGGCGCTGTCAGCGGCATTGGTTGATAATTTGGAAAGCCATTTTGACGTCTTGCTGAAAAGTCGACCACATTTCCTGGCAGCGCTACTCAACCCACAGGTTAAGAGGAAGATGGCTGCACTCATCGTTCCCTTCACAACCTACAGGGGTGAGCTCGTCAATGAGGTGTGGCAGTATTGCCAAGCACAGTGGCCCCCGCAGCATGAGGCAAGTGCTACTCAGCGGTTGCAAGTGGGGGCCAGTCTGCCATTACTCTTTCATTGCTGGAGGAATGGGTGGAGGAGGATGCAGGACCTACATGCGAGCCAGAGAACCAGGATATTGCAAACACTTATGTTTTGCAATACCTTGCCGAGCCCCCATGCCCTGTATCCACCAAACCCATGGCCTACTGGTGATTGAAGATGCATGTGTGGTTCCCGCTTGCAAAGGTAGCCATGCAATACATCTCGTGTCCTTCTATGAGTGTATCCTTGGAGCGGGTGTTCAGTGTGGCAGGAGACATTGTGACCCCACATCGCTCCAAATTGGACCCAAAGACAGTGGAAGAGTTGGTCTTTCTCAAGACTAACCTTCCCCTTCTTGGGTTCATGGAGAATGAGACCTTTGACTGGGGGACATGATGTGCTTGCCCAGCCCCAGGGGATATCCTCTCTGGCTACCTTCACTCCCCTGCACCTGTGCACATCCTGACAAGACTCAGGCAATTACATTGGTCTGCAGTTTGGTCAGCGGCATCATTGACAAGCTCAGAGCAGCAGGTGGTCTCGGTTTGCACAGCCAGCATGGCACCCGCAGCAGGGCGATATTCCCAGTCCAAGCACTCCACCAGGGAAAAGTAGTAGGAAAACTACTACTTATTCCCATATATTGCAGGCCCACAAGTTGCCTCCTTTGATCCCATTCCATCCAGGAAGGGCAAGGAGTGGACTCGTCTTGTCTCTCTTACACTCGTCTCTGTTACACACACTCAGACACACACACACACTCTCTTGCACACATACACTGGAGTGGAGTGCCCCAGCAGGGCTAATCCATTGCACTCCATCCTTGGAGTCTGGAATGGAATGCCCCAGCAGGGCCCTTCACTCAGTCACATGCCACACCAGCACACAGCACACAAAAACACATCAGTCTGACATGTGTGGGGTGGCCACCCCCGCCTCCAGGAAGATGTGCAGAGGGCTTTGGGAGGACAGAACTTCTTCTGGGGGGCGGGGGCTGCTCCCCAATGACACAGCCCATCCCCCAGACCAGTCCCCCTCCTGCAGCACCCTCCCCATCCACCCACCGCTCTCTCTCGCACACACACGCTGGAGTGTGTGCAAGTGGAGTGCCCCAGCACAACCTCACTCTGCCTAAGCTCCAGCCCGGTCCCCCTCAGCCATCTGATGTGTCCCCAACTCCCCACCACCATTGTTGCACCTCCAGAAGCGGTTGGACTCCAGTCTTGTGGGTTTAAAATACAAATAATTCCATAGGCTTGAGTCCTTCCATGTCAGAGGCTCCAGCACCCCAGCTATGGCACCTCATCTGGAACAGACTGGACCACAAAGGCAGAAGATGAATGCTTACTGCTAGCCACCCCCAATGAGTGCACTGCATGATGCAATGGGGCCCTTTTTCCTCAGCGGGTGTTTCTGATGAGCCTCTGAAGAGAAAGGGTCCCTGTGTGTCTCTGTAGCCTAGCCTGTGGATTTGAAATAAAAAGCATTCCACGCCCTGCAGTCTGACTGTGTCTGTCTAGAAGAGAACTCTTGCAATGACACTCATGGAGGACAGGACACAGCAATGGCAGAATAATAATGGATTATGTAACACTGCCAGCAGTGCACTGCATGACGCATTGCTGCCTTTTAGCATCATTGGGTGTTCTGCAGATCCTATGAAGCTATTTGGCATCTCTGTGTCTGTAGCCTTGCCTAATGCCTGCCTGGGTGCTACCATGGAAAACAACTGGCATTCCAGAGGAGATTAAACCAAGAGTGCTCCAGTAGATGAGTGATGACACTGGGGTTTGGACGGGGTTACTCGGGACAGGGTTACCCCCCATCCCATATGCGTGCATGCATACAACACACACACACATTCCAAATTTGGCCTCCCCCACCACCCAGTGGACTCAGACGTGAATGGTGAATGAATTAATGAACCGCTGACCAGGTCTAGGACTAGGCCTTCAGGCTGAACCCTGTGACCCAGTGGACTCACGCATGAATGGTGAATGAATTCATGAACTGCTGACCAGGTCTAGGACTAGGCCTTCGAGCTGACCCCTGTGACCCAGTGGACTCAGGCATGAACGGTGAATGAATTAATGAACCACTGACCAGGTCTAGGACTAGGCCTTTGGGCTGAACCCCGTGACCCAGTGGACTCAGGCGTGAATGAAAGAACCTTTCCTTTTCCCTTCCATGGAAATGAGCCCTTATGTTAAGAGGACCCCTTAATAAATCTTACCTGTGTGAGTGTATCTGTGTGAATTGAGAAATGGGGGCGGGGGGTTTCAAAGGAACCCACAAAAAGGAACCATTAAGAAGACTACTGATGGCCAAGAAGGAAACGAGAAGCGAGGATTTGGAGGTTCAGGATAAAGGTAGGTGAAAGCAACGTGAACTCTTTTTGGGGTCTGGTTTGGGGGGAAAAAAGTAAACAAAACTAACAGTGATGCAATGTTGTAACCCCACCTTAAACTCTGAACTGCGATCGCTGAGCTGTTGGTTTCAGCCCTGCAGTTGCTGTGATAGAATCAATCTGATGATTTGTGATTGATTTCTGAGTGGCAGGCAGTGCTGTGGAAAAAAAAAACCTTGTCAAATAAAAATATTAGTAGTGTGGCCATTGGGGCCGGCCCTTGCAGGCTACTGGCTGAGCACAAAGTGTAGTCTAAGTTAGTCTAGTAGTCTGTCTCTGTTACTGGCAGTTGGTTGCTGTGATTGTAACTATTCATAATCTGATTTCTGAGTGGCAGCGCTGTAGGAAAAAAAGTTAAACTATTACTTTAACATTTTTTTTTTTTTTAAATGGTAGTGGCCGTTGGGGGGCGGGGGGCACAAACTGTAGTGTACTGGGGGCTGACTGTTCCTGTGGGATGGCCTGACACTGACAGTGACTTTGACTTCTTGAGTGTAGTACGCTGCTTTTGCTTTTAAAAAAAACAACCTATTTTTATTTTAAAGAATAATTTAAAAAATAGGTAGTTGGCCGTGGGGTCTAATGGGTGCTGTGGGGGCATAAAGTGTGGTCTGGTGGTACTAGTTGGTTAGCT
This sequence comes from Sphenodon punctatus, assembly GCA_003113815.1. Taxonomy (NCBI): domain Eukaryota; kingdom Metazoa; phylum Chordata; class Lepidosauria; order Sphenodontia; family Sphenodontidae; genus Sphenodon; species Sphenodon punctatus. The sequence continues at coordinate 15,827 of QEPC01007848.1, read as the reverse complement.
AGCAGTTAGATTCACTTGTGTTTTTACTTTTTTTCTTGTAATTGAATTGCAATTTGCAGGTAATTTCAGATTTACTTTTCTCTCCCATTGATTTCAATGGGAAAAGTTGCCCATTTATTTCAATGGGAAAAGATCCGGTATACCGGTTCTAATCCGGTATTCAGAGATCCGGGATCCGGTAACCGGTATTTCCCCCCAAGTCCCACCCCTACTTAGTGTCTCTAACTGCAGTCACTGCCCTTTCCCTACTCTCACAGTCTGTAAGACAGGGGTAGAAAAAGCCTACATCCCCATGGGCGCTAGGGAAAGTTGTTTTAAATAAATTATTATTTTACCTAATTTAACCTAACTAGGTTCGTAACATGTGATTTGCATAAACCATTTCTTTTTGGGTCACAAAATAAAACATTATAAAAGCGCTGTTAAGACTACGTACGGAAAAATAAACAAAAGCTACGTTGCAAGGCATTTTAATTAAAAACTTCTTAAAATCGTAACCAAGCCAAGTACGTGCACGTGAGACCTCGCATCTTCATGAATGTTAGACCCCTTGTCTCTCCCTCTGTTCCCCTTCCTAAGTCTC
>QEPC01007847.1:26647-37191 GCA_003113815.1 Sphenodon punctatus | reverse complement strand
CCCTTCTTTCATACCTCCCTAGGGGCGGGCTTATGGGTCCTAAACCCTTTCCAAATGGTCGAGGGTGTCGTGGCGAGCAGTTTGAGACCTCACATGACCCCCTTTCGGCCAATTCCAACTGCGCACATCCCCGTTCACACCATTGACCTGATCTCAACAACTGACGGGGTTAGGCTGACAGAACCTTCACAAATTTGTTCAGCTCAGTCAGCTGAGTTGTTTGAATCCTCACATGATGTCCTTTGGCCAATCTGATGATGTCCTTTGGCCAATCCTTTGGCCAATGATCCACCACCCCATTGGTCCATTCTTTTCTTCCAAAACAGGGTGGGCTAGAATGATGAAACCTTTTCCCATTGGTCCAGCTCAGTCACTTGAGCGGTTTGAGGGGTCAGATGACCCTCATCCAAGGACCTTACAGGATCAGGGAGGGGTCTAGAACCTTTGGTTCCACCCCACCCCCACCTGACCCGGAAGCGGATCCAGCAATCACACGTAAGGACCTTCCAGGGTCAGGGAGGGGGCTGGAACCTTCAGTTCCACCCCGGCCCAGATGCATTACCCACTTCTACGTCATTTCCGACTCAGGAGCTATGTCATTTCTGGACGTCACAACCGCTTCCGGCTAAGTCACAACCGCTTCCAGTCACGTGGGTATGACATCATTAATATGCAAATTAAGCCCTGCCCGTTTCATTAGTATTCAAGGTGTACCCTTATACTACTGCTGGGCAGTGGGAAGGATCAAAGGGAGGAACCATGCACCTCCTATGCTCCCCTCTGTTCCTTTCCCAAACAGAGAGGGGACAGCAGAAGACATGTGGTTCCTCTGAAGGAGCCACGTGCTGGCTCCTATCCTCACTTTTCCAGAAAGGAGAACAGCGGGAATGAAGAGGAGAGCCATGGACAGAGAAGGCTTCCTCTCTGGCCATGACCCTCCTATCGGACAGCAGGAATATGTGTTAACCTGGGGACCAACATGTGTTCCTGCCTTAGCCCTCAAAGGCATCCTCCTTGATCTTGAGGAGGACATCGTGTAAGGAACATGGACCTTCGTGAGGTGCACGAGTTTCCAGTCAGTGTCACCTCTTAAATAGACCCATGCAAGTGTTAATTATCACTCTCAAAAAGTTAACATTTTTCAGTTGTTGCTGCAGAATAGTCCCACGCACCACCCCCAAGTATAAGGAAAAAGGAAAAGATTGAGTGTTTTCCTGAAATATCAGGCTCTAGATTAGCCTGGAGTTCTGTGCTCATGAAAAAATTACTGGGTGAAATTCTATGGCCTGTGGAAGACAAGAAATGTATTATTTATTTATTTTTTATTATTATTATCATCATCATCATCAAGCATTTATATAGCACCAACAACGTACCTGACACTTTACAAAGTAATGGAATAGACACGGTCCCTGCCCAAGGGTTTACAATCTGAGAGATTTTTTTGGGGGGGGGGTGAGAGACAAAGGAAGGGGAACAGAGGGCGAGACAAGGGGTGAAACATTCACAAAGTTGTGAGGTCTCGGGGGCACATGCTTGGCTTGGTTACATCAAGAATGATGGCTGGTTGGTCCATGTGGTTAGGATAGGAGTACACAGACCTCAGGCAACAGATTACTGGATGGAGAGTATCAGCAGGAGTTAGGTGAGGGGAGCGAGGAGTCGGGGAGGGCAGAGCAGAAGAGGTGGGTCTTGAGGAGGGAACTGAAGGTACGAAGGGAGGGGGAAAGGCGAATGTGGGCAGGGAGGGAGTTGCAGCCATTTGGGGGGGGGGAGCAGCTAGGGAGAAATAAGGCTAGATGCTCATAATGCTAGCTTCTGGTCTTAAAATCGGTTTTAAAGACTGTGGTGTCTCATAGAAACAGCTGGCAAATGCTAACTAATTGAGATCATTTATAAGTCACTGAACAAGATATTTAAGTATTTATTTAAAAATAACACAACATTCAGCTTTAAATCCTATTATATCAGTGCCATCTAAAATTCTTCTTAGGAACTGGGCAAATTCCCACTGATTTCATACTCTCCCTAAAGTTTGTGGATCGTACCCAATCTCACTAAGAGATTATTTTTTAAAATTCTGGAAACAGAAGTTAATATGAGTCAAAGGTCCTTTTTACATGGACGCCCACCCTCACCTCACCCACGTGTGCGACTACAAGGGCGGAGGCAGGCATCTGTCTGACCACCGGTGGGGATGGGTGGGGGTGCATGCATGCTCCCGCACTCCATACATCGCCCATGCACGGAGGCATTGGGGACAACAGAGATGCCTCTGTGCGTGGAGATGAGTGTACATCAGTGTGACAGGCCGCACACCCGCTGCCGCCTCCATCCATCCCCCCCGCACTGCAGCGCCTCCTGAGTCAGTGGTATCGGTGTGGGTTTGATGCTTACCATGACTGTGTTCTCCGTGTTACACACCTCACTGGTGACTGCCTCTGGAGAAAGGTTGTCTAGTGCCACTTCAGTATCTTTGACATTTTCCCTTGATGTCTGTGAACTGTTAGATATTTTCTACAAAAGGAATCAACACTAGTTAGCTCCGTCATGGAAGTTTAAGTCTAGAGTGTGTGTGTTTACAGTGTTAGTCCCAAATGTAAAAGATGGGAGGACAAGGTAGTTTAAAGAATATTTTTATTGGATCCACTTATTTATTTATATTAAAACTTATATGCCGCCCCCTCCTGCCTCAGGCATCTCGGGGTGGCTAACTTCTGCTGACAAGAGCATTCAAGTGTTTGGGCCACACCGAGCCCTTCCATATAACTCTCCCAATGCAAATACTTAAGTGTGGGAAGGGCTTCTCCCTGTTGCAGACCAGGAGCAGGATGTGTTGGGAGTAGAGAAGGGAGTAGCAAGGCCCAGGACGCCTGGTTCTGAATGTGCGTCCCTACCTCACACAGCCCAGGCATGCCCTCCTGCCTCAACATGTCCCACTTCCCCTACTACTGACTGCTTGAGTGGGCCAGATGTTGCACACAGACTGGGTGATTCCTCACTCCTGCTCTACTGGGGTGCGAGAAGGTGAACAATGGTTTGACCTCAAAAAAGAAGTGACAGAGAGTTCTGTTTTTTTCTCAAACTTTCCAAACTTCCATCCTTCAAATTCCCCCAGCTAAGAGAAATATGATTTGGAAACAAACTGAATTTCCAACCCCATTTCAGAGATGAAGATGCTTTGGTGTTCAGTGGGAAGAACATTAATTAGTTGCTCATTAGAGAAGCTACTAAAATACAGAGCAACAAATTTCCTAACATCTAATTCAGCTGGACTCTTTTCAACAGTCCAACATTACACATCTTAAACACTTCTCTCTGCAAATACTCATCTCTCTGCAAATACTAATTGTAAATTCTCACATACTTCAATAAACGTACTGAAAAAATATTTAAAAATGAATTGTCACATGAGGACCAATAAGATATTGCATTGTACAAAGTGTCTCCAATGATTTTGAACACTAAAATAAAAGAGCATATTTCTAATGGACATTGAATAGGCCAGTATGGGAAATAAAGGAAGGGATTGTTATTATTATTATTATTATTATTATTAACAAACATTTATATAGCACCAGCAGTGTAACTGGCACTTTACAAAGTAATAAAATAGACACGGTCCCTGCCCCTAGGGCTTACAATCTGAGAGACAGGAGCTGGGGGAGAGACTTAGGAAGGGGAACAGAGGGAGAGACAAGGGGTCTAACATTCATGAAGATGCGAGGTCTCAAGTGCACGTACTTGGCTTGGTTACGATGAGAATGACAGCAGGCAGGTCCATGTTGCAAGGATAAGGGTAAACCGATCGTAGGTATAGGAATAGTGGCTCAGCAGGATAAAGAGTCAGACAGAGCAGAGCGAAAGAGGTGAGTTTTAAGGAGAGATTTGAAGGTATGAAGGGAGGGGGCAAGGCGGATGTGGACAGGGAGGGAGTTCCAGGCATGGGGGGCAGCAAGTGAGAAGGGACGAAGGCGCTTAGGGGAGCAGGGAAGGCGTGGAAGGGTGAGAGAAGGGACAGAGGAGGAGCGAAGTGCAAGGGCTGGAGTATGGAGGGCGATAAGTGCAGAGAGGTAGGGGGGAGCAAGGTTGTGAAGAGCTTTATAGGTGAAGACTAGGAGCTTGTGCAGGATTCGTTCAGGAAGGGGAAGCCAGTGAAGCGAAGAGAGGAGGGGCTGCACATGGTCGAAGCGACTGGCGAGGTAGATGACCCTGGCAGCAGAGTTTTGGACAGAGATGAAGGGAGAAAGGTGAGACCGGGGAAGGCCAGAAAGAAGGAGGTTACAGTAATCGAGGCGAGAGATGACCAGAACATGAACAAGAGTTTTGGCAGACGAGACAGAGAGAAAAGGGTGAATCTTAGGCACCAGCCTAATCACTACAAAAGGAGAGCCTGCCTGCCTGTCTGCAAAAACAGAAATATTGCAAGATGGTGTTAACTACCAAATGAAGACCTAAGTTCACAGATTTGTTTTCACTTTAAGAAACCAAATTGGTTATTACGGTGCTATTACATATTGTTTAATCACAGCTATACATACAGTGCCAGATGTAGCAATCTAACGATTACAAAACCAAACACCACCACCCCACCTCTCTGCACAAATTTAATAAAGCTATTTTTAATCACCTCGTACAGGTTTATTACCATATTGCTACCACATGGCATTCTAACGTGTGAAATGTCACTCCAAAACCCTACCCCTGAGGCTAGTTTTGAACCTCTGTTGATAATGTATCTGTTATTTTTAATGAAATCATTGTCACCCCTCATACCTGAGGCCAGGAAAGGAAAATAGAGATGGGCAACTCCCTTCCTTTAGAAATTTTCTTCCATTAATTTCTTTGAAGCACTCAGGTTTGAAATGCTGGGAACAAATCATGTCCCATTCAGATGGTGCCCAGAGCTTGCCACTTACTGGGTCAGCTCAATGTATTGCCTGGGCCCACTGGTGTTTCTTTGTATCATCCTTGGGAAATCTGAAACATAGATGGCAAAGACCACCAGAGAGGGATCATCAAATTTGTCACCATATTTCAGTAAGAGAGAGCATTGTCCAGACAGACTTCAAATCAGAAAAGCATGTAATACATGTCTGGGTAGTCCCATTAAAGTTACTGGCACTTCTTGGATACTTAATATTATGTATATATGTGCTCTTCCTCTCTCTGGCTCCAATTCAATGATATTATAGCCTTGCCAGTGCTTTGATGATCAGGCAGAAGCTATTTATTCTGGCACAACTGGCCTTTACTCTGCAATTAATGGAAAATTAATGTGAATGCTCTGGGAAACTTGGGATAATTAGCAGATTAAGGTATTGCCAGTTAACTCTGGATTGCCTTGAGTATTCACATGAACTTAAACCACAAAACAAGTGATTCAAGAATTCACATGAACCAAGGCAGATTGGTTTGGGGTAAACTGCTCTAGTTAATTTGTTCGTGGAAATATGTTCTTAGATCCAGCCATTGAAAGGGAGACTAATTCTGGCACCTGGGAGCTCAGCTGCGGACTGTTACAGATGGATTTACAGAAGTGCAAGATACTACCCCCAAACTTTAGCTCTGCTAGCACATATACTTATTGGAAGTACCCAGAATCTGCAACATCTGCAGCTACAACATACAGCCTCTAAGGAACGCCACGCTCACCTATGAAAGCTTATTCCCTGTTTTCGATTTAACTTAGTGTCTGCATTATTGCAATTATACGCTGCACAATATTTCACCATGATAGTCCCACTACAAGATGGTGGTGTATTCAGTTCTGTAGTGAAAAAAGAAAGTTCGTGTTAAACAGGAGATCACAATATCCTCTGCTGATCATGAATGAGTTTCTACAGTACATTTTGCTCTATGTGGGGCTGTCCTTGAAGACTGGTCGGGGACTGCAGTTTGTGCAGAATGCGGCAGCCCACCTCTTGATGGGGGTGGGTCGCCACCGGAGTACATTACACCAGTGCCTACGAGTCTGCATTAGCTGCCTATAGTGTTCCGGGCACAATTCAAGGTGCTGGTTTTGACATTTAAAGCCCTAAATGGCTTGGGCTCTACATATCTGAAGGACGGCCTTTCTCTTTATGTCCCTTTGCAGTCCTTAAGATCTGCTGAGGGTGCCCTCTTATGGGTTCCGTCACTGGCTCAGTTTCATACAACTCAGGTCCACAGAGAGGCATTCTCCAGTAGCTGCCCCACCGCTTTGGAACTCCCTTCCCGTGGAGGCTCACCTGAGCCCTAGTTTGAATGTCTTCCGAGGCAGTGTAAGACCTTTTTATTTGTCTGGACATTCAATGGGCAGGGATACATTAGGGGGTGGGCTGGGGGTTGTTTTAAATTTTGTGGGATTTTAATTATTTATTTTATATTTGTATTGTATGTATTTATTTTAAGCTGCCCTGAGCCTCAGGAGATAGGGTGGGATATAAATCAAAATAAATAAATAAATAAATCTCCAACTACCAGTTTAAAATAAGAGCGAAAATGAGTGATATCTGCTGCTGTAGTTAATTACAAGTTATCCTTTTGAAGCTGGGTTTATCTTCTTCCATATGAACAGATTGTTTAAATAATAAAGCTGCAGATCCACCAAATCCATCATCATTCACTTTTCTTGTTACAAGGAGTTATTTTGAAAACAGTATATGTGCTAATTATAAACCAATTTAGCTTTTACCCCAGCATGAGGCTTTATACCAAAAATAGGTTTAAAAACTCACTTATAATTCCATATGCTGCTGTTATGGACACATTTTAATCAGTAAAGTGCAATAATTTGTGTAACATGCATAACTAAAGATACAGATCCCCTAAAAATTAAATGCCACATTTATCACATTGTCTAGTACTTTACTGAAACTGTGACTGCTCTGCATATGTATATGTATCTTCTTGACAGTAGATGGAACAAAAATGATTTTTGTTATTTTTAGCACTCCCAAAACCTGTACAGCATCAGAAAATAGCAATAAGGCACTTGGAAGTAAGCCAAAATGTCAGAACTTTCTCAAATGTTACCTCACAAGAGCAGAGTAAATCTGTAGAGTGGTTTGTGTCAAAAATCCAAAAAATGAATGCTGAGGAATGAATACAGTATACCAAGGATTCTGGCACAAAGGAACCTGTTTCTATAGGCATGGAAGCTACATTGAAAGGGAATGAGTGTGAGCCTATAAATAGATGGGCTGTCAGTTATAAAATAACCACAGGAAAAAATAAAAGCGAAAACGTAGAGGACGTTTTCTTTTGTGTGGCAAGACTGAATTTAATTTGGGTTTTGTGTGTGTGTGTGTAAAGTATTGTATTGCTTTTGTGTAAACAGTTTTTGTGAAGTAAGCATTCTTTTAAAAACAACAACAACAAAAAAGGCTTCCTGCAAAATATAATGACTTCAAAAAACTAATGGTAAAATGAAAATGTAGCAGGGCAACTCTCTTTTACAATAAATTTGTTTTTATTTTAAAATTATTTTAAAATTATTATGAAGGATCAACCAACAGCTGTCTTTTGTGCTACTGAAACAGTAGCATAATTGCTACTTAATACCAACAATGTATTCACCACAATTTTATAAAAACTGGCATCACTCCTCTGGCTTAATTTGGAACAAATAATTTTCTCATTCAAGTTACATTTACTCAACTTTGAAATGCTGGACAAGTTAGAATGTGTTCCACATTAACTGCATTAAGTGAACAGCCACTCCAAGTAAATATTTACAGTTCATTGTTTAATGCAGGATAAAATGCCATTTTACATTATTCTTTTTGAGAATGTTAGAAGAACAAAACCCAGATCAATATAGGAACATCAACAATTCCATTTGCAATAATCAGGTTTGAACTGGCAAAAGTAGGCCAAGTCCTAAGAATACAAAGCACTAATTCCTCTTCCTTTGTCATCCTCTTGCACTAGGAAAAGTGATGCATCATCACAAATATTCTTTATTTGTTCTGCAAAGAAAAATATAAAATACAGAGCTCTGTCGATGGAACATCCAACCAAGTCTAAAAATATTCAAAATATAGAGCTAAGTTAGGAATGGATATACTGAAACTGTGGCCCTTTTGAAACAGGCTGCGGCTGGGGGTCAGTCTGTGGGTGTGCGGCAGCAGGAACGGTGCAGGGGGTGGGCGCACACCCATCCTCATGCATGGAAGAGCCAGCGTTTTCGCCAGTTGCTCCATGTGTGGGGAGGTGGATGGGGATGCTTGGGTCATGGGAGAAGGCACTCACACATTTACACGGGATGCTCCCCCACATGGACAATGGGTGTCTGCGTTGAATATGGGTGTATGGGGGTGCGAGCTCCCGTGACCCACCCAGTCCATGCATGGGTGTCCACGTGTGGGAGCATATCATATAAAAAGGGCCTGTATGTCAGCTGTTCACACACTTGTTAACATTTTTATTGTTCCACTCAAAGGGTGTGAGACACACCCATGCATGGACACTCACCGTCCACATGGGGGAGGTCACATTTGAATATGGGTGTATGGGGGTGCGAGCTCCCGTGACCCATCCAGTCCATGTATGGGGCACTCTGGGAAAAGCTAGAGTGCCCCGTGCGGGGATGGGGTGGTGTCAGCCCTGGGACTCCGTGGCGGCTGCATTCCTGCCTGCCGGCCTGGCAGGAGCACTCCACAGGCTGGTGGTGCCCAACAACACAAATAGAGCAACTAGTACAGGTGGTACAATCCCTGGTCATGGAAATTAAGGATATTCGGGCAGAACAGGGAAAGATAGTGACAGCTGTTACCCAGTTACAAATGGCGGCCGCCCCGGCGGTACCCCTTCCCCCGCTGGGAGCAGCCGCACTTCTACCGCCCTCGCCTGTGATGCCTGTGCCCTTCTCTGGACCCCCGAGAGCCGAAAGGGCCTAATATTGAGAAATTTACAGGGGACAGACGGGCATTCCAAAGTTTTTTGGCCTTATGCCGCCTTACCTTTACCTTGCAACCCACTACATATGCTAGCAATGCGGTAAAGGTGGCTTTCGTTATCGGGAATATGGGAGGGACAGCCCTAGAGTGGGCAACCATGTTGTTAACTGGGAACAGTCCTTTGCTGACTAATTATGATGGGTTTTTAAAAGAATTTGCCAAACTGTTTGACCACACCCATCGGGTTCATGATGCTGAGACGTTGATCATGAACCTTAAACAAACTAAGGGTGGCCTACTAGAATATATTACGCAGTTCTAGCAGTTAGCGTTAGAACTGGGCTGGCCAAATGAGGTCCTACGGGTACTATTTAGAAGGTGGTTAGGGGAAGAAATAAAAGATCAATTATCCCTGGTGGTCCTTCCCGATACATGGGAAGCACTCGCCAACCTTACTCTCCAAATAGAGGATCGGTTGGCAGAACGAAGGCGAGAGTGCCGTCAGGAGGTATGCCCATCCTTGCCCAAACCTCTATCACCACTAGGGACCCCCAGGCCACCTGATCCAGAACCCATGCAATTGGGGGGGCGTCTCGGGCCCCGATAACAAAGGAGGAATGAGTGCCCGTCCCTGCCTCCACATCGCCGAGGACCGGGAAACGCGAGGGGCCAAGATGGACCGGGGCCATCTCTGTCTTAACGCAGCCGAATCCCATCCCCGTGATATGCATAGGTCCCCATTTTCAGGTCCCAGTCACCCTGCAGGTGTCTCGGCAGCGCTCCATGGTCTTCTGGGTCCTCACAGATTCGGGGGCATCGGGGAACTTCACTGATGCCCACCTTGTTCGCCAACGTCTGATACCCACTCAACCTAAAGCGAACCCGGAACCAGTGCACTCCACTGATGGCTCCCCCTTGGTGTCAGGGCCCATCACGACCTGTACTCCCCCCTTGAGTTGCACAATAGGGAATCATCATGAAAATGTGACCTTTGATGTTGTGTGTACCCCTACCTTCCGCGTGGTCCTAGGTGCCCCGTGGCTGCAGCAACATGATCCCCAAATCACCTGGTTGAGTCAACAGCTGCGTTTCCAGTCTCCTTTCTGTACCTGTGAATGCAGGGGCGTAGCCACCATGGCGCGCGGGGGCTCAGTTGCACCCGGGCCCATCCCTGTGGGGGGCCCAGGGCCGGCCGGAGGCATCATGGCCCCACAGCAAGGGGGCCCCAGCAGCGGAGTCAGGACACTGCTTCTGCACCCAGGACAGGACCGCCCTGGGAACAGCGTCCCCACTATGCGCGGTGGCGGGGAGCCCCCTCGCCACGGAACCAGATGCCCCTGGCCGGCTCTTCCTGCCACCCTTGCTGCCGGCCGCTCTCCCCTCCTCCCCCAATCTGCAGCTCCAGCAGGCTTAGAGCGGCGGGGAGGAGCAGCTGGCAGCCTCCAGCGTGCCCCGAGCCTCCAGAGTGCCCCCTTCCCTTGTACCCCCCAGCCTCCAGCATGCCCCCTTAAGCCTGCCCCCTGGCCTCCAGTGTTCCCCCTTCCCTCCCGCCCCCCCCAACCTGAAGTGTTCCCCCTTCCCTCCAACCCCATGCCTGCAGCATGCCCCCATCCCCTTTCCCTTGTACCCCCAGCCTCCAGTGTGCCCCCTTCCCTCCCCCCC
>QEPC01007847.1:0-26547 GCA_003113815.1 Sphenodon punctatus | reverse complement strand
TGCTTGTCCCTTTTAAGGTTGTCTGCTATTACCTGTCTTAAATATGTGAACAGGGTTTTTTTTATCCTACTATGGCACTACCACTGATGGAGAGAGAGAGAGGGTGAAAACAGACATGACGCTAACCACACTTTAACCAGACTTGGTGATCATTTATGCATGTTGCAGGGCTGTATAGGGCACCAATACAGCCCTGCAACATGCATAAATGACCACCAAGTGTGGTTAAAGTGTGGTTAGCTGCATGTCTGTTTTCACCCAGAGAGTTGTCCTACTGGAGTCCCATCCACTTACCAGATGCGATGCTAGTAGGAAAGTTCTCTGTCTCCACGTTAGGGTTGTACTCAGCAGAAAGGTGTTCTCCAGTGTAAACTAATGTTCTGCCCATCACATCTTAACGCTGAAAACTCTTTGTTGCTGGATTTTTGGAGGCTCCACCTACAATGTACAAGCCCCTCCCTAGAGCTCTGCCAGCCATAAGGTTCCATGCGGCGCTTAGATGGACGCCAGGGATGGGCAGGCCCCTCCCTCTCCCTTAAGCCCCACCCCTTCCTTAAGCTCCGCCCACTTCGGGTTTTTGAAGCGCACGCACATTAGGAGCCCATAACTAAGGCTTGAACCCGGGCCCTTCTCAACCTTGCTACGCCTCTGCGTGAATGTCTTCACCCCAACCCGCCGGTGGAAGATTGTATTGTGGCACTAGTCTTTTTGACCCCTCTGGAGACAGCGCTCCCAGCAGTTTACTCGGATTTAGCAAGCAACAAGCTACCAAACTGCCCCCCCATCGGGCATATGACTGTCCTATTGACCTCATTCCAGGCAAGGAGCCTCCCTTTGGCCGTATATACGCCTTGGTGGGACCAGAACTCCAGGCCCTACGTCAATACCTGGACTAAAGCCTCCGACAAGGTTTTATTCGGCACTCGTGTTCGCCTGCTGGAGCCCCAATATTCTTTGTAGCGAAAAAGGATGGAGGATTGAGGCCTTGTGTGGATTATAGAGGACTTAACAGCATAACAATCAAGAATAGGTATCCACTCCCGCTGATCCCCGAACTACTTAACCAACTCCAAGGGGCTCGAATCTTCACAAAACTTGATCTCCGAGGGGCCTACAATCTATTATGTATTCGACAAGGTGATGAATTGAAGACTGCCTTCCGAATGAGATATGGCTTGTTTGAATACCTTGTGATGCCTTTTGGCCTTGCCAACACTCCGGCTGCCTTCCAGCACTTGATTAATGATATTTTTCGTGACATCCTGGACCTCTATATTATTGCATATCTTGATGACATTTTGATTTATTCGGAGACCTTACAGCAGCATATATGTCATATACGAGAAGTACTTCTTCAGCTCCGTACCAACAAACTGTATTGTAAACGGGAGAAGTGCTTTTTCCATCTTGACACTGTGAGTTTCCTGGGCTTTATCATCAGTCCAACAGGGGTCAAGATGGACCCACAAAAGGTCAAGGCCTTGCAGGACTGGCCCCCTCCAAAGGTCGTCAAGCCGCTGCAGCGCTTCCTTGGAAGCACGAACTATTACCGACAGTACATTCCTCATTATGCTGAGATTACAGCCCCACTAACACAACTTTTAAAAAAGACCCAGTACTACTCTTGGGGGCCCAAACAACAATTCAGCTTTGAATATTTAAAAAGGGCATTCACCTCAGCGCCACTCCTTCAACATCCTGATTTCACAAGATCTTTTGTGGTGGAAGCTGACGCATTCAGGCGTGCCATAGGGGCAGTACTCTTGCAAGCTGCTGAGGACCCGGACGTTCTGTTACCGTGTGCCTATCATTCTAGACAACTTACTCCCGCAGAGCAAAACTATGCTATACTCAACCGAGAACTCCTTGCCATCAAGGTGGCTTTCGAAGTATAGCGGCATTATTTGGAAGGGGTCCAGCACTCTGTTGTGGTCATAACCAATCATAAAAACTTGACTTTTCTCCAAACCGCTCAGATCGCCAATGCATGGCATGCCCAGCAGGCACTATTTTTCACTCGTTTTAACTTTCAGATTTGATATCACCCAGGAAAGCTAAACATGTTATCAGACGCTCTCTCCCACTCCCATGAAGGCCGTACGATGCCACCTGGCACAGCAAGTCCCATCTTACAGTGTGGGAACTTTAGCTACTTACGTGTCACTTGAAGACATACAAAAGGCCACCGCCGTGAATTCCCCCCAACTCAAGACCCTGGAATTCAAGTACAAGATGGGATATGATTAAAACAAGGACGAGTGGTAGTGCCTCCCTCTTGTCAGCCACATATTATATGGGCCCACCATGATGCTCCCACTGCAGGACATCCAGGAATCGAACAAACTCAACAGCTGATTCAACTATTCTTTTGGTGGCCCACGATACGCCAAGATGTGCAGCACTACGTGTCCAGTTGTGCCATGTGCGCGCGCACGAAAACTCCCCGTCGGCTTCCTACCGGATTACTACAAGTCACCCCTCTGCCACAAGGGTGGTGGCAACGCATAGGACTTGACTTTTGTTGTGGAAATGCCCCCTTCACGGGGTTACACCATGGTCCTTGTTCTGGTGGATCATTTCACCAAGCTAGCACACTTCATCACCTGCAAAGGTGTACCTTCAGCTAAACGTACCGCGCTTTTGTTCATCTGCCATGTTCTCAAACTCCACGGATGCCCCGTCGAAATTATTAGTGATCGAGGGATTCAGTTTACCTCACAGTTTTGGAAGGCCTTGTTTCGCGCCCTCCAAGTGACTTTGAAACCAACCACAGCCTACCACCCCCAAGCAAATGGACAGGTTGAGAGGGTCAACCAGAACATGGAGCAGTATCTACGCTGCTATATTAATTATCTGCAGAATGAGGGTACGTGTGGTTCCCATTAGCAGAATTCACATACAACAATACCCCAAATGCCTCCCTTGGCACCTCTCCATTTTTTGTCTCTTAAGGCTTTCACCCAAACCCTGGAACAGTGGAGACTCTCCCGTCTCTGGTTCCAGCCGCAGGAGCTCTAGCCCATCAAATCCACGAAGCTCAAGCGCTAGCGCGACGCGTACTCTTGCAGACGAGACAGAGATACAAAGAACAAGCTGATAAACATCGCCAGGGAGCTCTCGACTTGAGACCTGGCGACTTAGTATGGATCAGCCGCTGGCACTACCCGTCAGCGCGCCCGTCTGCCAAACTCGATGTGAGATACATAGGTCCCTATCCTATCCTTCGTAACGTATACTGTGCAACTGCCTCCGCATGTGTGGTTCCACCCCACCTTCCATATTTCCCTTTTTAAAAAAAAAAATATATATATATTTTTATTTAAGTTTGCTATAGAACTGACATACATTTGTTACTTTTGGTTATTATTCTTTACATAGGTAAGTTATCTTTTACCACTCAATTTCTGACATATAGCCGAGCGGTATCTGTCTGTAGGATCTGTTCCATATGCAAGCCTGTTACCTTTGTGGACTACCCCAACTGTCCACTCTAGCCTCTTCCCCCCCCCCTTTCCCCCTCAGTTCACCTCTTCCCTCCTCCCCCCCTCCCCTCCCGGCCTAATATATTTCCTTTAAACAGGTCGAGTGTTTGTATTTGTCCATTTTGAGTTTCTGTGTCAACACTGTCCAACAAGAAGACCAGTTCGTGTAGAAGCTTTGCAGGTCATCTTCCAGGCAAGCTGTGATCTTTTCCATTGAGACAACGTGCCACAGACGACGCAGCCAATTAAGTCTTGTAAGTCCTTTTGCATGTTTCCACGTTGAGGCGATGGTGTGGACTCCCGCCAGGATTAGATTTCTGCACGTCCTCTTTTGCTGCAGGGTAAGTATCTTTTCTGGGTACAAGCCCAGTAGGGCAGTCTCTGGTCTAAAAGGCAGAGGTATCTCCAGCAGGTCATTAATTATACCCCAATTTTTTTTCCAGAACTCCTTTACCCGAGGGCATTCCCACCAGCAATGTAAGTATGTCCCGTTTTGCCCACACCCCCTCCAGCATGTCGGGGGGTAGGTGGCTTTAATTTTATTTATTCCAACTGGTGTACTATACCATCTCTGGATTAGTTTAATTTGTGGTTCCTTTGCCAATAATGACCTGGAGCAGCCTCTCATGTGTTCCCAGATTGCCTGCATGTCTCCCTCATTGATGTCTATCATAAGTTCATCTGACCATTTTGATATATATCCTGCATCTGGGAAATGGTGCAGGGCTTTGGCTATTCTATAGAGGATGGAAAACATCCCCTTCTGTCCTGTTTGATTAAACAGGAACTTCTCCAGTCCCGTAGGGGTCCTGGTGAAATTGGTCTTGTCCCTTGAGTTATTCAGGGCACTGTGTAGTCTGCAGTACATCCAGAAGTTTATCTTTTCCCCCTCTAATTCTGTTTCCAATGTATCTATAGTTTTAAAGGTATCTTGTACAAATAGGTGCATGGCTCTGGCTATCCCTCTCTTCTCCCACCTCTTTAATGTCTCCATTTCTGTTTTGTTCCAATCGGGTCCCACTTTTGTCAACGGGGTGTAGGGAGTTTTCCCTTGCACTATTTCAGCTTTTTTTTGGCAAGTGGACCATGCCCTCATGGCTGCCCCCGCAAATGGGTGGTTCTTCTCCTCCTTTCCCTTTATCACTAATTTGCCCATGCCCTCAAATAGGTCTTTGACCTGCGGGATGCCCATGACCTCCAGTTCTAGATCCCTCCATTTTGGTTCAATATCCCCATTGTACCAGATTTTAATTGTCCTGAGGGCTGAAGCCATGCCGTATAATCTTAGATCTGGCAAATTGCATCCCCCACTCTCCAGCCCCGTCTTTAGAATTGATCTACGGATTCGTGGCCTCTTTTCCCCCCAAATGATAAACCTCATTATGTTGTCTAACTTCTGGTAGAATTCTTTTGGGATTGATATTGGAATGGCTTGTATTGTATATAATATTTTTGGCAATAATTGCATCTTTATTATGTTGATTTTTCCCAGCCAGGAGCATCCTAATCTGTGCCATGAGTGTTGTTTGTCTTGGAATTCTCTAATTAAAGGTAAGTAGTTTTTTTTATATAGGTCTTTGGTATTTTTAGTGAGCTGGATCCCTAGATATTTTATTTGCTCTTTTTGTATCTGGAAGTGGTCCAGGGCATCCCCCCCACTTTTTTGTGCCTGATTTAGGATCATGACTTGTGTTTTCCTGGTGTTGATCTTATATCCCGATAAGGCCCCAAATTCTGTTAGAGTTGTCATGAGCTCTGGAATCGAGGTTTGTATGTTGGTAATTGAGAGCAGCATTTGAAAAAGGCTGACTCAATCCGTCCCCCCGATCCTACCGCTAGTTCTGGCCCTGTGGAAGATACAGTCCCCGGACCCGAGTTCGAGGTTCGTGCTATTTTGAATTCCCGTATACTGTGGGGGCGCTAACACTATCTTGTTGATTGGATGGGTTATGGCCCGGCAGATTGCTCCTGGGAGCCAGCGTTCCACGTCTCGGCCCCCTGGCTCGTCCGTACTTTTCACTTATGCCACCCCTCCCATCCCGGGCTATCCCTGTGGGGCATCCGGCGGCCTCGAGGGAGGGGGTATTGTCAGCCCCGGGACTCTGCGGCGGTTGCATTCCTGCCTGCCGGCCTGGCGGGAGCACTCCACGGGCCGGCAGCACCCCACAACACAAACCCGTGTAGCGCAACTTGTGGCCCCGCCCCCAACACTTGTGTTGGACCCAAGGTCACAGCCCCAAAACCCGGCCACGCCCCCAGCACTGGCACACCACGTGGGGGAACCCCTGCCATGGCGTTTGGAGTGCCTGTGGGCACGCACGGGGGAGGGACTTGTGGGATAAAGCCCAGCGCCGCTGGTGGAGCGGTGCTGGTGATCACAGCAGCAGAGGAGGCCCGGCCACCGATATCGGAGACAGCAGCCTGCTGTTCTGAAACTTACCCCCACCCTCTGGACCTGGCAGTAAGTACAGAGGTCTGGGGAGTGGGAGAGGAGGTAAAGTTGGGCTCCAGTGGGTGGGGATGGAGGTGTTAGGGGTAATGGATCCCCACTCTCACCCTCCAAGGCCAGGAGTGGAATGGTGGGGATGCCTGGGTTTTTTATCAGTGGGCTCCTTTGTGTCTTGGACGGTTCTCTTTCCCATTGAAGTCCATGGGAAAACTGAACTGAAACCGATAAATCTGATATGAATAGGGGAACGGAGACACAGGTAAGATGAAACCGACAGAAACAGAAATTTTGCCCGGAGTCCCATGCCTATTCCTTATGAATAACCAAGGCATGAAATTTTAGATTCAACTACAGGAGGCCCCCGCCACCAAAAAGAAAAAAATGCAGTTGTCAGACTTTATCCTGATATTAATGTGAAGTAATAAACAAATACTGAATTTCAGTGCAATTCCAAACTATACTATGACTTAAACGAGTCACAGACAGACAATGACAAACAAGAACTAAAAACTACAGGGTTTAATAGCTCTGAGAAATAAAGAGCCTGGCCAATATAGTATCACAAGGTTTACATACCCCACTCTAGAAGTGTAAATGGTTTTAAAAAATGGTTAAAAAAAATCAGGGGGTGCCGACTGAATTCCGGAGAAAGGAGTGGAGATGAAGGCAGGCACTGTTCTATGATCTGGAAGCTCCTCTTTCTGAGTGCATCCCCTTAAACATCCTCACCCCCAACTTCTGTGTGGCCCCTGAAGCTTGTGCTAATTTTTGATGTGGCCCCTGGTAGGGAAAAAGTTCCCCCACTCCGGTTAATAGTGATAAAACACAGGCTGATGTAAATCTAAAAACAAACCAGAATTAAAGGTGCCAGCGCAACTGCCATTTGCTTGGAACCAAAGATACAAAAAACAATATTGTATCTGACAAATTCAACTGCTTTGCTGCAAATCCCGCGCACGCAGGGGTGTGTGCGCGTAAATACACACAAAGTACCAACCACATAGTACAGGAGCCTAATATTGTGATGGTTTTAAAAAGGAAACTTAAATATGAAATTAATAGCATCTTTAGCCCGTCAGAAGTAGGGTTGGTATAGTATTTGCTGGGGGTGTTTTGCAGCTGCTGAGACCAGTGCTAGCCAGGGAGGCATCCCTATTTGGAGAAGGCAGTGGGGCAGATCGATAGAGGGCTAACTGGTAGGGTGAGTGGGGGAGTATTATTATTATTATTAGCAAGCATTTATATAGCACCAACAATGTACCTGGTGCTTTACAAAGTAATGGAATAGACACGGTCTCTGCCCTAGGGCTTACAATCTGAGAGATGGGGAGAGAGGAAGGAAGGGGAACAGAGTGAGAAATATGGGGTGTAACATTCAGGAAGATGAGAGGTCTCAGGTGCACGCGCTTGGTTTGGTTATATCGAGAATGATGACTGGCTGGTCCATGTGGTGAGGATATGAGAACACAGACCTCAGGCAACAGATTGTACTGGATGGAAGGTATTGGCAGGAGTTAGGAGAGCGGAGTGAGGAGTCGGGGAGGGCAGAGAAGAAGAGGTGGGTCCTGAGGAGGGATTTGAAGGTACGAAGGGAGTGGGGGAGGCAGATGTGGGCAGGGAGGGAGTTCCAGGTGTGAAACTCCCTCCCAGCATAAGAACATAAGTAGTGTCATACTGAGTCAGACTAATGGTTCATCAAGCCCAGCATCCTGTCCGACAGCGGCCAATCTCGATCGCATGGGAGAAGAACCAATAGTCACAATCCATTCCCCGTTGTTCACTTCCAGCTCTCCAAAGTAAGAAGTTCATTCCGTAAGCTACTTGATTAATAGCCATTAATAGACCTACTCTCCAAGAACTTATCAAGTCTTTTTTTTAACCCAGCTACACTACTGGCCTTGACAATGTCCTCTGGCAACAAATTCCATAAGTTAATTATGTGTTGAGTGAAAAAGTACTTCCTTTTATTTGCTTTAAATTTGCTAGCAACTAGTTTCATGGAGTGTCCCCTAATTCTAGTACTATTTGAGAGGGTAAAAAACCATTCCCTATCTACTTGTCACTCAAGATTTTATAAAGCTCTAGCATGTCCCTTCTCAGTCTTCGCTAAGCTGAAGAAACCCAGCTTGTCAAGCCTCTTTGTACGGAAGCCGTTCCATACCCTTTATCATTCTCATTGCCCTTCTCGCACCATCGATTTGTATAGAGTCATTATGACATCCTCCGTTTTATTTTCTATCCCTTTGCGAATAACTCCTAACATTCTGTTTGCTTTTTTGACTGCTGCTGCACATTGGGCTGAGGATTTCTGTGTATTGTCCACAATCACTCCCAGATTCTTTCCCTGAAGCATGGAAGAGTTGGGCAACAAGAGCAGGCAGGCAGGCAGGCAGGTGGGCAGGCAGGCAGGCAGGCAGAAACATGCAGGCATGTGAAGCTGGCTGCATAGCACAAGGAAGGGGGCTATGCATCAGCATGGGAATTCTGGGAAATGTAGCCTAGGCTCCCATCCTCTTTCCCCACTCCCGCCTTCCTCCCCCTTTACTGTATTAAGTGCTGCGGATAAGTGCTCATAGTCAGCACAGCTAAAGCGGGAGGGGGGCAGGCAGTCATGGCAGCACAGCAGGATGGGACATAGGCACAGCTGATGCAGCTGCCTTGCACCTGGATCCCTCCAGGTTTCTGGGCCCACATGCAACTGAACCTGCGGCCCCTATTATAGCTACATCCCTGCCCTATGCAGCGGCTCACTGAGTCTTCCTCTCCACATCGCGGCTCACTGCCCAGGACCCTCACTGGTGCTGGAGGGTGGGCCCAATAGCAGGACTCTGCTCCTTTCCATTCCCACCCCACACCTCTGAACCAGTCACCAGCCTGAGTTTTCTGGGTGCCAGTGGTGCTGAGACACCTGCAAATTCCACGCCCTCCTATCAACTTTGTGATATGACCAAGGAAAAAGTCACTATCAAGATTATTACCAATGCTGACAACCCATCTCTGACAGTCACCTCGGTCACTTAGAAGAAGTACCCAACAGGTCACAGTGGGGCAATCTGTTCCCTGTTGGTCACTCCCAGCTTCCGACAGTAAAAGTTTACATTCCCCCAAACCTACCTGTCTATTAGCTGCCAATGGACATATCCGCCAGAAACTTGTCCAATCCTTTTTTAAACCCAGGTAAACTACTGGCCTTGACCAACTCTTCTGGCAACAAATTTCACAATTTAATTGACCACTCCCGCTGCACACTGAGCTGAGGATTTCAATGTATTGTCTAAAATGACGCCAACAAAATTCTCATAGCGCCCCCTGTGGCAGGAGAACAAAGTTTGGGAGCCCCTGCACTTGTTGCAAGAATACACAAATTTGCAGCGAGGAAACCTACACTCACCCCTGTCAAACGCCCAGCAAGTATTCTTACCTGACGCCCACCTTTGGGTGCCTGTGAGAAACACCCTACTCCCAGTGTGCATGTCCCCCACCAGCCTATGTGGGGCCATCATCTTGGCATGCATGTTATAGTCAATCACATCCCAGGGCATATGGGGGTTGGGAGCTGCCTTACGCCTAAAGCACTCATCATACTCCAACTAGGAAGTTCCTCCAAAATCCATGTAGGGTCCCTGACCTGTTGCAGCATATTGTAGCTACCAAGCCCTAGCTGGGTAACCTGTAGGTAACCACCCCCATTTATATATAAAACCCAGCTGACCAATTCTTCCATGTTTTGGGAACCTGCGACCTTTTGTTCTTGGCCTTGGCACCCTTCTCACCTTCCCCATCATCTTCCTTGAGAATCTTCTCATGCAGGAGCAGAAAGATATCAACAAACTCCATTTGTCAGTTAGGCGTCCCTGGACTAATGAGCTAAATGAGGCTTTGGGGATAGTTTTATATTCCCCCCACTGCCTGGAAATGAGGAGGGCAGTTATCTGCCCTACAGCCCAGACAGATGTGATGGGGGTTTATGCTAAGCTCATGGCTCTACTAAAGCCCAATTTGGTCCAGCCTTCGGGTCAATCTGGTGTGTTTGGGAGAAGAACGGGTAAAGGGGCTCCCTGGTTTGATAAAGAGTGTAGGAGGCTGAAGAGTAGGTTAGCACTTACTTACAAAAGATATAGGAGAGGGCTGATGGCTGAGTTGCCTTATGATTTCTATAAGCTCAAGGGAGAGTATCGGCAGTTAATTAAACTCAAGAAGGCAGCCCACAAAGTTAAACTATGGGATTCCCTGATTAAAGCTGCCAGGGAGAAAGATACCAGGGGCTTCTGGCGGATCCTTAATGGGTCTCTTGGTAATTTCCATAAGATGTGGTCTCTGCCTGTTTCGGGCGGGGACTGGGTCCTGCATTTCCAAGCTCTTTTTCCAGTGCAACCAACTGTGGCGGCATCAGCTTTGGAATTGCAGGATCTTCGCCCTTGGCCCCCGGTGACAGAGGTGGAGGTGACAGCGCTTATCCAGTCTCTTAAGACTGGTAAGGCCCCTGGCTTTGATTTTATTCCATCTGAGCTCCTTAAGAATTATGCAGATTGGTGGGTTCCTTTTCTGGCCTCTTTGTTCACTCAGTTGGATTTGACAGGTGTTTTTCCTGTGGGTTGGGGTAGGGCTGTAATTGTACCTATTTACAAAGGCGGATTGAGGACCAGGCCAGGTAACTATAGGCCCATTAGCTTATTGAGTACCTTGGCCAAACTTTATGCCAAACATCTGCTACTATCGCTTAATGGGTGGATATCAGAGGATCATATTTTGCATCAAGAGCAGGCTGGCTTTCGGGCAGATAGGTCAACCTTGGACCACTGCCTGGTGCTTTACCATCTGGCTGGGAAGTATGTTAATTCCAATACTAAATTGTATTGTGCATTTGTTGACCTGAAGGCTGCCTTCGATTCGGTGGACAGGGAGCTTTTGTGGGACAAATTGGCTGCCCTGTCCATTGATAGAAGGCTCCTTATTCTTATTCGCCTTCTGCATGCGGATTCCAGCCTGGCGGTTAGACTTTCTCACCAGGGACATCTGACAGATTGGCTCCCAATTTTCTCGGGGGTGAGACAGGGCTGCATCCTGGCCCCTTCGTTGTTTAATTTGTTTTTGAATGACCTTATCCCCAGGATGTCTCGTCCTGAATTTTTTCCACCAAAGTTGGCTTCACATGCTGTTGGATGTTTACTCTATGCGGATGACGCGGTTGTCCTATCCCAAACTAAGGTGGGATTGGATAGGCAACTGCGTGAGCTTTCAGACTATTGCAGAGACAACAGGTTAACGATTAACCACAAAAAGACCAAAATTTTGGTATTTGGGAGATCCAAGAAAGTTTACCCTTGGCATATTGATGCACATCCTATTGCCCAGGTAGAATCATATAAGTATTTGGGTCTTTTGTTCCATTCCTCATTGGGTTGGTCACGGCATCGGGATTTGGTATTTGGCAAAGTTAAGGGCACGGCGGCAGCGATTTCCCGCCTGTTCCACAGGAAAGGGCATGGTAGTCTTGTACATGCTTTAAGAACTATCGATGCTAAGGTTCGTGCCCAGCTTCTTTATGGGGGGGCCATTTGGGCTATTAATTTCCCTGCTGCTCTTAATACCTTGCAGGCCAAATTGTATAGGTCCCTGCTTCATATTCCTAACGGGACTCCTCTAGCAGCTATTAGATCCGAATTTGGGCAGCTGGCTTGGAATAAGGTTGCATGGTGTCAAGCAGTGCAACTGTGGCTCCGTCTTTATCAAGGTGAGCAGTTGGGGCTTTTGGCTTTAATCCCCCTGGATTCTTTTGTTGCGCCCTGGACCAAGTTGGTGGTAAAGCAAGTCGCCAGCTGGGGCCTCTCGATTGAACATCTGAAAAGGGCGCATTTTTCTATTGCGCGAAGGGAGGCCCTGGTTAGGGTTAAGGACATTGGATTCCAGGAGGATCGAGCAGCTATTGGGGCTTTTGCCTCGTTGGCTCACTATAAATACGTGGTTCCAAATCCTGGGGTCATGGCCCCTTATCTGGCCTCCTCATACTCTGTTAGGAGACTTTCTCTTTTCTTTGGTGCTCGACTTAATGTTTTGCCCACTTGTCTGCTTGAGGGCCGTTTTGCGGGAATCTCCCTTGGGGATAGGCTTTGTCCCTTTGATCATCTAGAGATTGAAACAGTGGCCCATGTTTTATTTTTTTGCCAGTTATATAGTGTACCTCGTGCACAGTTTTTGTCTCCATACATGGATAAATTTCCTGGCAGAGCCCCTTCTGAATTATTACGTATATTTCTTGCCGACACCAATTATAAATTATCGGCCGCGGTGTCGACCTTTTTGGTGCAGGCATTTGCTCGAAGGAATAGGTTTTTGAAGTTTCTCCCAGTAGCCAGCCCATCGATTGTGATTGGGGATGATGTGGAATTGTGTAGCTGTGAGTAGTATTCAAGGGATGGTTTAGCAAAGTTTTAGAATTATGTTGGTATGGTGACCACTTATTTTAGTGGTAGAATATTTTTCCTTTTTCTTTTTCTTATTCTTGTTGTTTTACTGTATTGATGGCTACGGCCATTTATGTTGTATTTGTTCGTATGTGTATGTTTTCCTTTATGTTATGCAATGACCTTATGGCCACGCAAATAAAATTTACATTACAAACTCCACTTACGAAATCCTCTCCCTGGTGATCTGAGCCAGATGCTCACCAAACACCAAGATTGAGGTGTCATAATTGTAGGCATTTGGGTCCATCCCATAGGAACCTGTGGTAGGTTGTGCCTCCACCCTTAGCAACCTCATGTCCCAAACTGTAGTTGTGGCATCTGCTCCCAGTAGGAGGCCAGCTTCCTTCTCCCAGTACCCCACCGCACCCTTGGAAGCCCCCGTGCCGGTGTCACCACAGCTATCTGCCGCGACCATAGCACAGGTGGTACTAGTGGTTGCCCCGCTCCCAGTCCCATTACCTTTCCTACCTGTGAAGGGGTTCTGAGGTGGTTCTGTTTGTCATGACCCTGCCAGTTCTGTGACCACCAGTCTAATTGGCTCAGTTCCTAGCACTGACTTGTCTCCCAGCACTTGAGAGGAGGCTCCCAGGTCCCACACCATTCTGCTGGTTGGCCTGCAGGCTGTGCAACATATCAGCTAGCATTGAAACAAAATCCTTGAGGCCATAATGTGGCTGCTCTGCCTGCCCAACCCGCGATGGCTGGAGTAGGCCTAATCCTCTTAGGCCTGGGGGATGGGGGTCTTACCCTGTTGCAAATTTCTCTTGCCTGCCATAGCCTTGCTCATCAAAGTGCAAGAAAGACAATTGTCAGGTCAACATCCCATGCCATGATAAATTAATTCCAACCAAATAAAAACCCTTGCGAGCCCCCCACATAACTCATTAGTTCAATAAATAATTCATATAATTATTCACTAGTTCCACTTGGGTAAGTGCACAAAACTCACTTGCAATCAAGTACAAATAAATAAACTGATACCAATAAGAAAGTATATAATATACTCTCTACCAATAAGAGAGTATATAAATCAATCAATACCATTAACAGTGGACCAAGGAATTACCAATTGATACCAATAAGAGTATCAATGAATTAATTACCAATAATTAAGAAATAACTCCTCCTGCATAATTTCTGAAATAAATTGTCCAGGTTTTCTTGGCCTTCCTCTAATAATCTGTGCAACAGTATGATGCAGCCGGGCAAATAAGGACCACCCACATGGAAAAATCAAGGGCCGCTCCGGGGAAAAAGGAGTTAGAAGCCAGGCAAACCAGGGTCACCCACATGGAGAAATCAAGGACTGCTCCAGGGAAAGACAAGCTGGCAGTCCCAGGCTCCAGTGAAAGGAGAGGAGCTGGTAGTTAGTTACCAGAGACATGAGAACCGTACCTCAGCGGACTCTGCCTCAGCGGAGCCCTGCCACAGTGGTCTCCAGAGAAAAGGCTCCCTGTCTCAGCGGGCTCTGCCTTAGTGGAGCCCTGCTTCAGCAGGCTCCAGGGAATGGAGAGGAGCTGGTAGCCGCTGCAGATGGGAGAGCCCTGCCTCAGCGTGCCTTTCCCCCCACCAAAAACAAAACCTGTGGCTCCAGAGACGAGGCTCCAGGCTTCAGGGAAAGCCACTCTTTGGGTCTAGGAAAAGGAGATGAGCCGGCAGCTGAACCAAGGGCCAGGAAAATTTAGGTCACCCACATGGCCAACCAGAATGGGCTTCCCAGTGGCTCCAGGGAAAGCCTACTGGCTGTGGGAAAAGCTTTGGGCTCCGGGAAAGGAGCCAACTGCAGTAGGCCCTAGCGGCTAGCCAGGGAAGGTGAGGGTTCCCCAGTATTCTGCCTTAAGTGTCCTGTCCTGTCCACTGGGTGTGCATGGGGGGAATCTTCCTATCTCACAAACTCCAATAACTGTCAGACAAACTCCACAGACTGTGCTCACCGTGCGCTCAGGGCCTAAAGAAAGTAGTTGCTGCCTGCACACACTGCCTATAAAGGGTCAGCTCCACCCCAGGCCAGCCCCTTTCCCCCTGGGTTGGCCTACCTGGTAAGGGCATATTAGCCCCCACCCCACACCTAGGCCAGGTTCCAGGGCTGAGCAGTCACAAAACTGCCCCCACTTAGGGCGGGAGCATTCCTTTCAAATGCAGCGGTATTTCTTTAAAAACAAAAAACTAACAACCTGGCTTCACATAAATGGTTGTTTGTTGCGTGCTGAGAAACAGGCCTAGACACTTCTGAGCATTGTACAGACCTCACAACATTTCAAGTGGTCAAAGACAGACATAAATTTGTCCCCTCGCACACATGCAGAATTCACACACAAGCATGTCACACACTCAGCTCTCTTACCAGTGGTGACCTGGCTCTGGTGGGGGCGAGAGCAACTCTAGAAGCAGACCCAGCCACCCAGCAAACTGGCAGTGGCCACCTCCAAAAGCAGGGCATTTCCCTCCCGCAAAGCAAGACTATGGAATTTTCTCTGCAAAAGTGGGGCAGTCCTCACTTAAGGTGGGACTCAATATGGTAATATGCTTCAGCAACAAAATGGCACTACCACCAACTTCTATAAATTTCTGTAATTCCATTATTCATCTGTGGTAAAGCTGAGCCACAAGATGGCATCTGGACTATGGATTAACCACAAAATAGCCACCAAACAGGAAGTGAGTGTGTTTGGGGCATGGCTCCAGACATAAAAGAGAGCCAGCCCTGGAAGTAAGGGCAGTCTGCTCCTGACCACAGTGGAGAACATAGCTCTACTAGAGGCTGCTTGGAACCTAGAAGGATGATGGACGCTGGAGCTGATGGAGAAGCCTGGAGAGCTGGAGGAGTGAGTTGCTGGTAGCTGGCCAGAGGACTGTGTCTGGCTAGGCTAAGCTTATGTTATAGACTGGCTCATGTACTAAGGCTGGTCAGAGGTCTGGTGCCTGGCCTGAGTAGAGCCTGTGATAAATAAACTGTTGAGGACTCATCCTGGAGTGACAGTCTACTTTGGACCCTGATCCTGCATACACAAATGGCCAATGAGGCCAAACCCTGCGACACCATCTTCTGTAGTGGCATTTTAAAATTTCGATTTCAAAACTACAAGGATATCGTTTTGATGGGGTGTTGGGTGGCAGAAAAGCAACCTTGGTTGCCTTCAGGTTAGGCACTGTCAGGTGCCGCTGCTGATTCCTGGTGCATAGGGGGTAAGGCCACCACCTGCGGGCGGCTTGCGAGGGCAGCGGGGTGCCTGATGGTGCTGAGCCGCTGGCAGAGGCTCATATTATTAGGACCATATAATAACCTGAGGGGTTGTTTTTCTCTTACGAGAGTGTTGAGCCCGCGAGAGTCCATGTGCATGTCTTTCCCTTTGCCCATCCTTTCCCCCCTCTTTTCCCTTCTAGAACTAACAGGCACATCAGCAGAAGCCGGACAATTGTCCACAACAAAACAACATTTCTGTTCCTCAGACACATTTTCTGTCAAATTCCCAGACTGTGAAAATTTCACCATTCATCTATGCTCTTTTGTCCCACTGGAACTGTTGTAGGCAGCCAAATGATGACTTAGAAACTGAGGCTTCTGAATTTTCCAGTTGCAAGAGGTGGCCCTCCTATTAACCCAGTCTTTCTTTTTAAAGATAAGGTTTGCAGTTTTCTTTCTTCCACCCCATAGCCGCAGAGCTGCCCTACACTATACTATAGCAGCAGAACAAAAGCCAGATCAATCCAAGTGAATTCCAGCCAGGGTCATACCTGGGGAACGCTTCCAAGGTAAACATCCAATGTCAGCTACCTATGTCCAGGGCTTGCCAGGTGGGATTTTCCTTTGATCAATGATTCAGTGGGGAACAGCATTCCCTTCTGCGCTGCAAGCTCTTGGTCTGGGTTTGTAAGGAGGGAATGGAATCCTGTTTCCTTGTTGAACTGTCAATTAAGGGAACAGCAGGATTTCACACACATACACCCAACCTCCATGGCAGGTGAGTTCCTTTCCCGTTCGGAGTCCGAGCTTGCTAGCTGGACTGGAATTGGAGAAAACTGCTTGTGATAAAGATCAGGAAACCAACATACATAACACACATGAAACATACATGTATATGATATGAGCATATTTTGTAGCCATGTTTGGTGTCATGCCACTCAGAATTAAGAGAAGAATGTAAACATGATGAAATAGTGTACGAAACCCTGTGGAATGAGAATAAATACATTATCAGCTATGTACCAAGAATAAATCCAAAACCAAGACTGGGAGCCCAGACATCCTGTCTGGGATGAATGAAATGCAAATGGGGGCTACCTAGTCTACATGCAGGATGAGGGAGATATGCGAGATGAGATCCAAAGGCTATGGGGAAAAACTCTGGAAAAACAGAGAAGTTTTAAAGGCTCATCAACAGACAAAGGAGAGAGATTCAATCATCCTGGAACTGACCAACTCTGCAACTGCCAGTAAGAACCTGCACCCAGCTCTCAACATCAGGGGCTGTGAAGAAAAGCCTTTAAGACTGAACTGAATTTTAAGTAAATAACTGCATATGATAAGATCAGTTTAGAACTCGCTTAGCAAGGCAGAATTGCGTTCTTTGTATGTTTTATTGCATTCTAGACACAATCTTGCACTATATTTTAATCTTGATTCACAAATTAATTTTTTTTTAACGAAGCCTTGTGTGTGGATCCTGACATTGGAGTGACACAGCGGGGGGTATTTCTGAGGGCACTTTCACATCTGCAGGAAAGGGTCGTTAGGAAGCCAGCAAAGCAGATGCGCATGCAAATTAGATGCGTCTTTGATGAGGTGAGAATGCCAGCAGCCGGGTGATTTCCTCTGATATGCATCTTTAGAATGACAAGTGACCGAGCTGGATATTGCTGCTTGGTCAATTGTCATTCTAAACATGCATATTGGAGGAAATCACCTGGCTATCAGCATTCGCATCTCACCAAAGATGCAGCTAATTTGCATGTGTGTCTGCTCTGTTGGCTTCCTCATGACCCTTTCCCGTAGGTGTGAAAGTGCCCTCAGACGGACCCTGGAATTAATTTCTGTGCTTTGGGAAGCTCTGAGGTAAAGGTGACAGAGTTAACTCCCTACAGGCTGGAACAGTTCTGGAGAGAGCTGGTCCAGTAGGTGCTGTAAGTGGAGGAACTGAGTCACAGCCAGCCCCGAGTGAGGCAAAGGAATCCCAATCCCATCACACTACTCCCAACTTAATCAGCTCTTCCTCTGGGGAACAAAATTCCTCTCCCTGCATCTCACCTTGCAAGCGCCAAGTCAGGTAGGCAAGTGCTCAGGGAGATGGAGTTAATGAGGGGGTGGAAGAAGCAGGCTACCCTATACTGTGGTTTCTCTCCCACCTCAGGATTCACCTCTTCCAAACCAATGGGGAGTGTGTGTTGTCGGGAGAATTTGTGGGCATGTTTTCACAGTTAAATAGTAAAATGTTTAACAAAGTCCATGAGAAAGCTGAGAGTAGGGATAAAGAAAAGGAAACAGAAGAGGCTCAAAGTACCCAGGACTTGAGATAACTGGCGTTGCTACCTATTTGCCTAGTACTAAAAGTAGGCTTACTCACCTATACTTCTCAGGAGTGCCCCAAGAGTCTTTTTAAAAAAAAAAAAAAAATTGGCCTTGTATGAGCTACCTTCCTGCTCTGTTACAGAGGATTATTTTGATAGGTTATGTACTACAGCTAGCATTTCTGCAACTTTGTATTCAAGTTCCTTCACACCACTTCATCCAGTTGTTTTACAGGGTTTGCTTCTCCACACCCATACACCCAGGAAAAGGGCTTTAGGTAGGAGCATGGTCAGGAAACAAAAGAGAGCATGGTTTATTAGAAGGGAGGCCATGGAGGGATTAGGGATGTAGAACATTTGGGTGATTTAGAAGTGTCATTTCACCTGCTGGCTCCCTAAGGAGGGGAAGGGAGAGACTCCAGCTCTGCTACCAGCAAATGGTTTGGAGAGAATTCTGCAGTCTCAGGGCGGTTTTAGACGAGATGCAAATGGCGGCTGAGCCCTTTATCAGTCGCCATTGTTGCAGCTCGTCTAAATCCCTGCCGCGCGCGACCGCTGGATCTCTGCTGCGTGAAGCCAGCCCGGCGATCCTGCCCCTGTCAAGGCGGATCGCCGCTGTGCCGACTTCATGCCGCACTTCCGGGTTCTTTGCCCGAGTGCGCACGCGCAGAAGGGCGCGCATGCGCACAACACTCCACGCCGTGTCTGATGCTCTTCTGAACATCAGACACGGCATAGAGAGGAAGGCAGGTGCCCAATTCCGGCACTGGACGATCCCGCTTGTGAGCGGGATCGTCTAAAAGTGCCCTTACAGCTGTGGAACTTTCCATCTGTCTTTTGCCATCCCAATGGTTCATAAAAGGAGAAATTGTGCTCTCCCAACGAGACCACAAGATGGCTGCTTTGTTTAGCAAATAACGCGCACAGATATTTACATGCAAAATGATGCCATCACTTAACTGATTTTTTTTATTAGCAGTTAAGAGAAGAGCAGTTGGGAGAAGAGCAGGATATAAAGCCTAAATATAAACAAATAAAATAAAATAATAATAATAATTAATAATAAATAAATGTGCTCTGCATATTTGTGCATCAAAATTCTTGTTTTACTTATCAGTTCACTTCTCCTAGAGGCAAACACAAAAACCAACTATGCATATTCAAATCTTTTTCTATACTTTTTGGGCTCTGCTACATAGTCACAGTACAAATAACTTTTGGGCTCCATAGACAATGAACAAATCCTATTGTGTATCTACACAAGCTCTCCTGCATGTCACACTGGTGTTATAAATGGATCTGAGAGATGTTTGAGCAATTCTGTGGCATGTCTGTTTCCTCAGAAGCACTGGAGTACCTCAGAAGTTCTGGGTAAATTGCCCTGCAGGGTGGTTTTACTCACCACCAGGGACTTCCATTCAAAGGCTTCAATGCCATAGTCCCTTTAGTCTCAGACAGAAAGTTTTCCTTTGTACTGTGGAGTGTACCCAGAGTCCGTGGTCTCTTTATAGTTTGGGCCAGGTTCAAATCCCCTTGGTCATGCTGCAAGCTTTCCAGATTGAGTGACAGACCTTTCTAGCCCTGGTTCCTTCAAGCATTATTGGGGATCTCAGTCTGGTCACCTTCTTTCCCTTAAGCTTACTTCTAGGAAGCTGAGCCTTAGAATTTGTGGTGCCCAGGGTGAAAGTAAAATGTGAGGCCCCAAAGGCCCCACCCTCCACAGTCCCCCACTCCCAAAGAGTCTTGCTGTGCCATTGCTGTCCTTGAGGCTTCCACAAGTCGTTTCCCTCCCCCGCAAGCTCCAGTGGCAGAGCCCTGGCAGCAGGATCTTTAGATGCAGCACAATTTCGGGCCATGGGAAGAGGTGCAGGGGCTGTCCCTGCACATGACTCTCAGCCAACTGCTTACTTCCTGTGAAGTCCTGCTCCCCAACCCCAGTAAGTGAGGTGAGGGTGGCAGGGGTGGGCCCTGCAGAAAGCAGCCGCCTTGAGGGCTGAAAGTCATGGGTTGGGAGAGGACCCTGCAGAAATATAGTCTGTCCTGGGGTTTCAGGAGCACTGGACTTAAGGTTACAAGGTAGGGTGGCCATACCTTCCCTTTAAAAGAGGATGCTTATGAAAAATACATGGTGCAGGGCTGCACTGAAACCAATGCAGCCCTGCAACATGTATTTTTCCATAAGTGTCCTCTTTTAAAGGGAAGGTATGGCCACCCTATTACCAGGACTGGCCTCCCTGCAGGACCCCCTATGACTGGAGGTTCTGGGCTTTGACCCTTACTCGTTCTGCTTAAGGCCAGCTTGGCCAGAAAATCTGTTAAAAGTCAACTCCTCCAGTCTGAGCAATAGCACCTCTTTATCGATAGGATCAGCCCAGCTACCCACCAGGCTCTATGTGACTGTGGTTGGGGTCAACCTCCTTTTCTCCTGTGGTGGGCTCATCCCGTCACAAATATCAACAAACACAAACCAAAGGTATCAGCTCATACACACATTGGCATTCTGGAAAGAAGGAAAACAGGACAACCTTTAAAACTGTATCTTGAAACAAAGACCAATACATCCAGTTTAAAACTAGGTTTATTCTTGTAAAGAGGCAAATAGTAAAACGAGATACAGAAGTACTGAGGCGGCAGGAAGAGCAAGCTTAACATTGGTATGACAGTTATACAGCAGAAGGTTATTTACTTTTGGAGAAAAGAGGTGATTTAAGTGCTTTGTCAACTGCTGTGACCAGCAGGATGTGTTTCAGCACTTTACCACACAATATTAGTCTCCATGGGGATGGTCAAACTATTTTTTTAAAAACATTTAAAATTTTCAAAATGTACTTTGAAATTTCAGATTTGAAAACTATTATTCAATTTACACTGATATAGTATTTTGATTGACATTCTTGAAACCAAGCTATCAGAATTCCAAATTTCATTTTGTCCAAGTCAGACATTCTTGGCAACACTACCTTTAGGGGCTTCAGCAAAATAGCATACATGACAAAATGTGACATATGATCAGCCAATCAGAAATCACAGTGTCACAAGCATTCCTAACTACAATGGTTACAGTGCTGAAATTCCAAGTGTTAGCATTCCAAATAGTCAGAATGTTGATATTTTACTCCTCTTTAAATTCCTCACGAATTTAATAAGTGCAAGGTTCTTGGACAATATTTTTGTCACATTCAACTGGATTACTGTTGTGGCTAGAGACAAGACTTCCACCATATTCCGCGCCCCCTTGCCCACAAGCTGTTTTTAGACAAGATGCTACCACGCAGATCCACCCATCCCACATGCATCCAAACGCCCATCTGAAGGTGGTGTGGGGTGTGTGTGCTCCTGTGACCCATGCACTACCCACCCATAGTCACTCATGGAGCAACAGAGAAAAAGCCAGATTTCTCCATGCAGGGGCAGGCAAATCCATGCATGAGGGTCCCACACCCTGGCCCGTGTGAGCCGGGACACTCACCCACTCATCCAGGGGACAGGTCCGCCACTATCATGGAGAAACGGCGCTGTGATGACCAGAGCAACACAGTGGTCACTCACGAACCAGTCACCCCCACAGCCCGACCGGGAGACCATCCCCCTCGCAGGCCCCAGCAGCACAGGCCACACGCCCCATGGGCATGCCCTGGACACAAGAAGAGACGAGGGCCATCATCCGCCTGTGAGGGGAGGCCAAAATACAGGAGAAATGTGTGAGATGCTACAGAAATGAATCGGTATAGCAAGACACCTCCAAGGGGATGGCGCAGCTGGGGTACAATTATTAATTATTATTATAATCATTTATATAGCGCCAGTCGTGTGACCTGGTGCTGCACAGAACATAGAAATAGACGCGGTCCCTGCCTGTGGCTTACAATCTAAAAGACAAGGAGGGGGAGACAGGGAGAGGGGACAGTGGGAGAGACAGGGGACATGTCCCTGTACTAGCAGCAGGCAAAGGACTGGAGGAATGGATACAAGTTGTTCCACAATAGCCACTTCCTTTTTGGTCATACCAGGCACACACAGCTATTTCATGAGAAGCTCAACGGGTTCCTCTACTGTCCCATCTCCCATTACAGTGCATGAGATCTGTCTGGAGCAGGAGCGGAGCCAGGACCGGCAGCTCCTATTGGAGATCTGCTGGTGCCTGCACAAGCTTTCCCCCACCAAGAGTGCCAGATGGAGCCAGGCCTGGGATAGGCACCCATGACTACTGTGGTACAGAATCCCATTCCGTTGTCATATGGTGAATAGAACAGTTACATGTTATTGCCTAATGTGCTGTCCATGTGTGTTTTCCTTGTGTTTGTTCTCTCCTCCTCAGCTGGAGACGGGGTTCTGATGTCATCCCTGTGGCTGCAGGGCCCCTTCTAACGCAATCAGGTGTCACGTATCACTGAGGGCCCAAGGTCTGTGATAACGTTGCTTAGGAGAGGCCTCCCACATTCCTGCGTGGGGGTCTGGCCTTCCATTATCTGGCAGCCTTGGGGCACAGCTGTATCTGGATGCAGGTGCCCTATTCAGCTTATATTTGCCTCCCGCATGCCCATAGGGCAGTCAGCGCTTGCTGTGGTCATTATATGTTGGACATGTCCCGGGTCCCTAGACCTTCATTGTGTGGTGGGGCTGGTACAGCCGTTTGGAATGTCTGTGCAACAGTAACCTGGGATGAACTGCGGCTTAGAGATATGTACAACTGCTGTTGGCCAACCCCTTGTCCACATGTGATGGTTATGATGTTCCGTCGCGGAGACTGTTGCTCCTGGGAAATCATGTGTGCAGCAGTGATTGGCAGTAGAGGGTGAGCGAGTTGGGGTTCCACGTTCTGGAGCCCGCTGGGGATGGGCCCCCTGCGGGAGTGCTGCTACCGTGTGAGGCGAGTGAGAGCGTTACTTTGCAGATTCCAAAGTTCCACTTGTGCCTTCTGGAGGGGGTGCCACCCATCACCATCGCAACCATTCTGAGGTGTACTTGGGGGTACCAGAGTCAGCGAGATGAGTGCCAGGATCACATGCGTGAGCTGCGGTTGCTCACAGTCCCAGCCGGAGGTCCCTACCTGACCATGGAGCCTACTGCAGAGGGGATGGCTGTCCTGTATGAGATCTGAACCTTGGCAGATTTTCAGCTTGCTCTGGTCACAGTGACCTGAACTTTTTGGTGGATCGACATATGCGGGCATGAGGTTCCGGAGAGGGATGTTTGCATGGGTAGTGTATGACGAGGGTGTGTGGTTCCCGACTCTGGCTCAGCTGCTGCCATGACCCGACTTTGGTACAACGCTTGGTGACTGTGGCCCCCCTCCATCTCCCATGTTCCTGTGTGTGGGACTCTGCCTATTTGACTTTTCCCTTGGAGTGGCCCATCCTGGTCTCTGCTGTGACCCTCCTCTTACCCCCAGGCATTGCACTGTGAGCAGCCTATTTGAGTCTTTCACCAGACGGGGTGGGAACCGACACGCTACATGTTTGGGCGTTGTATAATCCTGAATGACCATGACTATCTCAATGTATTGTTATGTTCTCTGTATTTGAATAAGGCACATGGCATTGTACTCTGGAGTAGGGGTGAAGGGCACAGTAAGGTGAAGAAAACCCACCTGAGGGCTTAGGGAAGCTATACCTTGAGGGGCAGGTGAGGGTACAACAGTGGGTGCTAATCACACCCAAGCTCTTCTCAATGGGGCCGCAAAAGCATCTAGCCAGTTCAGTTTTGCCAAAAGGGAGCTGGGGTGGGAAAGCTTCTGTCCACACCCAGACAGATCTAGAAGAGGAAATTTGAAGCAGATTCTAGCCCCAGTTTAGGAAAAGGTATAAAAGCCCTTCTCCCCAAAGGACACTGTCTTTCGTCCGCTGACCAGCCAAGGGGATTGGACATAACAGGGGCGAAGACCTGGCCCAGGGGTAAGGGGTTGTGGATATACTCAACTTAGGGAGGGTCAGATAAGGGAACCAAGTGCCATTAGAAGCTTGCATGGTTTGCCCTTTGCGTTCCTTTGGTTGCCATCACCTTGCCTTTGTCAGACCTTTCTCATCAATTTCCTTTGTAATACGTTGTTAGAATAAACTGTTTTTCCTTTACTACAGTAGGGAGTTTGTGGTCCAATGCCCCTTAAACCTCCAGGGAAGTCTGACCACTCTGTCTCCTCGGAGAAACCCTATCCTTTGTCCATGCACACGAGATTGAGCTAACCATTCTGCAGCTCTAGGCTGCCCGGCCCCATGGGGGTCCGGCCGGCAGCGTCAGGGAGCTCGGGCACCAGGTAGCGGGGACCAGGAGTGTCTGCCTAGGTGTAAGTGGTTGGTTGGAGGCTAGAGGGGAAGCCCTGCCACACCGAGTCCCTGCTCAGTCCATCACAGTGGCATCCAACAATTTTGGAGTTCAGGTTGTCTCTGTAGGAGGGTCTCTAGGCAGGGTTGGAAACTCCATCTGCTCTAAAAGCTGCAGTGTTTTGGTGTGCTTTCATGGACACACAGCTCCATGGGGAGGTTTCTGTTTCCTGATCACTCCATCATGGAGTCTCCCTGCTTGAGACATGGGGTTCATCGTTCATACTCCAGTAGCCATGATCCCCTTTGGAATAAGTCCCTGCGTCCTGCAGTTGTTCGTCTGAACTCTGTGCTGTGTGGGGTGTGTATTTGGGACTGGACTGTCAGCCTGGCGCGGAGAGGGAGAATTGGTGTTTGGCTTTTCTGGCTGCTGTCCCATTGGTCTCCCTGATGCATTCACCCGTGCGTTCCTGAGTTGCCTGTGAGCTGTATGACATGTCCCAGAGTTCAGTGTGTGGTCGCCCAGTGCCCCTGTGGTTAGCGGCCAGTCCTGCACACCATGGCGGGTGCATGGATTCGTCTTCCCCTGTCCTTCCTCCTCTGCCCTCCCAGATTCCTGCTGAGGGTGGGCAGAAGTAGCTGCAATGACTTCACTTGCCCATGAACCACCATGTGTTCACTGTTCATGTCATGCGGGGGTGGGGGTTGATGTCAGGGCTGGGCAGTTCTTGGCCTGGCAGGCAGAACAGCTGTCCGTTTGAACTGTGGTTGGGGCTGGTGGATGGAGGCTGTGGATTCCCTGGGGGCCACCTATTTGAATCCCTCCCCACTCACTCCATGTACGTGGGCACTCTGTGGCTGATCCAATCAATGACACAGACCAGTCCTCCAGCTATGCTCGTTTAAAAATAGCCACAGAGCTTGTACCGGGGCAGTGCGCTGCTACAAGGAAATCATACTGCGTGTAGAGGGGTGAATCAAAAGTAAATATAAGCTATTTAGAATAGAAAATGTCATGACAGCATTTAAACAGACATTTTCCCTTTATACATTGATTGATATTCCAGCACCTTTAAAATCTGCCCCTTTGGATAGTTGAGCACTGAGTTTAATTAGCTCAGACTAAATAACTATAAAACATCCGAATGTTAAATATAATCTCTCTATGGCAGAGTTAACTGCGTTTGAGGAAAAAATGTTCTAGCAGATACGGTTACAAGGGCTCTCTGATACCCATATTTTTTGTTAGTTTCTTCACATTGTTTTTAACATCCTGTTGTTTCATACACTTTGCGTAGAAACTAGGTCAGAAGCAGTCCCCACAATCTGAATCACTTCAAATCATTTGGGAATTTA
Source organism: Sphenodon punctatus (assembly GCA_003113815.1). Lineage (NCBI taxonomy): Eukaryota > Metazoa > Chordata > Lepidosauria > Sphenodontia > Sphenodontidae > Sphenodon > Sphenodon punctatus. The sequence continues at coordinate 1,028 of QEPC01007847.1, read as the reverse complement.
GAAATTAAGGACACTCTGGAGTCTAGAATTTGCTTTAGTCCTTGGTTCCTGGAATGCTGTTAAACCCAGTGTCTGGGTTTAACAGCATTCTAGGTATACTGAATAACCCATACTGTCTCACAAGCATTTAGGAAGGTTGTAGACCCAGGAGCATAACCTACAGCCCATCTAAGGCCATTTTTACACAGACGCCCCCTCCCCCCTCCACTGGGTGTGCGGTGGGTGGGGGCGTCCATGTAAACGCCACAGTGGTGGGTGGGCAGGATGGGTGTTTCTCTGTGCGAGCAGCACAGGTGGTGAGTGGTGGTGCATGCATGCTCCTGACGCACACCCACCTCCACCCATCACTCACCCATGGAGCCATCCGGCAAACCGCCACACACTGTGGCAGCACACCCATCCCCCCACCTACCGCTGCCCGTGTAAAAAGGGAGTCTTATTGATTTCAGTGGGTTTTAAATCAAATGCAAGGAAGTCTGGAGAATGAACAATAATATAGGTTTAGTGTTATACTATGGGTGGCTAGAGTGTCCCTCGTTTTTATGAGAGACTAATACTCTGAAGATTTGTAATTAGAAAACAATTAATGTAAATGTTTATATTTTTGTGAGTTTAATGCTGGAAAGTGGTGAGGGCTGAGGCAGCTGCTAGAGAAATCAAATTAATAAAAATAATCTCAAAATACAGAAGTACAGCACAGCATGGAAAAAAACAATAATGTGCTTTACTCATTCCTCCTATTATTCCACCAAGTTCCTTCCTGCTGTACTTCATCCTTATATCCTCCTCCCTGTCATTCCACCGTCTCTCCCATCTGCCTTTGTTATTCCACATCCTCTCCCCCCCACCCCCACAATCCCAAAGCTGCATCTCCATTGTATTATTATAGAAACACTTAATGAGATATAATTTAATTCTAAATTAGGATTAATGTTTCCTCCATTCCTTCCATTGGCCTTTCCATGCATTTAATGTCAACGTGTACCCAAATTCTTATTAAACACTTACATAGCATTCTACTCAGCTTT